>BSBN01001464.1:0-600000 GCA_027924645.1 Cunninghamia lanceolata | reverse complement strand
AGAATTTGATATAATAATAATTGATAAACTAGGTAAAGCAAATGTAGTAGCAGACTTTCTTTCTAGACTAACCCTTGATGTTGAAGAACCTATTCTAGATGACTCATTTCCAGATGAATATTTGTTTGCCTTAACTATGAAGATTCCTTGGTATGTAGCTATTGCTAACTATTTGGTTGCAAGAAGAACTCCATCTCATTTCTCACCTAGAGAAACACGCCAATTAATAGAGAAGAGTCTTCCATACTCTTGGATTACTGGATATCTATTTATACTGGCCCTGATAACATCATGCGTAGATGTATTCAAGAGGATGAGGTCTATAATATTCTAAAATCTTTCCATGATGAACCCTATGGAGGTCATTTTGTAGCCAAGAGGATAGCATTCAAGATATTAAACACTGGGTATTATTGGCTAACATTGCATAAGGATGCAATTGTCTATACTAGAAGATGTGACCATTGTCAACAAATGGGCATACCAACTAGGACTAATGAAATTCCCCTACAGCCACAACTAGCCCAAGAACCTTTTGACAAATGGGGCCTGGACTTTATAGGCACTATTGATCCAAGGTCAAAAAACAAAGAACATATATTGGTCTAAACTAACTACTTGACCAAATGGGTGGAAGTCAAGGCTCCTCAACATGCTAGGGATGAAAAGGTAGCATAGTTTCTCTATGAAGAAATCTTCACCAAATATGGAGTACCTAAAGAGATTGTTATTGATCAAGGGCCACAATTCACCTTTGAATTAAAATTGCTACCCTTTTTAAGGAATATGCACTACGACACAAGAAATCCACTCCTTATCATCCTTAATCTAATGGCCAGGTGGAAGTTACCAACAAGGAAATAGAAGCAATTTTGACCAAAATTGTAGCTCTACACAAAAGAGATTGGGCTAATCATCTTCCTGAAGCAGTTTGGGCTTACAAGACAACATGGAAAATAACAACTAGGTTTACACTCTACAAATTAGCATATGGTAAGACAACAGTCCTTTCCATTGAATTTGAACATAAAACTTTGAGAACAACATTGGAGTTGGGTATAGATCTTTCCAAAGCACAACAAGAAAGGGTAACTCAGCTAAATACCCTAGATGAGTTATGAAAGGAATCTTTTCATGATACAAAGGTCATTCAAAAGTAGAGGATAAGATGGCATGATCAATTTATCAAAACCAAAGAATTCCAACAAGGTGATTGAGATTTGTTATATGATTCACAATACAAAGATCATAAAGGTAAACTCCAGACATGATGGTTAGGACCCTATGAGATAGCAGATGTATTTTCAAAAGGAGCAGTCAAGTTGGTAACCATTGACCCTGTCAGATTTTCATTATTGGTCAATGGGCATCACCTGAAACTTTAGAAGAAACCACTGAATCAAGATTAATTTCTTCAATATGTCTCAAATGACAAAGGATTTGGATCACTACATGATAGCAAATGGGCCTTCCAGCTCAGACCCTATTATTAATCAGGTATAGTATTTTTATTCTTAAAAAAACCACAACTAGTAGCAAAAACTCTTTTTGGGAACTGTTGGTTCTCTAATAATGCTACCAATCCCTTGGTAGCTAATCCATAATTTAGTCTCTGCTAGTATTTCTATTCATACAGCATCTCACAGAATCTTCCTACAACAATTAATCAAGTGTTCTTGCAGCAACTCTCAAATGGACCTATCACACTTGTTCTTGCAGCCACTCTCTAAGGGTCTTGTAGCACCTGTTCATGCAGCAACTCTCTGAGGGACCTGTAGCATGCATTCCTACAGCAACTCTCTGAGGGACCTGTAGATGCATTCATGCAGCAGCTTTTTGAGGGACCTGTAGCACTTGTTCATGCAACTCCTTTTTTAGGGACCTGCAGCATCTGGCGCGGCCTTCCTGCAGCATCATCGATCCTACAACTCTTTTCACCATGCACCTGCAGCAATGTTCACCACCTTCTATACCTGTCATATCATTTAGTCCTCACATCCATCAATCAATTTCCATAATAACTGGATAGCTCATGCCAGCCGCTACTTCCTCCACCATCACCTATCATAATCACTAATTATTATCGACACATGTAAGATTTTTGTAAATCCTTTTCTCCCACTTTGTATTAGATAATAATTATTTTATTTCATGTCATGTTTATAATTGTATTTTTACTTAATGACATGCTTATCTATTTATTATTATGCTCACCCTATCATAATTACCCTTAATTTCCATTCCTATCCTCAATGCATGTGAGGACATGTGCCATACTTAGTTGGGGGGTAATAGTCTTATCAGCCTATTCAACACC
Organism: Cunninghamia lanceolata; assembly: GCA_027924645.1. Lineage (NCBI taxonomy): Eukaryota > Viridiplantae > Streptophyta > Pinopsida > Cupressales > Cupressaceae > Cunninghamia > Cunninghamia lanceolata. The sequence goes on along the minus strand of BSBN01001464.1, from coordinate 597,683 downwards.
TCGTCAAGTAACTTGCTAATATAACCACCAGATCACTTATCCTTGCAAGCCTTAAATTCATGTATACATGTAGCATGACGTAAACTAAGTATTCAAATAAAGTCTGCATATGCTACGGGCATTAAATGAAAACCACAACTATTTGTGTTTGTAAGAATTGCTAAATTACCTAAGAACTATCTATAAATTTGTCTAGCATCTATGAAAAAATTGTTTAAGTTTGAAGAATTATCCCAGCAATTGATTGAATTTGGGAAACAAATGCCAAACACAAAAGGATGGGAGGTGATTTGGTAAGGAAAGAACCTCTAGTCCATGACATCCTACTAAATGATAATGAATCTCTTCCCATCTTCTAGTAGGTTGGTTGGATGGACTATTTTGAAAAGTTGGATGGGTATAGTGATGAGATTGCAATCGAGTTTGTGAGAACTTGGGATAATGGAGAGGAACTAGTAAAGGGATTAAGAATAAATGCCTCGGAGGAAGCCATAGCTGAAGTTGCAGGACTCCCAGTAGTAGGAGAGAATTTTCCAAAGAGGGGGAATGCAGTGGCAGCCATAAATAAATTTTTTGAAGTTGGTGAACACTTTGAAGTCTCCTCACAAGGATCTAGATGCCTCTCACTACCACCATGATGGGCACAAGTGGCTACCCATATCATCATATATTTGGCATGTGAAGGTAGGCAATCATATTTCTACACAATGCATTTTAAATTACTAAGTCATTTGTGACATGGGAGAATTGTAAATATCCCTAATTTTTTAGCCCATTTATTAAATAAAATGGTAAAAGAATACTAGAAGGGTACAATAGCAACATTATCACACTATTGCCTTATCCAGTTGTTGGTAAAAAGGTGTTAAATGAGCGGTATCCTAATGCATCTTAGGAGACAGTTTTGGGTCTTCACCATAAGAGGGAAATGTTGAATGTAGGGCCACATGGCCATAGGCTTAGGGAAAGGAGGACCCATGTAACAAAAATAGAAAATGTACAAGAAGCAATAGAAAAGGGTACGGGGGAAGCAAATGTAACATCCTTTGTTTAACATGCAACACCTTCTTACATGCATGTAGCCTCCCCGAAGGCTCTGCAGCGTCAACCTCTGACCCTACAACATCCTCGAAGAGTCCTGCAACACCTACACATGAGCCTAATGAAGTACCTATCGATATGACTTCCTCTCTTGTGCATGAAACTTTGGTATCCATGCATGATACCTTGCACTATGTATCTAATACGCTACCATCTAAGCATGAAACTGTCCCATCTGAGAAAGAGAAACAATTACTTATGTATGAAGTTCCTTCACCTATAGATACCCCTTCTTCCTCAAAATCAAAAAGAAAATAGAAATCCTCTCCTTCTCCACCAAAAACAAACAAGAAGAAATAAGAGATAGTCCAAACTCCAAAATCACATAAACCAAGGCATTCTCATTGCCTTAGACCTAAAGGAGTAAAGACCAGGGCTGCAACATCAACACCTAAAGTGGTGTTCTTAGAAATTGAAACATACTCCAAGAGGGCGAACTTGTTCATTCATAGGGATCAGCCCAATACATCAAGCAGTCCAGGGTTTGATCTTGAAGGAGACTTTACCCCATCCTCCTCAAAATTTGCTGACCTAAACACTAGTTAGGGGATAATTCCTATAGAAATAGAAATAGGGGATGAGGATGAGCTGCAAGTTCCTCCAAATAAAATAAGCCTATTGAATGAATAGCTAGAGGAATAATTAAAACTAACCAATAGATAGAAGCACAACTAAAGGCCAATGAACATAAAAGTGGTGAACTAGATAGGTTAGGTCAAATGGAAGTGGATGAATTGGATAAGGAAATACAGGTGGCTGAGGAATAGGTATTGCATATTACTCAACCCATAAAATAGGACATTCAAGGTTCCACCTTAGCTATCCCTTCTGAGCGCCATGCAGCGATACAAATAGATGGCCCCCCTTTAGAATACATGTTGTGAAAGAGAGATGAAAAGATTAGAAAGATGAGGAGATAATGGAAGAAGGAAAAGGTGAAGAAGTTTAATGAGAAGATAAGTGAAAAAGATGAGGAAATTAGTAAATTAAAATAGAGAATGGGATGAATGGCAGAGTTTACAAGCCAAATTATGCAATGTAGGCCACCTGCCAGGGTTTATACATTATTTTTGAAGGAAAGGTTTCTAATTTTTTAGTTTATGCAAGTTTTTAGTGATCTACCACTTCAAGTTGATACAACTAAGAATTTCTTTTGGATTGTTAGAACATCTTTAGCTAAACTCAAGGATCAACTATGTGAATTTTATTTACATGATATGGTTGTGCCTTATGATCTATCCTGGAACCCCATCCCTTATGTGTGGGATGTATAGATTAGGGCACTCATTTCCTGTTGGCAAGAGACACTATATGGATTCATGGTTGTTGTCATTGATGGCAACAAAGGTCATCCCACATATCCACAAGTCATGGTGTGTCTCTATTGGAAGTTAGAATGAAGATTGTTGTGGTCCAGTGAACAAGAACAGAGCATGTGGCAAGGTTCGACAGATTGGTCCGGATCTCTCAGAGGAAGTATCTTGGTGTAGTGCAGATTTGGGGAAGTCAAGAGGACTACCTTGAGTGGTATATTCCAAGGATTTAGCCTCCGGTGATGGACAAGGAAAAAGATATGAACAATTGAATACCAGATTCCTGAGTAACAGTATGAACAGAGGAAGAACTCACTGACAGAACATCAGATTGCTTTCTGGATGTGTTTCTGACAGTGGTAAAGGTTATGAAAACATGGATTAAGTTTGGCTAACATAATTAATGATTTCTACAAGTATATGATTGATCCGCATTACTTGATGATGTAGGATTCAGCCAACAGATCAGAATTAGTGAAAAGATTGACTATTTCGGATGCCGACTAGAAAGGTGATGAAATTACTTGTGCGGATATATATGCATGATGGATTTAGCTATGAGAAGTGTAGTTGTGTGATGGTGTATGCGAATAAGTGCAGAGCAGAGCAGAAGTAGCAAGAAAGATCCGGTATGTGAAAGGAAAGCAGAATAAAGAGCAGAGGAAAGATGAAGTGTAGCAGATCAGTGTACTGAGCCTAACCGGAACTGAACTCCAGCATATGTAGATGCTTCCAATCAGTTCGAGTATTGTATAACATTCTTTTGTAGACAGTGTGTCTCCTTGTAGGCAGTGTGCCTCTTTGTGAGCAGTGTGCTTGGGTAGTGAGCCCTAATTGGCAAGTGCCTTTTTTTGTAACTCCTTATTCTTCTAACAGAGAATAATCTTTGGGTTAATCACCCCGTGGTTTTCTCCCTTAACAGGGTTTCCACATAAAAAATACTGTGTCATGTGTTTCTCATTTCATAGTAATATTTGTTTGTTTGATTCAATGCTGCATTGATTAATAAGAAAGTTCAAAAGAAGAAATAATTAGGATAACTGATTCACCCCCCCTCTCAGTTATCAACAATTGGTATCAGAGCTAAGTTCCTCCTAATAGAGCCTAACAGCTTGAGGAAGATCTGGGAGTTCAAATGGATGCATATGGTTTAAGGGAGCAACTCAAGACTGCCCTTGAGGATCTTGAACAGTCAAACTCTAAAGTCAATGAATTAAAGGAAAGACTCAAACAGGTTGATGAATTCATGAGAGAACTAAAGGACAAATTAAGTCTCTCTATGAAAAAGAGAAAGGAGCTACTCCAACAATTGGCAAGACAAAGTGAAGAAAGTAATACAAATGAAGAATTAACTGAGAAAACCAAGTTATGTGAAAAGTTATCAAAAGAAGTCATTATGGTAAGACATGAAATGGAATCAAGAGTTATAAAGTTTACTCAAGAGATTGAAGAGAAAAGAAAAGCTGAAGACAATCTAAGACAATCCCTTAAAGAGAAATCAGAAGAATGCCACCAGATGGACAGGATTATCAGACATCTTGAATCTGATCTTGAAGATGCTAAAGATAATGAAGAAAAACTTGAGGATCAAATTGTCTCTCTCAAAAGAGACCTTCAAACAGCAAATGAATATAAAGAAAAATTCAAGATAAGTTCTGCTCAACTTGAAGTTCTTCTTGGAAGTCAAAAGAGGATAGATGACAAGTATGGTTTGGGATATGAGAAAGGAGAAAGTTCTGGATCCGGTCAAAAGAATTTTGGATCAGAAAATCCAAGGAATAGGCCTAGAAGACCTCCGGTAAGACAGCCCAATGCTCAAAGATATCCATCCTTCAATGGATACTGCCACAGCTGCAATCACTTTGGTCACAAAGCTAATTAGTGCAGAAAGAGAATGAATCAAACTAATTCATCCTTCTCCGGACAGTGCTTTAACTGCAAAAGGTATGGACACAACTCTCATGAATGCAGAAATATGCAAATAAACAAAGCATTCAATGGTAGATGCTTTGCATGCAATAGAATAGGTCATATGGCTAATCAATGCAGATCAAGAGGTTATCAATCAAATATGCAAGGAAATGTTATTTGCCAAATCTGTAATAGGTCCGGTCATAATGCAAAAGTCTGCAGAAGCAAGAATCAGGACAAAAGAGGTCTGGTGTATAATCAAAATCAAGACAAGGGTAAACAAAAGATGAATGCGGATGAAGTTAGGAATTAGATGAACAAGATTTGGGTGAAGAAAAGTTTAGAGAATGTAGAGGTTGGATCCGCACCAGACTCTGGTGCTGATATTCCTTCCGAAAATTAAAAGGTGAGCTTTGGCTCAGGGGGAGACTCAAAGAAAATCCTGTTCCCCCAGCCAATCAAATGGTGCCGGATGTGGCACAAGATGCGGAGTAAAGGGTTTGTAGATATAAGTCTTGAGATGATTTAGATAAGATTTCAGAGGTCCGCATGAAGATGTGAAGAAGTTGTGATCGATCAAGTAAGACCTATTCCGGGAGATGCTCCGAAATGACAGAGGATTACAAAAAGGTCCGGAGAGATCCGGAAGTGCATTGTCTTATTCTGCAGATTGGACAGAGTGTTTGATGTCCTTGTGATGTGTCATCTTGATTTGTTCATGGTTGGAAGATCCGCATGATGTTCATAGATCAGGACTAATCTGGTTCTTCAAGTTATCTGAATAAGGCAAACCGGAATAATGTAGGTCGAGCATTTATTGCCATCAGATATTAGGGTTTGCGGAGCAATATAAGGGATTTCTCATAAATCACTTGCTCATTCTGCACTCAAGAAGAAGTGAAAAGTGGAGCTCTGCAACAAGTTTCATCAAGTTCACCAAAGATCTCTTGCCGAAGTCATTACATACAGAAATCAATCCAACCACTCCGTGTAACCGAAGGCGCATAAGGTATTTTTCGTTTTCGATATCTTACTACAAATCTTTTGAGAAATGGCTACTCCAAATATAGTAAAGATCTCAGATAGGCCCCGACCTGAATTTAAGAAACATCCATACAAGTCATTGGAGGTAGATCCCTTAGGAGCATTATCTAGTGTTCCTCATGGCGTTTTACACACAGAAGACATTAGGGTTTACATACATGCAAGTATTGAGGAATTTGGGGAATTCAAATTGAGAGATTTCTATCACAAACAACTGATAGACAATGCTTTTGAGATTAAACCAGAGTATAAGGGTATCCAGAAGAAACAGTTTGATCAATTCATTCATTTCCCCTACTTTGAAGAAGATGAATGGGTCCGGTATGTATTGAGTAGGATGCATGACAACTTCCTATGGCTGGATAGACCCTGCAAGATCACAAAAGAGGCAATTAGGGTAGTGATTGGTCTATACTCTTCCGGAGGGATACCTATCCTTAAATCTGTCAAAAATAACATTGTAACTGAGGCCACCGGATCAAAATTTGATAAGAGGGCAATGACCATTGAAGATATCTTTGACCCAGACATCAAGTTTGCATCCATGATAATAGGATACAAGATTTATCACTCCAGTAGGGAGAATTCTGTATCCAGAACTATAGTATATACTGCCTATGAAATGCTGAGGAAGAATGCAGATTATGATCTCTGTGAACTTCTCTTAAGCCAATTAATGGAAAATATACAGAAGATCAAAAAGGACAAAAAGAATTCTTTTAAGTATGGTACTCTTATATTATGTCTATTTTTCTACTTCATGAATGAGCTGCCCGGATCAAGTGGATGGGTATGGCAGAATGACAAACCTGTTGCAATCCAGATAAGAGATTATTTACATGGGCTTGGGGATGCCAAAGCAAGAAATATAGCCCTGTGGGGATACTTCAAAAACTTCTAGAGCATGATGCAAGCAAGAGAAAGAATTCCCCAGTCCGTTGTTGAAAAATACAAAGACTCAGTCTGCTTTATGGTGGATACTGATCAGTGCCTAATGGAGGCAGTGGAGCCAAGGATAGTCTAGATCATGCCCATGGGGTATGAGGTTGATGAACAGATTGTGGAACTGCATGTTCAACACATGCTTAGTTAGCCCAAAGATCCAAAGGTAGAAAGGTTTGGAACCTTTGAGGAGCTGAGTGTGAAGATCCATGTGGAACTCAAAGAACCTGAGATAAAGAGGAAGGTGAGAAAAGAAGTAGAGCATATTGCTCAAGGCCTAGGCATCCCAAAGGAGGCACTTGATGCCAACTGGGAAAGAGGAGAAAGGCTGAGGAAGAAAAGAAAGAGGCAGAAAAGAAAAGCAAGAAAAGTGCTCTGGTGGAAACCTCAACCCGGACCAGATCATCAAAAGGATCTACACCTGTCAGAACCAAAAGCTCAAAAATATCTAAACCGGAAGGTCAGACATCTGTTAAAGGAGAGAAAAGGTCTAAAATTAAAGCCACAAGGGCTTATACAAGTCAGAAAGATGAAGAGGAAACAGAATCAGATGAGGGGGTAAAAGAAATAAAGAAGCAGAAGAAGAAAGGATCCGGTAAACCCTCCACAGGCCAAGACAAGGAAGAAATGGCAGAGAAATTTGTTGAAAAGCCCACCCTGTCTCTAGACAGTGTAATCAAATCAATCACTGTGGATGGAAACCTTCAACCAATGGCCAAATTCTATGATGACTACAATGAGGCTGATCAAAAGATCCTGCAGGAAGCTACAATCAAGTATCTGAACATCTACAACAAAGCCTTCATTGAAATTATCTCCCTTATTCCTAAGAGTCTAGAGAAGGAATTGGAAATGAGAAAGGCAAATGCCATGGCAAAAGACCTTGAGATCAGGGAACAGATAGCTATTCAGCTATATCCTTCAATTGATCACAAAACAATGAACATGGTATTCAAAGACTGCAAGGATGAATCAGCTTATGCTTGGTGAGACTGACAAGGTAGCCAAGGACACTGAAGAGATCCTCTAGAATACATTCAAAAGGTTCAACATTCCTATTATAGAGGACTTGGGTGCAGAAACAGCTGTGGACTTGGAATCCTCTACTCCGGGAGAAGTGGCCCTTGAACAGACTAGCATCTCTCCTCCGGTTTCCCCTATAGTCTCTGGATCCCAAGAAGAAGAGAAATTACAGGAGAAAGAAGCAGCTGTAAAAGAAAAAGAGGTTGACAGTACCAAGGGTGCAGAGAAAGAGAAGACTCCAACAGAGAAAACCACGACTGATAGTGGTAAGAATGTGGAAGGAGAGAAAATTCTAAAGGACAGTTCCAAGACTGCAGAAGAGAAGAAACATCTGTCTCTGGCAAGAGACACTGCACAAATTGTTCAAAAATTTCTGAGCCAAGAAATAATAGAGATTGATGAACTGAAGCTTCTAAAAGGTCCATTCAACTTTGATTCCCTCTCTCCGGTACAGACAATGAAGATAGTTTCATTTGCAAATGCTAAGGCAAATGAAAAACTCCTAAAGTCTCATATGGAAGACTATGAGTTGATAGAGGCTGCTTCCGGAGTGCTCAAAAAGATTATGCCATCGGTCAAGATAGATCCGACAGCCTCCTCTTCCGGTAATCTCAAAACCTTAGTCAGCAGTGTTGGTACACATTTTGATTCTCTAGAAAAATCAGTTGAAGAAAAGGTTCGGAAGGAGTTTTTGGATAAGAGATTTTTAGAAGTACGAGGATTAATCTCTAATGATAGGAGAAATATGAGTATTGGAATAAAGAGCTTAGAAAATGCTCTTAAGGATGGCAGTGACATTTACAAATTTTGTATCTCCTGGTCAAAGGCAACAGTAGAAATTGATAAGAAAATAAAAGAGGAACAGGACAAACTACTTAGTTTGTCTCAAAGTTTTGATCCTCTCTCTTCCTCCATAGTAAATCAAGAATGTCAAACTATTGCAATCACAAATGCAATCAAGAATTTTGAAAACGAAAGGAAGAATATAATTAACCGGATGGGAGAACTTAGAAGGATTATAATCCCTAAGTTAGAAACTATGCATGATGCCATAAATGATGCCAAGACTACCGCCCAAACCAATGATCCAACAGATCTTAAGAGGGCAAAAGCTTTTGCATTTTTGTTGAGTGGTCACATTTCAATTTTGGATAGAATGAAGCAAAGTTGGGCTACAGAACTCATCCAATTGAAGACATCCTTTGCAGACATTCTTCAATTTTTGTGAATATGTAATATACAGCCAAGTATAGTAAAATTTTTGAAAACTTTGGTGTGCGGACCCTACCCTTTTCCATTGATGTCAAAGGGGGAGTGAGGAGCAGTGAAAAATGAGGAATCCAACTAAGGGGGAGTTCCGGAAATGGTATATAAAGATAGAGCATCAGCCAAGGGGAGCAGAGTGTAAACACTTAGTCATTTTTCACTAAGTGTTGCCATCAATGCCAAAGGGGGAGATTGTTGGCAAGAGACACTATACGAATTCATGGTTGTTGTCATTGATGGCAACAAAGGTCATCCCACATATCCGCAAGTCATGGTGTGTCTCTACCGGAAGTCAGAATGAAGATTGTTGTGGTCCGGTGAACAAGAACAGAGCATGTGGCAAGGTCCGACAGATTGGTCCGGATCTCTCAGAGGAAGTATCTTGGTGCAGTGCAGATTTGGGGAAGTCAAGAGGACTACCTTGAGTGGTATATTCCAAGGATTTAGCCTCCGGGGATGGACAAGGAAAAATATATGAACAGTTGAATACCAGATTCTTGAGTAACAGTATGAACAGAGGAAGAACTCACTGACAGAACATCAGATTGCTTTCCGGATGTGTTTCTGACAGTGGTAAAGGTTATGAAGACATGGATTAAGTTTGGCTGACATAATTAATGATTTCTACAAGTATATGCTTGATCCACATTACTTGATGAGGTAGGATTCAACCGACAGATCAGAATTAGTGAAAAGATTGACTATTTTGGATGCCGACTAGAAAGGTGATGAAATTACTTGTACGGATATATATGCATGATGGATTTAGCTATGAGAAGTGTAGTTGTGTGATGGTGTATGTGAATAGGTGCAGAGCAGAGCAGAAGTAGCAAGAAAGATCCAGTATGTGAAAGGAAAGCAGAATAAAGAGCAGAGGAAAGATGAAGTGCAGCAGATCAGTGTACTGAGCCTAACCGGAACTGAACTCCAGCATATGTAGATGCTTCCAATCAGTTCAAGTATTGTATAACATTCTTTTGTAGATAGTGTGTCTCCTTGTAGGTAGTGTGCCTCTTTGTGAGCAGTGTGCTCGGGCAATGAGCCCTAATTGGCAAGTGCCATTTTTTTGTAACTCCTTATTCTTCTAACAGAGAATAATCTTTAGGTTAATCACCCCGTGGTTTTCTCCCTTAACAGGGTTTCCACGTCAAAAATATTGTGTCATGTGTTTCTCATTTCATAGTAATATTTGTTTGTTTGATTCAATGCTGCATTGATTAATAAGAAAGTTCAAAAGAAGAAATAATTAGGATAACTAATTCACCCCCCCCTCTCAGTTATCAACATTTCCTTCATAAGGAATGAACATAATAGGGGGATACAGATGAAGGACTACTTGGAAAAATAAACATCTATGTCCTTAATGATTAGAGGAGAAGTGAGAAATCCTAATGAGGTTGTGGAGGAATGGATTAAATTGCAAGAGAAACTAGCTGTGGTAGGAAAAATTCTTCAAAACTGGGAGACTATTTACACAGCATACCAGGAAAATTTGAGGGACATAGGGAAGGAGGCCTTTGAGTCTAGTAAAGCAAGATGACAAGAGCTAATACTAGAATTAAGAAGGAAGGAGCCACACTCCCTGTATAACTTTCATAGCTGTTAGAAAAGGTCATAGGTATATTAACATGGCTAGATCAAACGGATTGACATGGTTGCCAATTACCTTCCAACTACCTATCCTCTAGTTTCCAATTCCTCATTGGAGTGGTAGGAGAATATATCAAGTAGTAGATGAAAACATTAGGTCAGAGTGCATCGAAGGACAAAAAGCATTCTTCTTGAGTGAAGGGGAAGGACATGTGAACCCCTATTATTATAGAAATATTTCTCTCATGTATAATTCTAGGCCTTAGTTTCTTGAAGGAAAGCAACACCTTCTGTTAGGGGGTAGTGATGAACCCTATTATTGTCCTTTTTAATCCTTATTCTCCCTATTTTCAAGTACCTTTCTATAGACACTTTTATCCTTTTCAGACCAAGACTTCATATAATATTTAGATAAGCACTACATTAATTATATGAAGCTTTAATAAATGTTGCATGATTAAGATAGTTATTTTCATATGTAATGTGGTGTGAATAAGTGTGTTTACAATAATCCTTATGATTGGAGATTTTGTTGGGACTAACTCCTTCTTGCAAAAAGCAAGATTACTAACCTGTAGCCAAGCCGCATAGTTCTTGTAGCCAAGCTAGAAGTTCCTACAACAAAAGTGTAGAGTTTCCACAGCTTATCCTACAAAAGTTCATGTAGTAAAAGTGTGCAATCAATGACAACTATCCAACGATAACCTTTTCTTTCTATACAGACAAGATAAGATGCAGGGGAGATCAAGGAGCAATGCGTAACAAATGGAAAAAACACTTATTCTCCAATTGGAGATGTGTTGAGGCTGATTAACACTAGAATGATTGCCTCCATGTTTCTTGGACGAAGTTAGTTCCACCCCAATGTTCATGAATCAAGGTTGGGAATTAGGTGGAATGGAGCCACTACTATTGGTTTGGTTACTATCTCCTACTTGAATATATTTGTGGTTCACCAGTTAGTGTCGGTAGGGCCTGAATGTGGCCAGGTTGCCTTCTTTTCCATAGTTGCACATTATGATTTTCTTTCGCCTTCTTTTCCATAATTCCCCTTAGGATGAAAACATTTTGAGGGGACTGGGTATTCCCAACCTCACCCCGATAGTGCATTAAGTCCAAGTGCACCACCTAATGAAGCAAAGCTAAAGAAGGATGAGGTGGAACATGAACCGAAGACAAAGAAGCTACCAAGATGCCTATAGTTTCTTATGGCAAGGTGGAAGATTCTATACGTAACAGACCAACTATAGTTCAAAAATATAACACTTAGAATATTTCAATTATTTAGTATGCCCAAAATCATGCTCATACAGGCCAACAAACCTAAACTCCACGCCAACTCCCAACTCTTCACTCCCATCTCCCAACTCCCAACTCCCAACTCCATTATATAGATCAGATAGACGAGAGACTGTCTATTGAGGTGAGGAGATCGAGGACTCTAACTCAACTATACTAGAATAGATGGGCACGACATCGAGCATTTCCCCATATAGAACTAGAACTGCCCTTCCTTTGCTCTCCCTCAACTCCATAAGATTGTTTAGAAGGTTGCTGTGATCGCTGGGTGGGTGGGAGGTAGTTGTTTGTGATCGCTCATCTACGTAATATAGTTGGATGGGTAGCTGGGTTACTTTCATCCGACCATCCTTTGTTACTTTCATCAGCTGGATCGTGGGTGGAGGAAGGAAGAGAATTCACGAGGTTGGGAGGCAGCGACCCATACTGAATTAATGAGCCCCTACTGTGGGTGGCCTAACCGGAGGTGTGCCATCCATCCCTCACCCCCGGTGGGAAGGGAGTTAGCTGCCCTCAACTAATAGTCCATCTGGGGGTGTAAAAGGGTGGCCCCAGTGGGAGATGGAGCAAGCTACAGTGCCGCCTTGGGGGTTAGGGATGGAGAAAGCACCCCCAAGTAGCCAGTGAAGGATGGCGGTGGGAGTTCAACAGCACCTTAATAGCCCCATCGCCCCCAACTTGAATCCTCCCACCCACCCAACTATCATCCACCCACCCCTGCTAGCTGGGTGTGGGAAGGGACCCCCGATAGGAAGTTCTAGCCCTGCTTCCCTCCCTAATTTTAGTGGGACAACTATCTCTCATGGGGGTGAGGATGGATTAAGCTTAAGCTGATGGAGGGATGAACCGGGGAGCTTACCTCCCTAACAAGCTTCTCTCCTGGGGGTGAGGATGGATTAAGCTTAAGCTGATGGAGGGATGAATCAGAGAACTTACCTCCCTAACTAGTTGGCCATCTGGATGAAAGCTCATCGAAGACAATACCCTCTAATCATTTATTAGACTTCACCCCCTGTGGTCCTTTTAGTCAACCAGCTAATACACTGGATAGAACTACTCTCTTCATATCTAGGGAGTCCAGCTAATACACCCACCCTCGGTTCAGCTCAAAGTAGTTAGCTCAGTCCAGCTCAAAATAGAATCTAGTCATAGGGCTAGGTAGGGAAAGAATCAAGGATGGAAGCTCATCGAAGAGTAGAGTATCCCTATCCAGAAAGGTGGGAAATTCTAGCTAGTCCACTAGATGGATCAACTGCGGCTGGTGGCTCTAGATCTAGGACTCATTGGAGGGCTTCCAAGCACTAGGAAGGCTTAGTACCCCATATATAGATAGGGGAAGGATTAGTACCCCAAACCAAATGGGACCATCCTGAATAATTTATGATGCACCTACCAAATCAAAGGTCATCCCTTTTTCCTTCCCCCTATTCTAAAAAACCAAAAATGTGAACTCGCTATTATATATGATGGCCCTATTTCATTCTCAGCTTCAATAGCATGATTCCAGTATGACATTCAGACGTGGGTGGAGGTATTGGATTGGGGAGCTCCACTCGGCTGCCATAAGGTCCAACCAAAAAGTAGGAGGAAAGGCAGAGACAGAGGAATAGATGAGAGCAATAAGAGTAGCGGATCAAGATTGGAACCTAGGGACAATAGATCTCATTGACCGAGTTGTAAAAGCAACTAGGGTAGAGTCATTAATAGGCGAGGTGGAGGCACCAGCAAAGACAAAGGCAGGTGTAGTCAAGATAGTCGATCCATTCTCGCCTTCTCAAAAGACACCCTAAGCTATAGCCAGTCGTAGTGCTAGGTCCAGATCAAAACCCATAGCATCAGTCTACGATTCTCCAGTTCTAGCTTTAGATCCATTTGAAGCACCTGTAGCAAAGACAGGGGAGGCAATAGTAGTTTAAGTAGCAGTATAAGTAGTAGATCCAGTACTCTCTGCATATATACTAGCAGCAGTTCTTGTAGCAAAGGAAGGAGCAGAGCCTATTCTAGAACGAGCATTCCTTCCATACCGAGATCGAGACCTAGCCCTTTCTTCATTCCCAGATCGAGACCCAGCAGCGACATGAACAAAGGCAAAGTTTCTCGCAGGAGTGGGAGTTTCCCACCATTTAAGTGGTTTAAGCAGTTTCTCCCTTCTTATTAATATAAAGGGGTTGGGCACCACAGGGCACTCCTAGGAACAACCTTGTATGTTGGAGCGTAACTTCTAGGAACACTGGCTCCCCTACAATTCTTATATTAAGTTCAAGATATGACATCAACAATTAGGGAGAAGCTGATTCAACTAGGCGCTCAATGTCTAAACATAGATTAGGTGGCCCACACACCTTAATTAATAAGCTTTCTTCCTGGTGTGAATAGAACTACAATTCCCACCAACTATAGCCACTTGCCCACCCCAGGAACTATAGGGAGTGGCATCTAATTATTTAAAATCTTCCATTACTTTGGGGGGATTATTCCCCCAGATTTTTCCTCCAAAGATAAGATGGAATTGAAATCCCCCAGTAGAACCACAAGTTCATCCTTTAGAGTTGGAAATATAGAACTCAAAGATCTCCAAACCTCATGTTTTCCTACTATTGAAGTTGGGTCATACACATTGAAGAGCCAGAAACTAAGATTAGTTTGTAGATGGAGAGATTTAACAAGAAACCAATTATTCTACTTGGATATTACAATCAAATTCATTGATTTATCATTCCAAATGAGAGCTAAGCCTCATGTTTCCCCAATAGATTCAACCATTAAAAACTTCCACTTGGTCCATTTGGAAAACATTATAAGATTCCCTAGTTGAACTGAAAGTTTTGTTTATTATAATAAAATAATGTCTAAGCCTTTCACTTCTAGTTGATGCTTTATCATGCATCTCTTGTTAGGGGGATTAATGCCCCTAACATTCTAAGAGATAATTCACATTATTCTCGAGGAGAGTGGCATGGTCTCCTTGGCCTCAAATTTTTATCCATCTTACTAGTTACATGGGGTTACATGGGGATAAAATTAGGAGGTAACATCATATAATACAAAGACCAAAATAAAATGCATTCTTGAAATCAAAATCCAAAAGCAAAGCATATAAAATAAAAAGAAAGTGCACAAAATCACAAAGCTAAATTAAATGCAAATCAAAGAAAATAAAACAAAAGTAAATTATTAGAAGTGCTAGCACAATGCATTATATTTATTTCACACAATTGCTTTAGGTAGATTCCTCTTGATGAGTCTTCCCCTTCCCCTTGATCTAAACTATTGGATATCTTTGATCTAAGTCTAGGATTGACTTGTGAGTTGTGGTTGCTTCATTTCCCCTCTTTTATATCTTTCATGGACTTCAAATGTTTTTTCCTACTTATCATATCCTATAATCACCTCATTTCCTCATTCCTCAATCACTTGTCTTCCTTTAAACTCAAAATCCATGACTATTTTTTTACTATTTCCTTGTACTATTTATGACAAACCTAGTGTATTCTTACTTATACCCACATTGGTTCCTCCTACCATAGACTTTTCCATTGCATTCATATTACACTTTCATATCGCACTCTTTATATGCATATACCTTGTGATGGATTATATACACATACTTCTCCTCAATCTTTAGGCATAAGTGTAGGGAGTCATTTCATGATCTATGTGCTCATGGTCTATTACTATTCCCTTTTCTCCTATTTCATATCCTTATATACATAAATACTATCCTATTACACAATAATTCTATATGATATTTTACTATTAGCTACAATCTAATAAAATCTTATCATCATTATCATTATTGGTTTCTTCACTACTATATCACTTGTCCTTGCCTTAGGGTCATTTCCTATTGTTCCCCCTCCCTCACTTTATATGATCATTTGACATCTACATCCCTTTCCCCTTGTTTATAATTGACTTTACCTTTTACTATGTTTGATCATCATCACTACCCTCTTACTAGAAGCATCTACTCATTATCATTTCTAGGATTTGGAACATTACCTTGACCACATGTTTCCTTTTTCTTTGATCACTCTCTTTTCCTTAGTATCCTCCTTATCATATAACTATCCTTTATGACATGTGGCACATAGTGGCTTATTTGAAGGCTTCATATCTCATCTTTTTCCATTATCTGGGGCATCACCTACATGTTTCCCTCTTTCCTCTATTATCTTGTCATCACTCATACCTTTGCATGTTATCTTTGTCCCCTTATCATCTACATTAAATTAAATTATTCAATTCTTTTCCCAATCAATTTAGGGAGGGCAATATTTTGTACATCATCTATACCATGATGATATTAGCACCATTATCAATTAGGCTTGGCATATATACCTTAGCTACCTTATAGCCTTGGATATTATCATTTACCTTGTTTAGTTCTATCTTGGCTCCTTTTATCCAAAGTAGGTGGTGACCACATATCATTAGTAAATTACTAGTTTACTTTGAGCTTATCCTGACCTCTTTATTAGTAGATTGTGACCACATAGCCTTCAATATTAGCACCTTTTACCTTTTGGGGTGGTGTAGCCCCTTTTTATGAATATTACCTTTGGAAAGGTATGGCATAGCCGTATTTGGAGTGGAAATCTAATGAAGAGGATGGAAATAATGCCCTACAACCACCTGCAACAAGATTCTCTATGACTCTTCAAGAGGAATCACAAAACCTACCTTGTTTGCAATCTTGTCTTCTAGCCCTTAAACCCTCAAATGAGGCCTAATGGGTACTTAATATAAGAAAAATCATTATTGATGACATAAATGGATTCCACAACACTTATTAGGTCCTATGGGGCCTTGACAAACCCACACTTCTTAGAAAATATTCAAAAAAAGTCAAATTTGCACTAAACCCTAGCTGTTCTAGGTTTCTAGGTCAATTTTAGCAGGTTTTTGGAAGGAACGGTCCTTCATATCTCACACAAACCATTGATTCAAGACCTGAAACTTTGCAATCATTTAGAGAGCCATAAGACATAGGTTCACACCAAAAATTGGATTTTTCCACCAAACAAATTTGAAGAAATTATTTTTTTTGTGTTTTGGGAAACCCTAGTTTCTGAACAAAGAAATGAGCACTATTTTGATCATAACTTGAGCAAAAATCAATGAAATCACCTCAAACAAATTGCATTTTAACCTTAAGACACACCATTATTATTCCATGTAAACATAGACCTGCAAATTGACCGTACAAGGCTATACCAATATGTTATTTTCTATTTTTTCAAAAAAATTGTCAAAGTTGTTAGCAGTAATTTAACCATATCTTTCTTAATATAACATGAAATATAACCAAATCACTTGCATTGGAATCCTAACATAGAGCTCTAAACTTCCATCCACCTTTAGACCTAGTACCATGCCATATAAAACTGTTCAATACTAATTTATGCCTGCAAAACAATCAAAAATAGCTAGAAACAGGGTATTTTCTCATAAAATCTTGCTCCTCAACTTCTTGGAGCATATGTTTTCATTCATTCCACATAAAGACTACCAAAAAAAATTACAACTTGAGCATATGTTTTCTTTTTTTCAAAACCCTAATGTCTATGTCATTAAACTTGACATTTATGCCTTTTTGTGCAACTTTTAACCCTATACCACACCTAGGCTAGAAAACATTACAAAAGATTATATATATATGGTTTTCTAAGACCATTTTTTTGATCTTTTACTGACATAAATCTAGGAATCACATAAAAAAAATAGTCATTAAAACATCAACTAGGTCTCTTGGACCTTAAAGAACAACATTCAGGTGATGCACCTGCATCATACTTGCTAGGGAAAAGAAATTTGAGTTCCATCTCAAATGATGGTATGCTTTTCTTTCTCTTCTTCCAATTATGTTGTATGCTTAGCTATTCTCTGACCTTCTCTTGATCCTCTCCATACTTGGCTTGATCTGCTCCATGTTTCTTGGTCTTTATGCTTTTGTTTCATGCTTGCTTTTTGTATCTCCTCCTGATGATCTTCTTCTCAACTGCAAGACTCCAAAATTCTATTTCTCTTTCATATGCCTCATTACTGATATCCATTTCTTCATCTTCTTTATTCTCTCCTTGGTCTGCACCTATACAAACATTAGCATCATGTATGAGATAAGAACCATGAGGCCAATTTGCCTCTTCGCTAGCTCCATGTGCTTGTTTTCTTGTGTCTTCCTTCACTGTCCTACTTGTATGCATACCTTCATTAGCAAGCTTCATCTTCCACTCTTGTTCTATCTCAAAAACTTGTGCCCATAAATCATCTTTAAGTACCTCACAATGTACCTCTGCTACAACTTGTTTCCTTTCTTTCTCATTTAGCAACTCTTTTCTATCCAAACTTTGTTCACCTTCACCTTCCAAGATAGCTATCCTTTGCTTTCCTCTTTTTTGAACAATCACCTTTATAAGCCACTTCACCTTCTTTCTCATTGGCCAATACCCAACATTTCCTTGGTATTCTTCCTCAAGACACTGCTGCACTACAAGCTTAATACCTCTTTTCAACTCTGCCATTTCTCTATCAAACTCTACAACTTGGCATATCCTGTTGTCTTTCATCTTGTCCTTTCTTTTGATGATTTATTTCTTATCTTTTTGTTGTATCTTCTTGTCTTCATGATACCTCACCTTAGGATTATTTCTTTTCCTTTGGCCTAGTCTTTTGGTACCCCAATACCTTCACACAACCTCATACAAAAATCTTGTTAACTTGGACAACTTTCACTACCAGATCTTTCTAGGCTCTGATACCAAAAATGATGCAGAGGATGGAAAGAATACCCTACAACCACCTACAACAAGATTATTTATGACACTTCAAGAGGAATCACAAAACCTACCTTGTTTGCAATCTTGTCTTCTAGCCCTTAAACCCTCAAATGAGACCTAATGGGTACTTAATATAAGAAAACTATTCTTGATGGAATAAATGGATTCCACAACACTTATCAGGTCCTATGGGGCCTTGACAAACCCACACTTCTCAGAAAAGATTCAAAAAAGTCAAATTTGCACTAAACCCTAGTTGTTCTAGGTTTCTAGGTCAATTTTAGTAGGTTTTTGGAAGGAATAGTCCTTCATATCTCACACAAACCATTGATTCAAGACTTGAAACTTTTCAATCATTAGAGACCCATAAAATAGAGGTCACACCAAAAATCAGATTTTTCCACTGTACGGATTTGAAGAAATGATTTTTTTTCTATTTTGGGAAACCCTAGTTTCTGAACAAAGCATTGAACACTATTCTGATCTAACTTGAGAAAAACTCAATGAAATAACCTCAAAAAAATTGCATTTTAACCTTAAGACACACCATTATTATCCCATGCAAACATAGACTTGCAAATTGACCGTACAAGGCTGTACCAATCTGTTCTTTGCTATTTTTCAGAAAAATTGTCAAAGCTGTTAGCAGTAATTTAACTATATCTTGCTTAATATAACATGAAATTTAACCAAATCACTTACATTGGAATCTTGACATAGAGCTCTAAACTTCCATCCACTTTCAAACCTAGTACCATGTTGTACAAAACTATACAATACTGATTTATGCCTACAAATCAGTCAAAAATGGCTAGAAACAGGGTATTTTCTCATAAAATCTTGCTCCTCAACTTCTTGGAGCATATTTTTTCATTCATTCCACATCAAAACTACCAAAATAAATTACAAATTGAGCATATGTCTTCTTTTTTTCAAAACCCTAATGTCTATGTCATTAAACTTGACATTTATGCCTTTTTGTGCAACCTTTAACCCTATACCACACCTAGGCTAGAAAACATTACAAAATATTATGTATATGGTTTTCTAGGACCATTTTTTGACCTTTTCTTGACATACAACTAGGAATCATAGAACAAAATAGTCCTTAAAACATCAACTAGGTCTCTTGGACCTTCAAGAACAACATTCAGGTGATGCTCATGCATCACAATCACATATATTTAGTTAGTAACCACATAACTATCATCAATATCACCATCATAATTGACCATTTACTTTTGGACCTAGCCTAGCCTTTTCATTAGTTGGGTGGCAACATTAAATACATTATCATCATGAGCATTATCCTATCCTATCTTATCCTATCCCAACCTATCCTATTAGCAACCTTTTCTAAGGCATCTTTTCCTACAATAACCTACTACTTACATACATCCTTCCATCTCTATTTCTCATCATGTGATCCCCTCAAATCCTTCATCCTCTTTTCTCTTTCCTTAATTCTTCTACATTAGCCACAAGAGTATGGTGATTGTGTATGTTTAGTATATACATGTTTAAGTATTTGTTTCCTTTACTTTATTTTTAATATTTCCATGTTACCTATGCTTAGTGTTTGTGTTTCCATATATGTATTATTTACATACTTAGTATCTTATCATTGTGAACTTCCATTTCTATATGTGTTTCTAGCATAATATTTTTTTATCTATTTATGACTACTTTTCTTTGGTGTGGTTCATTGTAAGAACAAGTACATGCACATGGAAGAATGAAGAATAATTGAATACATGTATCGTTGCATTAAATCAATGATACACTTGCTATACTTTTACTTTAGCATGCTTCTTCCAATTAGTGTTGCCGGCCCACTAAAGTGGGTGGAAAATGTAATAATAGAAATTGCATACTCTAAAACTTTTTTATTGTATTTTTGCACTCATTTTAGTGTTCATTTTTTTAGTATGTTTTAGGGAACTTTACACCTATTTTTATCCTTCCCAATGATCATATAGTTATGATGCAGGCCTCCTATTGGAATGTTTGTCATTGATGTCAAAGGTGAGAAGGCATATAGACATTGATGTCAAAGGCACATAGTAACTAATAAGATAATTTGATAGAATAAGAGTTGCCCACTAAGAGTGGCCCATTACATGAGGACTTAACCATTACATTTTCCCATTGAAGAGCAAAAGGGTGTCTTTGTTACATGTTGGAAGATTGTGGTTTTAGAAATGTGATTGTTTAAATTAAAGATTTAAACAAAGTGGATTTAACATTAAGGAATTAGAGAATGGGTTCCACAAATTTAAAAGATTTAAAATCAAATTGAAAAACTTCACAAAATGGCTGACCTACAAAAAGAGAAATTAAATCTGGGTTGACTTCATTACTTGGGTTGACTTCTATTATATGGCTGACTCCCTATTGAACTATATGGCTGACTTCA
This sequence comes from Cunninghamia lanceolata, assembly GCA_027924645.1. Classification (NCBI taxonomy): domain Eukaryota; kingdom Viridiplantae; phylum Streptophyta; class Pinopsida; order Cupressales; family Cupressaceae; genus Cunninghamia; species Cunninghamia lanceolata. Next base: position 576,999 of record BSBN01001464.1, on the reverse strand, counting down.
TAGGAAGCAAAAGGAATATCATATATAATGTGATGTGTTGATTCAAAACTAATACAAGATGTGATTAATAAAAGAAGTGTGATCTGCTATAAAGAGAAGCAATTATTTTAATAAAGCAGTGATCTGAATTAAGATAAAAAGGAAGTGATTAGTGCAGTGAATATACTTTGTAAAGTGCAGCAGTCAGATCTAATAGTTGTGTCTATTAAAAAGGTAGTAACTATTGTGAAAAGGTATATCTTTTTTTGCTATTGAAAGGATATAAAAGGAGAGCATTAGAGGATTTGGAAAGCAAATAATTAGAGATATATTTCTGAGTAGTAAGGAAGAGAAAGAGCAACACTATGAAGTGCAAATCTAATTTATATTGAGAATATACATGTGTGATAAAGTGTGAAGATATATGCTAGTGAATTAAATTGATTATTTTTAGATTTGTGAAGGGAATGTTGCAAGTATGTGCCTAATCAGTGTTGTCATTGGTGTCAACATATTTGTGTTGTCATTGGTGTCAACTATGCTCTTATTTTGTTTTGTGATTGTAATAAGTGAGATGCTTTGTATTTACTTATGTAAGCAATGTTGATGTTGAGGATATTGAGAAAATTAGCTCCTCTGGTAGAAAGTGAGTTGCAGTGGAAACAATGTATTGCATATTGAAGAACAGTTTAGAAGATTGCTTTGCATTTCATATAGGATAAATATCTTTGTTTGTGGAGTGGAAGTTATTTAGAAGTCTATCTGAAGATGTTATATTCCAAGTTTGAGCCTCCAATATGAAGATTTGAGTGAGCTATGTTCACCAGAGTGAAAATTGTTTTTCCTGTATGTTTAGTGGTGACAGGGAGAAAGTGTTATGCTCCGCATTCCTCCACATTGAAGTATTTTGGTTTGTAGCTCTACAATTAAGTCTAGTTTGGTGTTATGTGCCCTCAACTCTAATGGATCGTGATCTGGTGGTCTACAAGCTATCCTTTCCTTATGATAGTGGCTGATAGTGTTGTCCTTGTGCTCCAGTTTGAAGAATCTGATGGGCAAAGTGTTTGGGTATTGTGTGTATTGTTGGATGTTGCTGATAAATATAATGTGCTTGTGGATGTCTCCTGATCATGTTTCTATCTTTTGGATTGGTCCACAAAGAAAAAATTGGATCATGGATGAAGAATGTTCTTGTTGCAAGGTGTGGCCCTTGGTCTCCTTGTTTAGTGCTATGCTGCGATGGTTTGCGACAAGGGCTTAACCGCCTCCGGTGCCTGTTAAGTCAAGTGGTTGTATCAGGCATTAATAGGTCAATCTTTTGGTGCAATGACAACTAACAATTGGTATCAAAGCTAAGGTCACGGGTTCAAACCCCGTGCTTGTACTGGGGGGGATTGTTGCAAGGTGTGGCCCTTGGTCTCCTTGTTCAGCGCTGTGCTACGGTGGTTTGCGACAAAGGCTTAATTGCCTCCCGTGCTTGTTAATTCAAGTGGTTGTATCAGGCATTAATAAGTTGATCTTTTGGTGCAACGATAGATAAAAATTGGTATCAGAGCCGAGGTCACGGGTTCAAACCCTGCGCTTGCACTGGGGGGATTATTGCAAGGTGTGGCCCTTGGTCTCCTTGTTCAGCGCTGCACTGCGGTGGTTTGTGATAAGGGCTTAACCGCCTCTTGTGCTTGTTAAGTCAAGTGGTTGTATCGAGCATTAATAGGTTGATCTTTTCGTGCAACGGCAGCTAATAGTTCTTAGCAGACCTAGTGTTCTCACCAGTCTTGGCTAACTTGGTTGATTTCACTAATTGTAGAGATGCATTAAAGATTGTAGAAGTGTGTCGTGCTGTGGAAGATTGGATTTGAGTCCTAGCTAAGGCATGGCGTGATATGCATACATCTTTACATCTTCTCTTGAGCTAAATTTGTATTAGGTCTAGACCTATTTAATGTATGATTGTAATGCTGACCTTGGAGATTGTTCCAATGGTTGATGAATGTAATGTCAACCTTGATGTACATTCCAAGGTTGATGAATTGTATAAAAGCATGTAATGTAGTTGCAAAAAAGGTGTGTGAAATGCAAAAATGAAGAGATAGTGCAAATGTGTGAAGGACCAGAGCAAAGAAGTTATATTGTGCTTTAATGGAACTGAACCCAGGCATGGAGTAGATGCTACTTAATCAATTCATCATTTTTGGCAGTGAGTCGTTCTTTGCAGTGACCAATTTGGGCAATGAGCCCTGTAGATAGTGAGCCTCTAGTTTTTGGTATTGTTATAACTCATATATTTTGTGGGCTAACACCCACCATGGTTTTTCCCTTTTAGGGTTTTCCATGTAAAAATATGGTGTCTACTGTGTTGAAGGTGTGATTTTCATTAAGTCTATGGTTTCATGCTTTCATGTTTAAATATGATTATTAGAAGTTAAGTAAATGATGGTTTGATATTCATATGAACTTAAGTTTTTGTGACAACTGATCCACCCCCCTCTCAGTTGTCCTGTGCATTTCAATAGTTGGTATCAGAGCAAGTTTCCTCAAAAGAAAGCCTAAAAACTTGAGGTTGATTAGGGATGGCACACAAGGATGAACTATCTTTCAATTGTTCTAATTGTGGTGAAGCTAGTCACTATGCATCTAGATGTCTAAAAATAAACTTAAAGAATTATGATGAAGAGGGCAAAAGCAGAAAGACCAAGAAAGTATTTTATGATGTTGAAGACGATGAAGATGATGACTGTTGTTTTAATTCAAAGGATGTCAATTACAAAGAAAGTTTTGATCCAGAGGTATATACTAACAATGAAGATATAAGGAACTATTGGGTTATTGATAGTAGCTACTCAAATCATATGACTGATGATAAAGGTAAGTTTCTTAATCTTGTAGATAATGAAGAAGGGTTAGTTAGATTTAGAGATGACTGTACTGTTAAAATTTGTGGAAAAGGTTCAATCAGTTTTGATGGAAGACAACATACAAATGATGTTCTCTATGTTGAAAGCCTAAGACAAAATCTCTTGAGTATTGGACAATTGTGCAGAGAAGGATATAGTTTCATATTTCAGAATGATACCTTTGAAATCAGAGATAAATTTGGAGTTGTAACAGCTAGTGGAAAAAGGACAGAGGGAAATCTTTATCATCATAGAGAAGCAACATTATCTTCTCTATAACTCATAATCATGAAAGTTGACTTTGGCATAGAAAATTGTGTCACATCAATCCTAATGATCTAGCAAGGATAACCTCAACTCAAGTTGTGAAAGATCTGCCAGAGAGAATACATTTTAGCAAAATCACCTGCAAGAAATGTCAAATTTAGAAGCAAGCAAGAGGAAGTGTACAGGATGTAGAAAGATCCTCAACTGGACTGATGGAATTAGTTCATATAAACCTTTGTGGACCTACAAGAGTGAAAAGTCTTCAAGATGACAGGTACTTTATGTTCTTTGTTGATGATTATTCTAGAATGGCTTGGGTTAGTTTTCTCAAAGAAAGATCAGAAGCTCTAGATGCATTTAAAGCCTTCAAAACAGTGGTTGAAGATAAATTAAATGTGAAAATCAAATGTCTGAAGTCTAACAAAGGAGAAGAGTTTATCTCTGATAAATTCAATATGTTGTGTGAGACTCATGAAATAAAAAGACAGTTATCCAGAGATAATAGAGTTATGGAAATAATGAACAGGTCTGTCCAAGAAGCTGCAAAAACAATGATAGAGGAAGTTAACCTACTGGAAGCATATTGGAAAAAAGTTATACATATTGCTATCTACATTCAAAACAAAGTTCAAGTCAAAGGTAATGATACTAAAACTCCTTACGAATTGTGGTATGGAAGGATACCTTCAGTAAAATATTTAAAATTTTTTGGAAGCAAATGTTATATCAAAAGAGATGAAGAGCTAAGCAAGTTTGATGCTAAGTATGATGAAGGAACTTTCCTTGGATACTTTACTAAGAGTAAGGCCTACTGGTGTTACAATAAAAGATTGAAAAAGATCATTGAGAGTGCAAATGTCAGGGTTGGTGAAGACATGCAGAAGTATTCAGAAATTAATAATCATGCATCAAATTCAATTAGGCTTCCTTACAATACAAAAAGGGAAAAGGTATTTTCCAAAGAAGAAGATGATGCTGAAGAAAATAAAATGAAGAAAGATCACCAGTATGAAGTAAAAGGACAAATGAACTGGTGTTTGATTGCCAATGCTAAATCCAAATCGGTGACTGAAGCCTGCAACAATATAAATTCCTCTTAAGATGAATATTTGTCCACTGACAGTGAAGAATCCAAAATTGCTCTTGAAAATCTTGAGAAATCTGAAGAAGAAAACATGGACTTAAAAGTAAATATAATAGAAGCAAATGAATACATCAAAGAGCTAAAAAGGCAAATCAAGCAGCTTAAGCAAAAACTGTTGGCGTATAGTTATATTAATAATGGTATTACATTGTCATTTACAATATTGCAGTTAAAACTATTATACAATTATATTTAAAACTATTATATAGTTATGTGAACTGCATCTCCCTCCTTGTATAAATCACACTGCATTGTATCATTTGACAATATTAATAAAACATACTCTCCATTATTTAGTATCAGAGCAATTTTGAAAATGGGTTGTGAAGAGAAAGTTTGAAGATGACTGAGTGAGGAGTGCTGAACATGGAGGAACAGAGTGCTGGTCTATCTATTACCGACATGGAAGAGACTCTAGAATCTGCCCATCGTGGATGAGACTAGTAGGCATTCATATCAGGAAGATCATGGGAGAAAAGACCTGTAATGGCAAGTAAACTATTTATAGAAAGTTAATTTTGAGTTGAATGTATTGTGAAGCTATCAAAATCATTGGAGGTCACTGATATGCATAAGGGTAGAAGTTTGTGAAAGACCAATTTCATATGCCACTGTAGGATTAAGGTATAAGGAGAAGGTGATAGTAAGGAGAACATTTGTTCATAAAAGCTCACAGGAAAGGAGAATATGCTAAAAAGAGGCCGCAAGGGTAGAGAAGCAAATCATAGTTTACAATCCGCACAATTTATAAAATTGCCCATATAATATAGTTGGAAAATATGTGATGAATTGCCAGATTGCAAAGAGAAATAATTATGTTAAAGCACTGAGGGGCTGTTGTTTATCACATCAATAGCCAAAGATCCAAAGAAAGAGGTAGAGCTGCCAATTTTCTGGAATCGAGTATTTACTTTCTATACTATGTAAGAAGGACAAAAGTCTACATAAGAGGTAAAAAATTAGTGAATTAAATGTTTGAAATTCATATCACTTTTTGGGGATTCTAGCAGAAGAGAAAAGAACATCCATTTCCATCTGAAGAAATAACGAGTGGCTGTGGAGTATAAAAATGGCTCAAACATTGTAAAATAGTCGTGGACGGTATGCTCATTAATAGAAAAGTAGATCTGAATGCATTGTCAATGGTGTGTGGTCTTTGTCATAAAAACTTCATGGTCTATTGTCTAATGTACAGAGGAGACGTTGTACCCAAGGATCATTTTGTTGCCTCTATTAAGATTAAGAGGGTCATTTATTTTGTGGGTGCTTGGTTTAAGTATGGTATCAATTATCAAACCCTAATTGTGGTTCCTAGAGGGGATATTGTCAAGGTTCATTAGGTAGTTAGTATAATATCTAACTCCACTAGTGTTATTGAGGTCTTCTTTCACATTGATCACAAGTTTAATCTCATGTATGTCAAGCATGCTTTTGTGAATTGGTATGTTAATGAGGGTATGGAACAAGGAGAGTTATCAAGAAGCCATGAAGATGAGGATTCATCAAATGATGAAGCTTTTATTAATAACTCTTCCAGTGGTGTTAATAATGCATTAGTACTATAAGCCTTCACTTTATTGGAGGCAAGCGGCATCGGAGGATGGAGGAATTTTCCATCATTTCAAGTTAGCTTCTCGCTTTGAGATGATGCTTTGCATGAGAAGCATTTTTGGTTTTGGTTGTTTTGCTTTTCTTTGTTAATGCTAACAGATTTGAAGAATGTATGTTTTGTGAAGATTTTGTTTTGGAGATAGGTTTGGGATTTGGGTATGAGCTCAATATTGATTTTTGTTTAGCGAGATTCAGAGTATATGATTGAGAATTATACCCTTTCGTGGTCACTAGACAATGATAGAGATCTGTCATATCTCTTAGGGATTGTTGTCAAATAATTCAAGACTTTGTGATTTGAGAGTTCGGCACTAAAGAGATCAAGAACATAGCTCGAAGCTATGCCTTTCTGAGGGTAGACAAGACAACATGATGGAGCCCCGCTTGGTTCAAGATTTGTTCTTTGGGAGAAGATCTTCTATAAAATATGTATTCATATTATGTAATCAACTATGTTGAGTATGTTAGCATTCAAGGGGGGTCCCTTGGTACTATTGCAGGAACAATGTAATAAGGGGGGAATGTTGGCGTATAGTTATATTAATAATGGTATTACAATGTCGCAGTTAAAACTGTTATACAGTTATATTTAAAATTGTTATACAGTTATGTGAACTGCATCTCCCTCCTTATATAAATCACACTACATTGTATCATTTGACAATATCAATAAAACATACTCTCCATTAAAAACTTGAGGTAAGTAGTGAAGATTTGAAGTTAGTAAATGAAGAAAAAGCAAAAATTGAAGAATGCTTGAAAAACAAAACAAATGATTGCATAAAGCTTGAAGAAGAAGTTGTGGATCTAAAAGCTAATTTGAAACATACATGGTTTGAACAAGACAAATTCATTGTAATTGCAGTTAGATTTGATAGACTAATGTCTAAAGCAAGTCAAAAAAATCCTGATGACATAAACAATATAAGACCTGAGAAAGATGAAAGTTCTAGAACAGATCAAGAAAAGAATTTTGAGGTCAAGGAGGACAAAGGGAAACACATTTAGGATCAAAGGAACATATCAAGAAGACCTCTGATCAAGAAACCAAATGCACAAAGGTATCCATCTTTCAATTGTTATTGTCATTCATGTAGTAAATTTGGCCACAGGGCTACTCAATGTAGGAGTAGAATGAATCAAGATGTTCCATCTTTCTTTGGTCAATGTTTCAACTACAAAATAATTGGTCACATAGCAAGGAAATGTAAGGAGTATGACAAGGAATGACTTTAACAATATAATAAAAACTCAATCTCTCAATGAAAACTGCTTTGCATGTAAAAGGTTTGGTTGTATAACAAATGAATGCAGGAACAGAATGGCAAACTCCTTCAATGGGTACTGTCATACATATGATGGATTTGGACATAGAGCTAATCAATGCAAATCCAAAATAAATGAAAGGAACAATGGACAAAGGAATATTGTGTACTTCAATTGCAACAGACCTAGACATGTTGCTAAATCTTGTAGAAGCAAGAACATGAAGAAGGAGAATCAAGCAGAGTTAAAGAATCCAGTGGAAAAGATTGATCTAGTAGACATCGGGAAGGAGATGGATAAGATTTGGGTAAAGAAGGATGTGTCAAAGATTAAGGATGTATCTGCATAGGTATTTGGTGCAGATGTTCACTTTGAAAACTGAGACTAAAGCTTTGGTTTAGGGGGAATATTATTGAAAATACTTTTCCCCTGCCAAAAGATTGATGCTAATACCTCAGCACAAAAAGACAAGATCAAGGATTTGCAACAAAGGTTGAAGTCAAGGATAAAGGAAGAGCTTGTACTTGAAAATATGTCCATATATCTACAGATAAAAATGCATTGTTTTCATAAACTAAAATGAAGGTATGTGTATGAAATTTGCTAGTGAAATGCAAAAAGAGTTTGAGATGTCTATGTTTGGTAAGATGAATTTCTTTTTGGGTCTGCAAATCAATCAATCAGATAAATGAATCTTCATATCTTAGTCTAAGTATGTGAAAGAGTTATTGAAGAAGTTTGGGATGGAAGACTCTAATCCGGTATGTACTCCCATGGTAACTAGCTGCAAGTTGAGAAAAATTGATGAATCACCTAAGACTAATCAGAAAAAGTATAGATCCATGATTGGAGGATTGCTTTATCTAACTCAAACCAGACCTGATATTATGCATGCAGTTTCTCTTGTTGCAATATTTCAAGTTGATCCAAGAGAATCACATGTGATGGCAGTCAAGAAAATCCTAAGGTATTTAAAATGCGCTATGGATCATGGCTTATAGTATCCAAAGGATAATGATTTCACTCTTAGTGCTTATACAAATGTTGATTGCACTGGAGATGTTGATAATGTTGCAAATATGTGTCTAACCACTATTGTCATTGAGGTCAACATATCCTTATTGCCATTGGTGTCAACTGTATTCCATTTTGTTGCTTGTTTAGAAGACTGGAATGTTGAGGATATTGAGAAAATTAATGAAGATAAATGTATGCGGACCATATGGCTATGTAGAGAATTGTCTGAAGTAGCTCCACTTAAGATTTGAGAGGTCCACATGAAGATTTGAAGAAGCTATGGCCATCTGAGTAGAACCAGGTTTTGGCAGTTGTTCAGAAGAGACAAAGTGACAGTAAATTGGTTTGGATTGCTCTGCATTGAAATATTATGATCTGCGGATCTAGAGGCTTGTTTGGGAAGTTATTGTGTATTGTAAACTCAAGTGGTTCATGGTTTGGAGGTCCGCAAACAATATTTCTAGTGTGACAGTCATGGCAAACAGTGTTCTTGAAGTTCTGGATGAAGATGCAAGTGATTCTAGTGATTTGGAGGAGGGCAGATGTTTTTGTTGAATTCAATGTGCTTGTGGAGGTCTCTAGATCATGTGACTGCTGTCTTGGAGGTCTGCATTGAAGTTTGAGCTTGTTGGTAAAGATTTTCTTCTTAGTATTGTTGTTCTTCTAAGTCTTGGCTGACCAGATGTTTCAAGTGTATTGCCAATGATCTAAGAGCAATTCTTTGGAGCGTGGCGTGTTGTTGGAAGAAGATTCAAGTCTCAGTTATGTTTGGCTTACAGCATAGTGATTTGCATGGTTGTAGTGCTGACCTTGATGTTCATTCCAAGGTTGATGAAGCATATAAATACTTGTGAATGAATTGTGGAAAGTTGTCCTTGTGCGAAAATGATAAAATCCTAAGAAAGGTACAAAGGCAAAGTAGAGACAAGGAGGAGCAGAGGAACAAGAGTAGTAAGGTATGAAGAGATGGTGAAGAAGTGTTTGGGGCAGAGCAAAAGTCTTGTGAGCTTTCAAAGGAACTGAACCAGGCATAAAGAAGATGCTATTTCACAGTTCATTCTTCCTGTATTAAACATAAATTCTTGTAGGCAGTGAGCCTCCTTGAGCAATGAGCTCTGGGCAGTGAGCCCTAAGGCAAGTGCCTTTTCATTTCTTTCAAGTACTTTTAATAGGGTAGAAATCTTGTGGGTTAAAGCCCACCATGGTTTTCCCTTAACCGGGTTTCCACATAAAAATTTTGGTGTTATGTGTGTTCAATTTGCTTCTGCTGACGTGTTATTAAGTCATGCTTTAATGTTTACATCACTAATCTAATTGAAAGTTGATAAAGAAGTTTAAAAGAAGAAAAAGGTTAATTTGTGGTCAACTGATTCACCCCCCCTCCCAGTTTTCTGGTCTAATTCCAACAATTGGTATCAGAGCTAAGTTCCTCTAAAAGAAGCTTAACCACTTGAGGAGATCCAAGATGTCGACTTACAAGAAGGAAAGTCTGACATTTGATGGAACAAACTAATCCCTCTGGAAGGTATGCATGCAATGTCATTTATAATGTATGGGTGATTCCTTTTGGCTGATAACTAAGAATGAGTATAAGATTCCGAAGAATGGCCCTACAACTCTAGATGAACTCAAGGAAGCTAAATGCAATAGTCAAGATAAAGAAGCATTATTGAGTGCCCCGACTGATACATAATTGGCAAATGTCCTGGATTTGAAAATTGCACATGAAATATAGAAAAAGTTGGAAAATCTATATGAAGGTAACAAATATGACAAATGTGCCAAGCTACAGAGCCTGAAGGGTAAATATGAAAGGTTGGTAATGAGGGAAGATGAAAACATTACTTCCTACATGTAGAAATGCTTGTGGCATATTGGAAGAATCATAGATTGTTTCCAAAGTGCTTAGATCCTTACCTACAACATACAAGCATAAAGCTACTGCCATTGAAGAGATCAAGACAGTGAGAACTATTACAAGGGATCAGTGAGTTGGTAAGCTCTCATCATTTGAAATGAGTGAGTTTGGTGATTCTCTTCCTAAGTTTGAATCTGTATTTAAGGCCAATGTATATGGAAAACAAAGATATGATCCCGGTGAAAGCTCTTCAGGAAGATCAAACAGATTTGCTAAGGTAAGGAAGGATCTTGAAGATGATGAAATTGAGTCTACAGAACTTGAAGCTCTTATTGCCAAAAGAATTCCAAGAGGATCCGGTAAGTATGAAGGAAAGATGCCATTCAAATGTTTTGCTTGTAATGAGATTGGTCATTTTGCCTCAAGATGTCTGGAGAAATTTTCAAAGCCAAACCCTAACAGATATAAAGGTTAGAAGAAATGTTATTATGTCCAAGAAGCTGGAGAAGAAGGAGTTACAGATGATGAATCTGATCATGGAGGTTCCACTGAAGGTGATTGGGTGTTCATTTCTATCAAAGAAGAAGATCTAGTGTCTATTGAATCTACTAGGTGTGCAAATGTGGAAAGTGCCTTGGTTGCTTAGGTTGTTGAAAAGGATGAATGAGTGATTGATAGTGGATGCTCTCATCATATGACTGGTGATAAAAGTAAGTTTGTAAGATTTGAAAAATATGAAGGTGGAATTGTGAAATTTGGAGACAACTCAGCTAGTAGAATCCGTGGCAGAGGATCCATCTCTTTTGATGGTAAGAATAATACTAATGATGTTCTCTATGTAGAAGGACTGAAGCATAATCTTCTCAATGTTGGATAGTTGGTTGACAAGGGTTATGACCTTAGATTCAAGGATGGAAAATGCAGAATCTTGGAAAGCTCTGGAACTGAAATTGCATCTGGTACTTAGACTAGAGGTAACATCTTTCATTTAAGTAGTTCTAGTAAGAGTTTCCTAAATGTTTAGATTGATCAGAGTTGGTTATGGCATAGAAGAATGTGTCATGTGAATTTTGATAACATTGTCAAGATAAGTTCTACTCAAGCTATGAGAGATCTTCCAAAACTTATGAAACATGATAGCATGTGTAGAGAATGTCAATTGGGTAAATAGAACAAAACTTCATTCAAGAGTAAAGAACAATTTTCAAGTGGCCTACTGGAACTTGTGCATACTAATCTATGTGGCCCTGCCAGAATTAGGAGTGTGCAAGGAGACAGATATTTTATGTTGTTGATTGATGATTACTCCCAGATGAAGTGCGTAACCTTCCTAAAGGAAAAATCAGAAGCTCTTGAAAAATTTAGGGTGTTCAAGGTTATGGTGGAGAATGAGATTGGTGTGAAAATAAAGTGTTTGAGATCTGACAGAGGTGGAGAGTTTACCTCCAATGAGTTTGATACATTCTCTGAAAAGTATGGAATAAAAAGATAGTTATCTACTCTTGGACTCCTTAACAGAATGGAGTTGTGGAAAGAAAGAACTGGACCATTCAAGAAGCTGCTAGGACCATGATGATGGAAGAAAATGTTCCACAAGTCTATTGGAGAGAGACTATGAGTATTGCTATCTACACTCTTAACTGGGTGTAGATCAAAGGCAATTCTGGTAAGACACCTTATGAACTATGGTTTGGTCATCCTCCTACTGTGAGATATTTTAGAGTTTTTGGTAGTAAATGATATATCAAAAGAGATGAGGATCTAGGCAAGTTTGATACAAGAAGTGATGAAGGAATTTTTTTGGGTTACCCTACTCAAAGCAAGGCATACCAGTGCTTTAACAAGAGATTGAAAATGATTGTTGAAAGTGCAAATGTCAGAGTTGATGAAAGCAGAGAAGGACATTCCAGGTCTTGTAGATATGAATCAGATGATCAAGATGAAAGTCAAAGTCAAGGAAGGCAAGTTCAAACCCAGACCCAGATCGAGATTGATCCAGAAAATCTAGTGACTCAAGAGAATAATGCAAAAGTTGAGCAACAAGTTCAAGAAATAGAAGTTCAAGAAAATCCCAACACTCCCAGGTGTGTAAGGATGAATTATCTTGAAGATGAGATCATAGGAGATAGAAATAAAGGTGTTGGAACTAGGAGAAGAATTACTGAAGATCAAGAAGAGATTTGTTTGATTTCAAAGATTGAACCAAAATCAATAAGTGAAGCCTGTAATAATGAAAACTGGATAAAAGCAATGGAAGAAGAATTAATACAAATTGAAAAGAATCACACTTGGGATCTTGTTTCTAGACCAGAGGACAAAAATGTGATTGGAACTAAATGGGTCTTCCAGAATAAACTAAATGAAGATGGTGAAGTTGTAAGAAACAAAGCAAGGTTGGTATGCAAAGGATATTCTCAAGTGGAAGGAATTGATTTTGAAGAAACTTTTGCTCCCATAGAAAGAATAGAAGTGATCAAATTATTTCTTACATTTTCTACTTTCAAATATTTCAAGGTATACTAGATGGATGTCAAGTCAGTAATCTTGAATGGAGAGCTAGAAGAAGAAGTCTGAGCAACTGGAAGGATTCTAGTTGTCTGATCAAGAAGATATGGTCTGCAGACTGAGAAAAGCTTTGTATGGACTTAGACAAGCCCTAAGATCCTTGTATGCAAGATTGGACAAGTATCTGCTAAAGATAGGATTTAGCAAAGGCACTGCTAATAGTAATCTTTATTTCAAGATTGATCATGAGCACATATTAATTGTTGAGGTATTTGTTGATGATTTTGCTGATTAGATGCAAAGTGAATTCGAAATGTCCATGTTTGGTGAGATGAATTTCTTCTTAGGTCTGCAAATCACTCAGTCAAATAAAGGTATCTTCATATCTTAGTCTAAATATGTGAGAGAATTGTTGAAAAAGTTTGGAATGGAGGACTCAAAACCAATAAGTACTCCTATGGTAACCGGATGCAAGTTGAGTAAAGATGATAATTCACCTAAGGCAAATCAAAAAAGGTATAGATCAATGATTGGGGGACTACTCTATCTAAGTTAGACCAGACCTGATATCATGAATGCAGTTGGACTTGTTGCTAGATTTCAAGTTGATCCTAGAGAATCATGTGTAGTAGTAGTCAAGAGAATTTTAAGATATCTTAAAGGGACACTTGACTATGGCTTGTTGTATCCAAAGGACAATGACTTCAGTCTTCATGCATATACTGATGCTGATTGGGTAGGAGATGTGGATGACAGGAAAAGTACTAGTGGTGGTGCATTATTCTTGGGAAGAAGATTGGTTTCTTGGTTGAGCAAAAGCAAGAGGCAATATCTCTGTCTACTACAAAAGCAAAGTACATAGTAGTAGCAAGTAATTGCACTCAAGTTTTGTGGATGAAGAAAATGTTGAAGGATATCATAGTGGTATTTGAGGAGCTTGTTACAATCTTCTGTGATAATTCAAGTGCAATAAACATCTCCAAGAATCTGGTGTTGTATTCAAAAACAAAACACATATCCATCAAGTTTCATTTCTTGAGAGAAAAAGTAAGTGAGAATGAAGTCAAAATGGAGTTTGTTTCTTCAAAGGATCAGATTGCAGATATATTCACCAAGCCTCTACCTAAGGATACTTTTGAGTATCTCAGAGAGAAATTAGGGGTTATTACCCCTCCTGCTCAAAACTAAGATGCACTAGGGTGCATCAGTCCAGTGGAATTCATAGTCATATCTTGTGATCCAGATTGGTGTTAAGGAGATACTACTTAGGAGGAGTAAATAGTATGCAAATTCTGGAGATCAATCTGAAACAAAAAGAGGGAGAAAAGATTGAAAATATGTGCCCTTTGCTATTGATGTCAAAGGGGGAGAAAAGTCATGGAAAAACTAGTTGTTGATGAAAGGGGGAGTAGTGAAGAAAGTATTTGCAGAAGTGATAAGAGAAAGGGGGAGAAGTTCTTGTCTTGATGGTTGAATCAATTTTTCATATCATATGATGCCATCAATGACAAAGGGGAACATTGTTGCAAATATATGTCTAATCAGTGTTGTCATTGATGTCAACATATCCTTGTTGCCATTGGTGTCAACTATATTCCATTTTGTTGCCTGTTTAGAAGACTAGAATGTTGAGGATATTGAGAAAATTAATGAAGATAAATGTATGCAGACCATATGGCTATGTAGAGATTTGTCTGAAGTAGTTCCACTTGAGATTTGAGAGGTCCGCATTAAGATTTGAAGAAGCTATGGCCATCTAGTAGAACCAGGTTTTGACAATTGTTCAGAAGAGACAGAGTGACAGTAAATTGGTCTGGATTGCTTCACATTGAAATATTATGATCTGTGGATCTAGAGGCTCGTTTGGGAAGTCAGTGTGTATCATAAACTCAAGTGGTTCATGGTTTGGAAGTTTGAAAGCAATCTCTCTAGTGTGACAGTCATGGCAGATAATGTTCCTGAGGTTCCGGATGAAGATGCAAGTGATTCTAGTGATTTGGAGGAGTGTGGGTGTTTTTATTGAATTCAATGTGCTTGTGGAGATCTCTAGATCATGTGACTACTATGTTATAGGTCTGCATTGAAGTTTGAGCTTGTTGGTAAAGATTTTCTTTTTAGTATTAATGTTCTTCCCAATCTTGGCCGATCGGATGTTTCAAGTGTGTTGCAGATGAACTAAGAGTAATTCTTTGGAGCATGGCATGTTTTTGAAAGAAGATTCAAGTCTCAATTATGTTTGGCTGACAGCATAGTGATTTGCATGGTTGTAGTGCTGACCTTGATGTTCATTCCAAGGTTGATGAAGCGTATAAATACTTGTGAATGAATTGTGGAAAGTTGTCCTTGTGCAAAAATGATAAAATCCTAAGAAAGGTACAAAGGAAGAGTAGAGAAGAGGAGGAGCACAGGAACAAGAGAAATAAGGTATGAAGAGATGGTGAAGAAGTGTTTGGGCAGAGTAGAAGTCTTGTGAGCTTTCAAAGGAACTGAACCAGGCATAAAGAAGATGTTATTTCTCAGTTCATTCTTCTTGTATTAAACATAAATTCTTGTAGGCAGTGAGCCTCCTTGAGTAGTGAGCTCTGGGAAGTGAGCCCTAAGGCAAGTGCCTTTTCATTTCTTTCAAGTACTTTTAACAAGGTACACATCTTGTGGGTTAACCCCCACCATGGTTTTCCCTTAACCAGGTTTCCACGTAAAAAGTCTAGTGTTATGTGTGTTCAATTTGCTTCTTCTCATGTGTTATTAATTCATTCTTTAATGGGAACATCACTAATCTAATTGAAAGTTGATAAATAAGTTTAAAAGAAGAAATAGGTTAATTTGTGGGACAACTGATTCACTCCCTCTCTCAGTTGTCTAGTCTAATTCCAAAAGATGATAGGAAAAGTACAAGTGGAGGTGATTTCTTTTTGGGTAATAGATTGGTTTCATGGCTGAGCAAGAAACAAGATTCAATCTTTTTGTCAACTATAGAAGTAGAGTATATTGTAGGAGCATGTTGCTATACTCAAGTGTTATGGATGAAGCAAACTTTGAAGGGCATAAGAGTTGTGTATGAAGATCCAGTTGCAATCTTTTGTGACAATACAAGTGCTATAAATATTTCAAAGAATCCAGCGATGCATTCAAGAACAAAGCATATATCTATAAGGTATCATTTTCTGAGAGAAAATGTGAGAGAATGAAGTAATGTTGGAATATGTGTCCACAAAGGATCAGATTGTAGATATCTTCACCAAGCCTCTACCTAAGGATACTTTTGAGTATATCAGAGAAAAGTTAGGGGTCATTACCCCTCCTACTCTAAACTAAGATGCATGGCAATACATCAGTTGAGTGGTGTCCAAAGTCTCACATCTTGATTTGGATTGATGTTTTGAGAGCTGCCTCTCAGGGGGAGTAGCTAGATATGTTGATAACAATTCAGTTGAATCAGAGCAACAGAATGCAAGTATGTGCCCTTTGCCATTGATGTCAAAGGGGGAGAGAAATAATGTGAAAAACTTAGAGGGACAAAGAATGCAGATGTGTAAAGAGAAAGGAGGAGAATCTTGTCTTGATGGTCTTTTAAGTTTTTCACATCATATGTTGCCATTAATGACAAAAAGGGAGAATGTTGCAAGTATGTGCCTAATCGATGTTGTCATTGATGTTAAAATATCTGTGTTGTCATTGGTGTCAACTATGCTCTTATTTTGTTGCTTGCTTTTAATAAGTGAGATGCTTTGTATTTACTTATGTAAGTGTTCTTGATGTTGAGGATATTGATAAAATTAGCTCCTTTGGTAGAAACAGTGAGTTGCAATGGAAATAATGTATTGCATACAGAAGAACAGTTCAAAAGATTGCTCTACATTTCATATAGGATGAATATCTTTTTTTATGGAGTGGAATTGTTGGTCATGATATTACTCACAAACAAACATAGAATAAAAGTACACATTAACCTTTATTCATCTTGAAAGATACTATGAATTCAAAGAATTCAGGATCCCAAGTCTCCGGTGATTAGGTCTTAATCGTCTGAAGTTACTCAGAGGTCAATGTGAGTTGTTGTTTCCATTTTGGGGCCTTACGTGCAATTTTATCATCATCATGACATTCCTGTAGAAATTCTTTATAGAGGAGTCATATTATGTAGTTATTTGGTGAGAAGATGTGGAAATACCTCAATCTTTGCATGATATTTTCAATTGTGCATGCTTTGTGTCCAGATATACTAAATATTTATGATTATCTATGGGATGTCTGCATATCTGAGTTATTTGCTTAAGATCATCAATTATTTGCAATTATGGAGATGAAATGCTCTGAAATTTAAAGAAACTAAAAGGAATACTTCAATTTAAGGTTGAACCTTTAGCTATTGAACCACATACATACTCGATACTGTCATGAGGAGAAGAAATCAAACCATATGTTCACCAGGATATTCCACAGCTAGATACAGTTGATGCAAACTTCAGAGGATGATGAATGAAAACAATACATGCAACATGATGAGCACTCCAAGGGATGCAGCAAATCAAAGCACATATCCAGAATTCAAACACAGATTACTTAAGATTTACAAAGATTTGTAATCGAAATACTCTTCTCTTTCATTAAGTATGCAAAAGACATGTACATATACAATAACTTTGAAAAGAGCCCTGAATGTTTCAGTAAACAGATTTCAATTAAGTTTCGAATGTTTCCAATAAGGCATTCCACCACCTTTTATAGAATAAGGTGAGGAATCCGTTACAAAAGATCTACGATCCTAATTTATCAATACAAATCTACGGTCACCATTCACTTGACTTTGTCAACCTTTACAAAATGGCATAAGTTGCCAGCTGGCAACTATCTACATTGCTTATGCTATTATCCCCTTCATGATGTGTCTTCATCATGTTCCTCAACTGATTCATGCAGGTCATCATCATATGCGTCGCTTCCTGAACTTTCGCTATCCTGATGATGATGATGCTGCATATGGGGCTGCATGCTACTGCGGACCTGCTCATATGAATGCACAACTTGATCTATTCCTCCTCCATCTTGAGTTTTTGCTTTGATGATGGCGTTCTTATGTGCTTCATACTTGTCTCTGCTGTTATCAAGCTTATTTTTTCTATCCTACAGTGTTTCATTATATTTCTCCATCTGGACCTTGATCCTCATTATTTTATCTATAAGTTCTTCTGTCAAGTGAACAGGTGGACCATCTGCCTCTGATTGGAAGTTGCTGTGTACAGCTTTGATGGCAGACTCTTCATCCTAATTTTCTATTATACCTTCCACCTTGCCTTCCAATGTTTCTAATATCACCACTTCTTCAGCCATTAAATCTCGTAGCCTCATGCTGATATCTCTCAGTTTATTATTGCATCTTTTGAGGACTCTGCATTCAAACTGAATGTCCTTGTACCAGATATCTACTAATAATGCGGTATTACTATTTAGCACATGCTTACTGATAAGCATTTGGGGATTTATCCCTTTTATTTCTCTCAAAAGGCTCAAGACCTTTTCCAGTTTATAAGACCTTTTCCCGGTCTGCATCTGTAATTTATCTACCTTAGTCTTGGAGTCACTTAGAATACTCCACCTCTTCAAAGAGGCCTTCATTATTTCTACAGCATCATCCAATGCGGATGACATCCATTTCCTTATTACAGACGCCTCATGCTTCATGAGGTCTAATTTATTTACCTCTTCCTGAGAAATGGCAATCAATGGGACTGCATGTTCAGTTGTGGTATCATCAGGATCGGTCAGCCCTTTGATATAGGCATGCAACTGAGCAATGTGCTATTTATGTTTCTTATTATTCTCCTTCTCTCCTTTCACCTTTTGAATTAGAGAGTCAATGATGTCATCGCCCTCCTGACCTTCTTGGTCCTCATTGGCAAAGCCTAAATCTACTGTGCTGATCTGAAATTCATCCACAGTGATTTTACACTTTTCTTTCTCCACCGCAGGTATGGCAATTTGTGCGGTCCTTCTCCCGGTTGCCAGATCTCTTTTGATGGCTGATGTCATTCTGGCCTTCCTCTTGGGTTTCATTAGATCAGCGGAGAACAAGGTGGAGACGTCAAACTCTTGAATTTCAAACTCCTCTTCAATATTCACTTCTTTAGCTAACCACGGAGGCACCTGATCACGTCTTTCAACATCATGATGGTGTTCACCCATATCTCTCATTTCTATCAATAGATGTTGTTGAGATGGTGACTTTTCCTTTTCTTCTTCTTGATGCTCGCTTTGTTGTTGATCTTGCGGCACCTCCTCCTGTTGAGGAATTTCCTTCTCTAGGGGAGCATCTTCTTGGTGTGGGGAACCTTGTGGCGCATCTATATGCCGATCATGATGATCATGATCTTCCTCTATCATTATTTCATCCGTTCCCAATTCTTCCCCTTGTTGCTTATCCACTACATCGGATACTGGGGATTCTGCATGGGGTGCTGGCAATTGTTCTGCAGCTATTACTTCTTCCGAGCCTACACTATCAACTTCTTGTACTTTGGTGGCTGGATCCTCTAGTGCTTCTTTCTGCTCATCAGCCTTTGCTTCTTGAACCTCTACTATAGCAGGTTCCTCTGATGTATCATGTGGGCTTTGTTGGCCTAACTCAAGAGCATGGCCCTCTAACTCTGCCATCTCTATCTCTTCTGTCGGGTGGCCTTTATCAGGTGATCCTGCTGGCTGTTCAGGACTTGCATCCTGTTTCTCTGTCAGATCCACCACTACAGGACTTGTCACCTCTGTGATCAATGCTTCTAGCCCTATCTCTTGAGCTACCTGCTCTGGGCTCTTTTCTTGTTCTTCTTTTGCTTGTCTCATCTCCTCAAGTACAGTTTGAACTGGTGGAGGCTTGTGAGGAGTCATAGATATTCCAGCAGCAAGTGTTTCCATCTTCTGTGCAGCCACATCCTACACTACCTCATCATCAGACAGATTTATTGTCTCATCAAGCGAGACATGTCCTTCTGCTTGTGTCTGGGAGGTTTCTTTCAGTTGTTCTTCCGCAAGTTTAGTTTTGAACTTGACGATGGTAGGAAGTGGAACATTATGCTGAAGTTCCTTCGGTGCTTCACTACTTGCCCCTTGTAATAGTGTAGGGGGTTCACTTATTCCACCTCTCATGGAGGTTCTTTGTTTCTTAGGTGTGGTAGAGACCAGCACCTGTGGAGCTCTCCTCTTCCTTTTTATTACTAATGGAGCCTCTTCCTCTTCAGGCTCCTCGTCCATGAGGATATCCTCTGTATCACGTTTCCCTGAGGATTGACCCACTTCTAGGGTCTCAGTTATTCCAACCTCTGCTGTCTTACTCTTCTTGGGCTTTTCTTTCTTTGGTGAGAATTCTGACTCTGATCCTGATCCGGCTACCTCCTCAGCTGTAAATACTGCCCTATCAATTATAACCCCTTTGGGTTGTTTATCCACTTTCTTGCCCCTTAGGGGTCTTTTGCTCTGTTGTTGTGGTGGAGGTAACTTATCTCCCTTAGTCTTCCTCTTCTCAAGCAGGAAGTCATCATATACCTCCCCAGGAATATCTTGTCCCTTCTT
Source organism: Cunninghamia lanceolata (assembly GCA_027924645.1). Classification (NCBI taxonomy): domain Eukaryota; kingdom Viridiplantae; phylum Streptophyta; class Pinopsida; order Cupressales; family Cupressaceae; genus Cunninghamia; species Cunninghamia lanceolata. Next base: position 556,898 of record BSBN01001464.1, on the reverse strand, counting down.
TTTGTTGTCCACTGTAATGGCAACACCTTTCTTTTTCAATGCCTCCACCTGATCGTCAACCCAAGCTTGAGTTAGTTGCATGGTCCTGGCAATGAATGGGTCCAAAGATATGTCCTCCTGCATGGTGAGGTCAGGTGCAGAGATGGTATCATTGTATATCTTCTTTTGTTCATACTCATCTACCATTATCCTGCCATCATCCTTCTTCAATTGTTGGGGAAGGGAGATGCAATCAAAGGTTCTCATTTGGTTCAGAGTCAACCTCTGATACCGTCTTCTTCTGGCTTCTGCCTTATCTTCGCAGTCAGCCCAAAAATCTTCTAGGTGCCTCTGATGAATAGGCTTTCCTAGTATCTTCTGTATCCTGCCATAAGGATCATATGGTCTTGTTAGTGGGAAAGGCTACAGATTCATTTTATTCAGGGTGACCATCACCTTCTTTATATTGTCAGAATTAGGGCACATATAGTTGCCAATGCTGACTGGGAACAAAATTGGTGGCAGCTTCTTGGCATCCTTGTACATTTTTATCAACACGGAGCCCTGCCTGATAAATTCCATTAATATTACTGCATCTGTAGGATACCTCGGCAGCATGTGGGGATGTTCCTCAAAACCTTCAACCCTTATATAAGAAAAGGTTGCAAACTTGATATACTAGGCTCCATGCCTATAAACTACTTCTTGAGCCTCCATGCTCAATCTTTTTGTTCTGTCCTCTTCCATGGTCCTTACCAGATGCATAGAGAATGCATCATTGACCAGTTTGTAGTCTCTGAGGTAGTTGGTTCTCTGTAGCTGGGGATGATGATCCCAGATGTATGCAGCATTTGTGCCTGTGAGCCTTCCATCTGTAACTAAGGCATCAAAAGTGCCTCTATAAGCACAAGAATAAACAATGTAAGATGTCATGTAAAATGCACAATTTGAACCTCCCAGGTTCATCAGCTGCTCATGCAGAGCATCACTTATTATTTGGCCCCATAGTGGCTTGATGTTTGAATACAAACACATCATTATAATTCCATACATCCAATCCCTGAAACTACCAGTATCAGGTTGGCCTGTTACTCAATTCAGGAGTGTAATCATATACTGGTACTCCTCACTGAAATCATATTTAAACATGTGCACTGGGTGTTTGGCCGCTGCAGGATATGTGCTGTTCTCTGCTCGCCATTGATACATGTTCTTTCTGGCCGATTTCTTGTTGGCCTCATACTCCTTTTCTGCCTTTCTCAGGTCCACACTTTTTACTTTACTGCCCAACGGCAATCCAAATGTTTGGGAGAGGCCCTTGATGGAGAGGTCTGCATATATTCTCCCATGCTTTACCACTTGCCTCGTCTGAGGATTATAATTTCGGGCACATTCTATAACCAGCTCCGGAGATTCCATGGAATATGGGAAACCAGTAGCGTTCCACATTCCTGACACAAATACTGCGTCCAGTACAAGACTCTTGTCATGCCCATCATTTAGTTAAGCTGACCAGGCCTCCAGATTGGTGCTCCCTTGATGGGTATCAGTAATTGCTCCATACTTGAACAGGACCCCCCTCTGAGAATAGAACATAGGCCTATTAAATTCCTCTTGACACTTAACGTACCACTTGTTTGCCATGAGTACCTGCAATTAACAACAATCCTAACTCACAACAGGTATATACATGCATACATATCGCAATTAATTTCATGAATCACTAAGCTTACTGAATCTTTTCAATACTACTTAATCATATGGATGCATAAACCAAAACTTACATCACCATACCCGAACAATAATGACATGATGAGGGTTTCATTTACTTACCTGGTTATGCAAATTTCTCTTTTATACTCGTGGATTGCCAACGACGGTCTAAATTCAGCCGATGATCACCTACTTCCTTCTGTCTATGAGCTCAAATTGCGCAACGGTAGCTAGTATGCGGATATGGAAGCTGGTGCTCTGTAAAACAATTTTATCGTAGGGTAAATGTGAAAAAATGGCAGCTGAATTACCTTTTAACCTTGCAGTTAGGGTACACTTAGGGCAACTCTGACAAGTTAGATTACATTCCTTGATTATTCATGTGAAAACGTAGGATCTTGCCAGGTGTTTCATTGGGTTCCGAAGTTGGCAGGAACCACCTACCATGTCTGCGCGCATTAAACGATAATGGCGGCAACGGGAGTGGGGGGATATCCATATGATAGGATATCATGAGGGGAGGATGATGTTCACAAATATCGGGTTGAGTTTCAATATCATCCTCCTCCCTCATATTGAAATTGTTATCGCGACAAGATTTGGGTGACAAAGCACCTTTGTTTATGTTTTAGTACATCAGGAGGATATTTCGGTGTATCGGGTGATGTTTCAAAATATGATGATGACGAGACAAACTTACATGTCTCTTTTTCAGAATATCAGGATGACGTCATCCTGATATTCATTCTTTGTATCGGAGAGGTATCATGACGTCATCATCATGCTAGGCGAACATGATCATGTTTGGAAAATATCCTATCGAAATATGAATGTGATGATGATGTCATCATCATGTTTGTTTCTTCGTTTATCCAGTTTGGATGACGTCATCAGGATATTTGCTAAGGGTGACATTTCGCATCAGGAGGATATTAAGAGATATCGGGTTACATTTGAAAACATGACATTCGCGATGCAAAATACCGCTCGACAGGGAAGACTTACTACCACTTAAAGTTGACGTTCGGATATTTGAGCTGCAGGATATTGTCGGGGGATGTTTCAAATATGATGATGATCTTCAAAAGGATGACAGGTTATAAAAAATATGATTCTCCCCCCTTACGAATATCAGGTTTGACTGACACGTTGACTGTTCATAACTCTCACATCCTGAGGAATATAAGGATGATGTAAAAGACAAACCTGCATGAATTTTAATATTCTTTCAAACTATGAGGTCACAGAAATGAAATACAAATTTTGACAAACTGACCTCATAATGGTGACTTACCTCATCCTGACTCCACATGATGATGCACCTGACTTACTTTTACCAAACTGCCAGAGAGCAGACAAGCCAACCCAAAAAGTTGGCTCCCTATTTTGCCAAGTCAAAATGGGGCATGTTGTGTAACCACACAACAACTTGCCACCAAAGAAAACAAACAAATCCCAATGATTCAAGTGATGTGATCACATTCATCTATAGTATTTTAATTTCGTCTACGCATAAGCATCATGATCCTCTGAATGATAAAATTTCATCATGGTAACAATGCTAACCAAAGATCAGGTGTGTGCATATGATTAATTATCTTCATCTTGAAAGCAAGTTGAAAACATAAGTAAATGGTGTTAAACTACATAGTTGGAGATCATCCCTCATAGCCAACCTAGATAGAGCCTTGCTGCCAGCAGGCATCTATAGCCCTGGCAAGGTTATCTATACAATCTCCCTAAGTAGAGCCCCACTACCAGCAGGCATCTATAGCCCCGGTAAAGTTACTTAGATGACCTAATTTTATTTCTTTTCTAATTTTCTCTTTAAAATTCGTATCTGATATCATCATGTCAGCTCATTCGTACAAGGTATAGTCACTTGCAGCTTTAGGTTGGAGATTGTATTGGTAGCAAGGGAGTCCCTTTAGATTTTTCACTTAACACCTATACTTGTGTGTTCGGCAAACCCAAGGTTGTTAGGTGTTTCATTGTGATTGATTCATTTTGACCAAGAAAAGGCACCCTGATGGAAAGATATCAAAACCCTGATTATGAATACTTCTTAGAGCGAATCATAACCTATATCTAAATGTGATATCATCACTTGAATCTTAACAATTTAATTATTTTTCTGGGGTGATGAAGTGCATCATCCTGACTTACCAGAACAAGGTCCCAACCAACAAAATAAAACAAACAAACTGTACAAACAACTATACAAATATACACTATGATACATATGACTGTCATGAAGTCATTCAGGCCTAGAAATAATGTTTGAGGAATTGTCCATTGACTGGCAATGGGACATCCTCACCTGTCAGGTTCTTAAGCCTATAAGTACTGTCTCCTAGTATCTCAGAAATTTGAAAGGGACCTATCCATAATTTGTCAAACTTACCATGGTCACCTTTCTTTTCATGGGCTTTATCCCACATCAAGACCAAATCAGATATCCTAAAAGCTTTAACTCTGGCTCTCTTGTCAAACCAGCGTTTGACAACAGACTGATGTTTTGCAAATTGGTCAATTGCTTGACTCCTTTTTTCTTCCAGGTGCATCAACTGAAGCAACCTGACTTCTTGTTTATTGTCTATGCCTAGGTATTCTTGGGCAAACTACAAAGTAGGAATTTTTAAGTTTACCGGGAGGATGGGATCCACCCCATATACTAGTTGGAAAGGTGAGTTTCCTAATGCAATTTTTATTCTAGTTCTGTCAACCCATAAGGCATACTTTAGAAATGAGTTCCATTCTCTAGGGTTTTTCTCTATTAGTTTCCTTATGATATTCAGTAGATTTTCATTGGTGGATTCTGCTAATCCATTCCCCTAGGGATAATAGTTGGATGAAAACTTAAGTATAATCCCATGGTCAAAAGCCCAACTTGATAACTTGGTGGAAATGAAGGCGGAACCATTATCACTTACCAATGCATAAGGAGTTCCATACCTGGTGACAATGTTGCTCTCCAAAAATTTAATGACATCATCTGCAGTGCAAGTTTTGCTACTAATAGCCTCAGTCCATCTAGTGCAATAATCAGTAATTGTTAAAATGTACCTATGACCTGAGGAGGATGGAGGATTGATTGGTCCTATGAAGTCCATGCCCCACTGTGCAAATGGGTGTTCTTCTGTTACTGGCTGCAATGGTTGTGCAGCATACTTCTCTCTGTTGGCAGCAACCTGGCAAACATGACAACATTTAACATGATCAGCAGTGTCTTTAAAAATTGTAGGCCAGTAATATCCTGCTCGGAGGATTGCATGTGTTGTGGCCAATGCTGATCCATGTGCCGTTCCAAACTTATCATGTAATTCTGTCAGGACTCCACTTGCTTCTGGCTTCTCTAAGCATCTAAGGTATATTCCTTCATAATTCTTCTTGAACAAGGTTCCTCCCTTCATCATATACTTTTGGGATCTTATCTTTAAGGCTCTTCTCTGTGAAGCCTGCATTCTTGATGGACATCTCCCAGTAATCAGGATGTGCCTAATATCTAAATACCACTCTTTATTGTCTTTTTCATTGATCACATATTTCTGACTAGTGATGTTTGGATCAATTTCAGATATCATCTGGCTCAAAGCTTGTCCTCTTACCAGCTTCATTGGTGTAATTTCCATATCATATTCTTGTAATACAATAATCCATTTGGCTCTTTTCTCACCAGGCTCACTTTGCATCAATAGCATCTTCACTACTGCATTTGGTACTATAGCAATCACTTTGCTTCTTAGTATGTAATGTCTGAATTTTTTTACTGCTCTGACTAATGCAAGTGCCTATTTCTCGACATCTACATATCTCAATTCAGCATCTCTGAAAGGACAGCTCATGAAAGCAATTGGTTTCTCTTCTTTCTCTTCATTTCTTTGAGTTAACACTGCTACAGAGGTATGCTCTGAGGCAAATGAATAGATGTAAAAAAATTTTGTGTAGTCTGGACTGATAAGGACAGGAGCATCTGAAATGGCTTTCTTTATATCCTCAAATGCATCTTTGGCCTCTAGTGTCCACTCAATCTGTGCATCCTTTTTCAACATGGCATTTAGTGGTCTGACAATCTCAGCAAAGCCGGTAATGAACTTCCTCACAAAATTTATCTTACCAAAGTAAGACTTGAGTTCCTTTTTGCTTCTTGGAAGTTGTAACTTCATGATAGACTCCACCCTGTCAGGATCAATGATAATTCCATCTTCTGTGATCAGGTGGCCTAATAACTTTCCTGTTGTCACCCCAAATATGCACTTCTTGGGATTCAACGATATTCCGTACTCTTCACACTTCTTCAGTACACTTCTGAGATCAGCAATATGATTCCCCCTTTCTTTGGAGAATACTATCAAGTCATCCATGTATATGAATATACATTTTCCTATTAAGCCCTGAAGGCTATATCCATGGCTTGCTGGAATGTAGCTCCAGCATTTATGAGTCTGAATGGCATACGTCTATATGCAAATATCCCCCACTTTGTGGTGAAGGCAGTTTTCAATCTATCAATTTTATCAACCATCACTTGGTTGTATCCTGAAAAACCATCCAAGAAGGACATCATTTTAGCTCCATTTACAATTTGCAGAACTTCATCCAATGAGGGTAAAGGATAGTTATCCTTCTCTGATGCTCTATTTAGGTTCCTGAAATCTACACATAACCTGATGTCTCCATTCTTCTTTCTGACTGGCACAAGATTTGCCACCCAAGTGGAGTGCCTCACAGGAAATATTATCCTGGCATTTAACAATTTCTTGACTTCTTCGAGAATTATTGGTTCGAGCAAGGCATTAACTAACCTTTGCTTCTGTCTGAAAGGTTTAGCATCTGGCTTGAGAGGTATAGTATGAGTTATGACAGAGGTGTCATATGTCTTCAGCTCATCATATGTCCATGCAATTACATGTATGTAATCCTTGAGGGCTTGAGTTATTCCTTCTAACTCTTCTGGTGTGCAAACCTTACCCAACAGTACATTTTTCTTGTCATCAGCATGTCCAATATTCACTTGTGAATATTGAACTCCATCTGCCTTGGGCAGATCCTTCTATTTAAACATATTATCCAAATCAAAAGCTCTCTCTAATTCAATCATACCTTTCAGGATCCTATTGCTAGGCAGCTCTAATATCTCGTCTTCTTCCCAAACATGATCTTCCATGCCATTTTCATCTATAATCTGAGCTTCAAATATGTCTCTATTTGAAATGAAGTCCAGAATGTGTTGATCATCATCAAACACCTGGAGATTGGTCACATTATCAGGTACTGAAGGTACTGACACCAGTTCTACTAAAAATCTTTTCAGACCAGATATAGACAGTGGCTCTAATGTACTGGCAGCTTGGGCAAGTGCATCTACCCTATGATTTTGTTCTCTTGGTACATGAGTGATATTAAAGGCGTCAAAGTCCTCAATCAGGTCCCATACCCGATGTCTATAATTAGATAGCTTTCTGTAGTTACATGAGTAGATTCCTCTTACTTGCCTCACCACTAGTTCTGAATCTCTGAAGACATGCAGAATCTTTATCTTCTTCTTATGAGCAAACAGCATCCCATGAATCAGAGCCTCATACTTCGCTACATTGTTAGTGCAGGGGAACTATAATCTGTAAGCCGCCAGATAAGATTTTCTGGTCGGATCAATCAGGTCAATTCCTACCCCAGCACCTTGCTTGGATTTAGATCCATCAAACCTCAGGGTCCAAGGTTTATCTTCAGCATGACATTTAGCTAAACTTTCTTTTCTCTTTGCAGCTCTGGCTGCTGCTCCGCCTGATATCCATTTTAACTTAGGGATGTCATCACCCCCAAGTTTCTTCTTTCCTTTTTCTCGCAAGCCTGATGGCTTTTCTATTTTCTCTTTCGTTTCAGCAGGAGGATGATCTTTTGGATCTGCAGTTGCATGCTTCTTCAAAATGTGTAAACACAGTGAACAAGTTGTTTCTAAGTGAGGTGCCTCGTGCAACCTACACCAACCTTTGATTAAAACCTCCTGGGGAGATTTATGCTGTTGGGTCATCTTCTCTATTTCCTTTACTAGAAATTCTTCAAACTTAGTTAGGTCACTACCTTTGTCTTCATCAGACAACTCATAATCTGGTTCCATAAAACAATCACTACCAGGGGTGATCTTTTCTTTCCTCGCATCATTTATCTGGTCAGACACCAGAACTTCTTCTATTTTCAGGATATGATCCTCATCATGATCTGTCAGTTCTTCAGTTCCTGCAGAAGATAGATAAGAATTAATATCGTCATCATCATCAAATGTAGCATTTACCTCGGAATATAATGATGATGCCTCACTACATGTCTGCTCCAGCATCATCATATCTAAGCATGTTTCACAAGTCTTTTCTGAATGTGCTTCATCATGTAATCTGCACCATCCATCAATCAAAATATCATCAGTAGGTATATTTAATGATTGACAACGTTTTACTTGATTAGACAGATGCATCTCAAAGTCTCTGAAGCGATCTATTTCATTCTCATTATCAGGATTATTATCAGGTTCTACGACTGGCATGTCCTCTTGATGATCATCATCATGATGATGATGCAAATCAAGCATCAGGATCTCTTCTATTTTGACAGTCTGTGGCCTGATGCAGTAAACTCCAGGCTCTACGTCTACGTACATGATCTCATTTGTTCGGTTGTATTCAGTGATCATATGTTTCATTCTAGGCTCAACGTCAATCCTGATCTGATTAGGTATATCTTTCCATGGCAACCACATGTGACTGAAATCTATGGACATATATCCATTGAGCGTCTTGGACCAGTCTCGACTAAGCAACATCCCGTAAGTATCAGGTATGTCAACTAGCTGAATATCAATGTAATACTAGATCCTAGGATCAGATGCTAGTTGCATGTGGATATGAGTTAACTCTCCTACTACACTTACTTCTGTTTTGTCCAGCTGTGTGACCTTCTTTAGGGATTTAGCAGGATGTAGTCCTAAGGCGTTACATATTGATAGGGGCATAACATTCGTAGAGGCCCCTGAATCAACCAGACAGTTGTGCAGGTTCTTGCTGAACATTCTTATGGTAAGGAGGAATGGGGGTGATTCAGTTTTATCCCTGTACAAGGTCATGTGGGAGGTTTCAGCAGCTTGGACTGTATCTGACACTTTAGGCTTGATAATATTATCTCTAGTAGCATGATCCTTGCCACCGGACTGACTTGAAAGATGACTATCCTCTTTAGGAGCAGGATCATCTAGTGACTTCATGAATGCTTTTTTGATGGCAGGGGTTTTGAGTAACTCCGATAGGGACAGGCTGATCTTAATTTTCTTCATTTCATTAGCCAGATAGCTGACTAACTTGGCGGGTTCATGAGGTGTATTTGCAATCTTTGATCCTGTGTTCTGAGGAGACAAGTATTGAGCATTTACCTTGGGGAACCCCGGGTTATTGCTAGCCTTAGGATCAGGAGGTGTATTAAAGTTGTTCGGGGGTAGAGATGATGTCAATGGACCAGCAGGTCTATTGGCATTACTCCTCAAGTTATAATTATGCTTACCAGGATATTGCTACTGATATGCATGTACTTCCTCATGTTCTCTTGCAGGTTCATTCTAATCCTCAAAGGGGAAAACATAATTTGTTTCAAAGGTTAAGGCAGATTCTTCACATATCTGGTTGTGACCCTGATGAGGTTGGTTAATGTAAGTTTCCAGCACAAAAGCTGAGTCATATCCACAAGGAACAATCTCATTTCCTTCTGCATGAGGTGGGTTTTCGGAAGTGTTAGACACTTCAGTCTGAAAGATGCTGGCAGCAATTCTAAATTGTGGATAGTCTAATTCTGCATGTGCATTGGTATTGTGGATCCTACACCAATTAGTAAGAGCTGCTTCAGCAAGATTGACTCTAGTAATCTGTTTGGCTTCACCAGGAGGCTGATTGTCTAGGGGTGATGGTAATGAGCCATTATTCGGCCTAGAGTTCCACACTCTGGGCTGTCTTTGAGGATTATTGTTACTTCCACCATTATTATTGAAATTATTGGTGTTATATCCTCTGTCAGGATAATTTGACCTATCATTGGAATAATTTCTATTCTGGTTCGACTGGGAATAGAAACCCTGGTTTCTCAAATGTGTGACTTCTATGGTGAGTTTTCTTAGTTGAGCAGAAATTTCTTTAATCTCTTCCTTTTCTTCTTGAGCTTTGGTTACCACGTTTTCAGTCTGAGGCTTGAAGAAAGAGGATCCATGGTTACTATTGGACAAATCAGTACCCTGAGGTGTCTGAGCTTGTGCAGGATATTGTGGCAATTGGCCATTTCCATTAGGAGGGGGCATAATGCTCAGTGGAGGTACTTGCAAAGGTGCAGGCATGACTGCTGGGGGTACTACTGCTCCATTAGGATATGATGCAGGACATTGTGCAGGATATTGTGAATACATGCCAGGCGAAGTAGGAAATACCATATTTGGAGTAGGAGCAGGTATCAACTGCTGATTTACCTGTATAGCTTCTTGGAAAGCTAAGGCTAGAGTTGTGATCCGAGGATGTGTCCTCCTTATGAACATAGAAGTCAAAGGATCCAAAGCTGAATAGTAAATGCTCCTTGCAGCTTCATCAGACACAGTATAAGGAGTGACCACTTTGGACAACATTTTTTGAAACCTAGCATTGAAATTGGTGATAGGCTCATTCTCAAATCTCTTGATAGTAGCAAATAAGTGATAGTTTATTGAGGGATCGACATGAACCTTGAATCTATCAAGAAAAGTTTTCTCTAATAAGGCCCAGGAATCAACAGAACCCTGACCAAGACTAATGAACCAATTATAGGCTTCTTCCCCTAATGAAAAGGGAAATAATCTGCACACCACATCTTGATGTTCTATCCTAGCTCTGCAGCAAGCTTCCTTAAAAGTCCTGATATGATCTTCAGCATCTTGATAAGGATGATATTTTGGACAAAGTTTATCTGGATTCTTTGGTAACTCGTGATATGTAGTGAAGGTCAAAGGTGACTCTGCTGCAAAGAAAGACATTGCAACCTAAGGAGGTTGAGCTGGTGGTGTAGCTAGCTGAGGTTGGACTAAAGGCACACCCTGAGGCTGAACAGGAGGTGTCATAGATATCCCAAAAGGTATTTGTAAACCAACAGGAGTTACAGGAGGAGGTTCTGGTGAAGCTCTTAACGCACTAGACCCTGGAGTATGATGAATGTCTACAGTTCTAGGTCTGAAACCTCTAACAGGTAATTCTTCGAAGATTCCACTAGGTCTAGACCTGGTATTTATCCTGTGAGCCAGAATTTCTCAATTTTGAGGCAAATTGGCTAAAACTTTGCAAATATTGGCTGGATTTCACCAAATGAGGTGATATTTGCAGTCAGATGGCTGATCAAACTAGATACTTACGAGATATTTGCAAAGATACTGCAAATATGACAGGATATTTGGGGTATAATGACCCCTAGTACGAGATCTCAAGTGTCTAAGGCTTAAATTCTTCAAAGCTTGAACAAATTTACGTATCTTTGGCCAATATTAGTGAATTCAGGATGATCTACTATAAAGCTTGCAATATTTATGTGAGATCTGGAAATCTATACACAGAATGAGCACATTTACGGACCTTTTACAATAAATATTTGCATAGTATTTGAAATTCACAGATGATCAGAGGTTACCTTTCTCTCTGCATCATCAAACCTGAAAATAATGATGATGAACGTAGTATTCCAGATCCTGCCCTCCTTCTAGCGCCAATTTATGTTGGTCATGATGTTAGTCACAAACAAACATAGAATAAAAGTACACATTAACCTTTATTCATCTTGAAAGATACTATGAATTCAAAGAATTCAGGATCCCAAGTCTCCGGTGATTAGGTCTTAATCATCTGAAGTTACTCAGAGGTCAATGTGAGTTGTTGTTTCCATTTTGGGGCCTTACGTGGAATTTTATCATCATCATGACATTCCTGTAGAAATTCTTTACAGAGGAGTCATATTATGTAGTTATTTGGTGAGAAGATGTGGAAATACCTCAATCTTTGCATGATATTTTCAATTGTGCAAGCTTTGTGTCCAGATATACTAAATATTTACGATTATCTACGGGATGTCTGTATATCTGAGTTATTTTCTTAAGATCATCAATTATTTGCAATTATGGAGATGAAATGCTCTGAAATTTAAAGAAACTAAAAGGAATGCTTCAATTTAAGGTTGAACCTTTAGCTATTGAACCACATACATACTCGATACTGTCATGAGGAGAAGAAATCAAACCATATGTTCACCAGGATATTCCACAGCTAGATACAGTTGATGCAAACTTCAGAGGATGATGAATGAAAACAATACATGCAACATGATGAGCACTCCAAGGGATGCAGCAAATCAAAGCACATATCCAGAATTCAGACATAGATTACTTAAGATTTACGAAGATTTGTAATCGAAATACTCTTCTCTTTTATTAAGTATGCAAAAGACATGTACATATACAATAAATTTGAAAAGAGCCCTGAATGTTTCAGCAAACAGATTTCAATTAAGTTTTGAATGTTTCCAATAAGGAATTCCACCACCTTTTATAGAATAAGGTGAGGAATTCGTTACAAAAGATCTACGATCCTGATTTATCAATACAAATCTATGGTCACCATTCACTTGACTTTGTCAACCTTTACAAAATGGCATAAGTTGCCAGCTGGCAACTATCTACATTGCTTATGCTATTATCCCCTTCATGATGTGTCTTCATCATGTTCCTCAGCTGATTCATGCGGGTCATCATCATATGCGTCGCTTCCTGAACTTTCGCTATCATGATGATGATGATGCTGCATATGGGGCTGAATGCTACTACGGACCTGCTCGTCTGAATGCACAACTTGATCTATTCCTCCTCCATCTTGAGTTTTTGCTTTGATGATGGCGTGCTTATGTGCTTCATACTTGTCTCTACTGTTATCAAGCTTATTTTTTCTGTCCTGCAGTGTTTCATTATATTTCTCCATCTGGACCTTGATCCTCATTATTTTATCTATAAGTTCTTCTGTCAAGTGAACAGGTGGACCATCTGCCTCTGATTGGAAGTTGCTGTGTACAGCTTTGATGGCAGACTCTTCATCCTGATTTTCTATTTTACCTTCCACCTTGCCTTCCAATGTTTCTAATATCACTGCTTCTTCAGCCATTAAATCTCGTAGCCTCATGCTGATATCTCTCAGTTTATTATTGCATCTTTTGAGGACTCCGCATTCAAACTAAATGTCCTTGTACCAGATATCTACTAATAATGTGGTATTACTATTTAGCACCTGCTTACTGATAAGCATTTGGGGATTTATCCCTTTTATTTCTCTCAAAAGGCTCAAGACCTTTTCCAGTTTATAAGACCTTTTCCCAGTCTACATCTACAATTTATCTACCTTAGTCTTGGAGTCACTTAGAATACTCCACCTCTTCAAAGAGGCCTTCATTATTTCTACAGCATCATCCAATGCGGATGACATCCATTTCCTTATTACAGATGCCTCATGCTTCATGAGGTCTAATTTATTTACCTCTTCCTGAGAAATGGCAGTCAATGGGACTGCATGTTCAGTTGTGATATCATCAGGATCGGTCAGCCCTTTGATATAGGCATGCAACTGAGCAATGTGCTCTTTATGTTGCTTATTCTTCTCCTTCTCTCTTTTCACCTTTTGAATTAGAGAGTCAATGATGTCCTTGCCCTACTGACCTTCTTGGTCCTCATTGGCAAAGCCTAAATCTACTGTGCTGATCTGAAATTCATCCACAGTGATTTTACCCATTTCTTTCTCCACCGGAGGTATGGCAATTTGTGCAGTCCTTCTCCTGGTTGCCGGATCTCTTTTGATGGCTGATGTCATTCTGGCCTTCCTCCTAGGTTTCATTAGATCGGCGGAGAACAAGGTGGAGACGTCAAACTCTTGAATTTCAAACTCCTCTTCAATATTCACTTCTTTAGCTAACCACGGAGGCACCTGATCACGTCTTTCAACATCATGATGATGTTCACCCATATCTCTCATTTCTATCAATAGATGTTGTGGAGATGGTGACTTTTCCTTTTCTTCCTCTTGATGCTCGCTTTGTTGTTAATCTTGCGGCACCTCCTCCTGTTGAGGAATTTCCTTTTCTAGGGGAGCATCTTCTTGGTGTGGGGAACCTTGTGGTGCATCTATATGCTGATCATGATGATCATGATCTTCCTCTGTCATTATTTCATCCGTTCCCAATTCTTCCCCTTGTTGCTTATCCACTACGTCAGATACTGGAGATTCTGCCTAGGGTGCTGGCAATTGTTCTGCAGCTATTACTTCTTCCGAGCCTGCACTATCAACTTCTTGTACTTTGGCGGCTGGATCCTCTAGTGCTTCTTTCTTCTCATCAGCATTTGCTTCTTGAACCTCTACTATAGCAGGTTCCTCTGATGTATCATGTGGGCTTTGTTGGCCTAACTCAAGAGCATGGCCCTCTAACTCTGCCATCTCTATCTCTTCTGTCGGGTGGCCTTTATCAGGTGATCCTACTGGCTGTTCAGGACTTGCATCTTGTTTCTCTGTCAGATCCACCACTACAGGACTTGTCACCTCTATGATCAATGCTTCTAGCCCTATCTCTTGAGCTACCTGCTCTGGGCTCTTTTCTTGCTCTTCTTCTGCTTGTCTCATCTCCTCAAGTATAGTTTGAACTGGTGGAGGCTTGTGAGGAGTCATAGATATTCCAGCAGCAAGTGTTTCCATCTTCTGTGCAGCCACATCCTACACTACCTCATCGTCAGATAGATTTATTGTCTCATCAAGCAAGACATGTCCTTCTACTTGTGTCTGGGAGGTTTCTTTCAGTTGTTCTTCCGCAAGTTCAGTTTTGAACTTGATGATGGTAGGAAGTGGAACATTATGCTGAAGTTCCTTCGGTGCTTCACTACCTGCCCCTTGTAATAGTGTAGGGGGTTCACTTATTCCACCTCTCATGGAGGTTCTTTATTTCTTAGGTGTGGTAGAGACCAGCACCTGTGGAGCTCTCCTCTTCCTTTTTATTACTAACAGAGCCTCTTCCTCTTTAGGCTCCTCCTCCATGAAGATATCCTCTGTATCACGTTTCCCTGAGGATTGACCCACTTCTAGGGTCTCAGTTATTCCAGCCTCTGTTGTCTTACTCTTCTTGGGCTTTTCTTTCTTTGGAGGGGATTCTGACTCTGATCCTGATCCTGATCCTGATCCGGCTGCCTCCTCAGCTGTAAATACTGCCCTGTCAATTATAACCCCTTTGGGTTGTTTATCCACTTTCTTGCCCCTTGGGCATCTTTTGCTCTGTTGTTGTGGTGGAGGTAACTTATCTCCCTTAGTCTTCCTCTTCTCAAGCAGGAAGTCATCATATACCTCCCCAGGAATATCTTGTCCCTTCTTTTTGTTGTCCACCGTAATGGCAACACCTTTCTTTTCAATGCCTCCACCTGATCGTCAACCCAAGCTTGAGTTAGTTGCATGGTCCTGGCAATGAATGGGTCCAAAGATATGTCCTCCTGCATGGTGAGGTTAGGTGTAGAGATGGTATCATTGTATATCTTCTTTTGTTCATACTCATCTGCCATTATCCTGCCATCATCCTTCTTCAATTGTTGGGGAAGGGAGATGCAGTCAAAGGTTCTCATTTGGTTCAGAGTCAACCTCTGATACCATCTTCTTCTGGCTTCTGCCTCATCTTCGCAGTCAGCCCAAAAATCTTCTAGGTGCCTCTGATGAATAGGCTTTCCTAGTATCTTCTGTATCCTGTCGTAAGGATCATATGGTCTTGTTAGTGGGAAAGGCTGCAGATTCATTTTATTCAAGGTGACCATCACCTTCTTTATATTGTCAGAATCAAGGCACATATAGTTGCCAATGCTGACTGGGAACAAAATTGGTGGCAGCTTCTTGGCATCCTTGTACATTTTTATCATCACGGAGCCCTGCCTGATAAATTCCATTAATATTACTGCATCTGTAGGATACCTCGGCAGCATGAGGGGATGTTCCTCAAAACCTTCAACCCTTATATAAGAAAAGGTTGCAAACTAGATATACTAGGCTCCATGCCTGTAAACTACTTCTTGAGCCTCCATGCTCAATCTTTTTGTTCTGTCCTCTTCCATGGTCCTTACCAAATGCATAGAGAATACATCATTGACTAGTTTGTAGTCTCTGAGGTAGTTGGTTCTCTGTAGCTGGGGATGATGAACCCAGATGTATGCAGCATTTGTGCCTGTGAGCCTTCCATCTGTAACTAAGGCATCAAAAGTGCCTCTATAAGCACAAGAATAAACAATGTAAGATGTCATGTAAAATGCACAATTTGAACCTCCCAGGTTCATCAGCTACTCATGCAGAGCATCACTTATTATTTGGCCCCACAGTGGCTTGATGTTTGAATACAAACACATCATTATAATTCTATACATCCAATCCCTGAAACTACCAATATAAGGTTGGCCTGTTACTCGATTCAGGAGTGCAATCATATACTGGTACTCTTCACTGAAATCATATTTAAACATGTGCACTGGGAGTTTGGCCACTGCAGGATATGTGCTGTTCTCTGCTCGCCATTGATACATGTTCTTTCTGGCCGATTTCTTGTTGGCCTCATACTCCTTTTCTGCCTTTCTCAGGTCCACACTCTTTACTTTACTGCCCAATGGCAATCCAAATGTTTGGGAGAGGCCCTTGATGGAGAGGTCTGCATATATTCTCCCATGCTTTACCACTTGCCTCGTCTGAGGATTATAATTCTGGGCACATTCTATAACCAGCTCCGGAGATTCCATGGAATATGGGAAACCAGCAACGTTCCACATTCCTGACACAAATACTGTGTCCAGCACAGGACTCTTGTCATGCCCATCATTTAGTTAAGCTGACCAGGCCTCCAGATTGGTGCTCCCTTGATGGGTATCAGTAATTGCTCCATACTTGAACAGGACCCCCCTCTGAGAAGAGAACATAGGCCTACTGAATTCCTCTTGACACTTAACGTACCGCTTGTCTACCATGAGTACCTGCAATTAACAACAATCCTAACTCACAACAGGTATATACATGCATACATGTCGCAATTAATTTCATGAATCACTAAGCCTGCTGAATCTTTTCAATACTACTTAATCATATGGATTTAAACCAAAACTTACATCACCATACCCGAACAATAATGACATGATGAGGGTTTTGTTTACTTACCTGGTTATGCAAATTTCTCTTTTATACCAGTGGATTGCCAACAACGCTCTGAATTTAGCCGATGATCACCTACTTCCTTCTGTCTGTGAGCTCAAATCGCGCAATGGTAGCTAGTATGTGGATATGGAAGCTGGTGCTCTGTAAAACAATTTTATCGCAAGGTAAATGTGAAAAAATGGCGGCTGAATTACCTTTTAACCTTGCAGTTAGGGTACACTTAGGGCAACTCTGACAAGTTAGATTACATTCCTTGATTATTCGTGTGAAAACATAGGATCTCGTCAGGTGTTTCATTGGGTTCCGGGGTCGACGGGAACCACCTACCATGTCTGCGCGCATTAAATGATAATGGCGGCAATGGGAGCGGGGGGATATCCATATGACAGGATATCGTGAGGGGAGGATGATGTTCACAAATATCGGGTTGAGTTTCAATATCATCCTCCTCCCTCATATTGAAATTGTTATCGCGACAAGATTCGGGTGACAAAGCACCTTTGTTTATGTTTTAGTACATCAGGAGGATATTTCGGTGTATCGGGTGATGTTTCAAAATATGATGATGACGAGACAAACTTACATGTCTCTTTTTCAGAATATCAGGATGACGTCATCCTGATATTCGTTCTTTGTATCGGAGAGGTATCATGACGTCATCATCATGTTAGGAGAACATGATCATGTTTGGAAAATATCCTGTCGAAATATGAATGTGATGATGATGTCATCATCATGTTTGTTTCTTCATTTATCCAGTTTGGATGATGTCATTAGGATATTTGCTAAGGGTGACATTTCGCGTCAGGAGGATATTAAGAGATATCGGGTTACATTTGAAAACATGACGTTCGCGATGCAAAATACCGCTCGACGGGGAAGACTTACTACCACTTAAAGTTGACGTCCGGATATTTGAGCCACAGGATATTGTCGGGGGATGTTTCAAATATGATGATGATCTTCAAAAGGATGACAGGTTATAAAAAATATGATTCTCTCCCCTTACGAATATCAGGTTTGACCGACACGTTGACTGTTCATAACTCTCACATCCTGAGGAATATAAGGATGATGTAAAAGACAAACCTGCATGAATTTTAATATTCTTTCAAACTATGAGGTCACAGAAATGAAATACAAATTTTGACAAACTGACCTTATAATGGTGACTTACCTCATCCTGACTCCACATGATGATGCACCTGACTTACTTTTACCAAACCGCCAAAGAGCAGACAAGCCAACCCGAAAAGTTGGGTCCCTATTTTGCCAAGTCAAAATGGGGCATGTTGTGCAACCACACAATAGGAATTTATTTAGAAGTCTATCTAAAGATGTTATATTCCAAGTTTGAGTGAGTTATGTTCACCAGAGTGAAAACTGCTTTTCCTGTATGTTTGGTGGTGATAGGGAGAAAGTGTTATGCACTGGATTCCTCCGCATTGAAGTATTTTGGTCTATGGTTCTAGAGTTAAGTCTAATTTGTTGTTATGTTCCCTCAACTCTAATGGATTGTGATCGGGTGGTCTACAAGCTATCCTTTCCTTATGACAGTGGCCGACAGTGTTGTTCTTATGCTCCGGTTTGAAGAATCTGATGGGCAAAGTGTTTGGGTATTGTGCGGATGTTTTTTATGATTATAATGTTCTTGTGGATGTCTCCTAATCGTGTTCCTATCTTTTGGATTGGTCCGCAAAGAGAAAATTAGATCGTGGATGAAGAATGTTCTCAGCAGACCTAGTGTTCTCACTAGTCTTGGCCAACTTGGTTGATTTCACAAATTGTGGAGATGCATTGAAGATTGCAGAAGTGTGTCATGGTGTGGAAGATTGGATTTGAGTCCCAGCTAAGGCATGGCATGATCCACATACATCTTTACATCTTTTCCTTATCTAAATTTGTATTAGGTCCAGACCTATTTTATGTATGATTGTAATGTCGACCTTAGAGATTGTTCCAATGGTTGATGAATGTAATACCAACCTTGATGTACATTCCAAGGTTGATGAATTGTATAAAATCATGTAATGTAGTTGCAAAAAAGGTGTGTGGAATGTGAAAATGAAGAGATAGTGTGAAGGTGTGAAGGAGCAGAGTAGAGAAGTTATATTGTGCTTCAATGGAACTGAACCCAGGGACGGAGTAGATGCTATTTAATTAGTTCATCATTTTTGATAGTGAGCCACTCTTTGGCAGTGAGCCACCCTTTGGTAGTGAGCCGTTGTTTGCAGTGAGAAATTTGGGCAATGAGCTCTGTAGGAAGTGAGCCTCTATTTTTTGGTATTGTTATAACTCATATTTTGTGGGCTAACACCCACCATGGTTTTTCCCTTTTAGGGTTTTCCACATAAAAATTTGGTGTCTACTGTGTTGAATGTGTGATTGTGATTGAGTCTATGGTTTCGTGCTTTCATGTTTAAATCTGATTATCAAAAGTTAAGTAATTGATGGTTTGATATTCATATGAAATTAAGTTTTTGTGACAATAGAT
This sequence comes from Cunninghamia lanceolata, assembly GCA_027924645.1. NCBI lineage: Eukaryota > Viridiplantae > Streptophyta > Pinopsida > Cupressales > Cupressaceae > Cunninghamia > Cunninghamia lanceolata. The sequence goes on along the minus strand of BSBN01001464.1, from coordinate 537,470 downwards.
TCACCCCCCCTCTCAGTTGTCCTGTACATTTCAACAGGGAAGTTGTGATTGAATAAGATTTGTGTGAAAGGATTTACAGTTTGAATCAGATTTGTGTGAAAGGATTTATAGTTGTGATGAAATTTGGAAGAAAGATATTGTGTGAGTTGTGATCTGATTTGAGGAAGAAGGATATTGTGTGAGTTGTGATCAGATTTGAGGAAAAATGATATTGTGTAGATTGTGATCAATTTTGTGAGAAGAAGATCTTGTGGAGAAGTAAAACCATATCAGCCATTGAAGGATTAATAGGTTGGAGCCTATCAAATAGAGGTTGGAGCCTCTTGTTGGGTTGAAGCTCAGTTTGTGTGTGGGGGTTGGATCCTCCAATAGGTTGGTGCCTATAATTCTGTCAAGTGGAGATTGGTGTGGCATGTGAGTTGGAGCTCACTATTTGTATGTAAAGTAGATTAGATCCTACAAAGAAAAAGAAGAAGATCAATATAATATACAAGCAATATTTTGTTGTGGTTTTCTCCCGTAAGGGTTTTCATGTAAAATCGTGTGTTCTCATTGTGTACTTAATTGTTAGATCTTTCATATGTGTAGTTGATGTAATTAATTGAGTTTTTAAAGTAAAATATTGTTAGATATTGATTCACCCCCTCTCAGTATCACTAAGTTTTCATCAATTGGTATTAGAGCGGGTTCCTTCAGAGATAGCCTAATAGCTAGAAGGTAGATCTATGAAGAGAACTTATGGCCAAACAAGCTACCATTGTTTGATGGAACTAATTATGCAATTTGGAGTGTAAGAATGAAGACATATCTTAGTGCCTTAGAGTATGAAATTTGACAAATTGTGGAAGGATATATTTTACCTACTATTCATCTTATGGACAAAGATGCTAAAAGAGAAAGTGAGAATAATTCAAAAGCTATGAACATCGTAGTATGTGGATTGTCTGAGACTGAATTCATAAAGGTAATTCATTGCAAAACTGTAAGGGAAATATGGACCAAGCTAAAAACCATTTATGAAGGAGATGACAAAGTGAAAAAGGCCAAGCTTCAAACTCACAAGGCAAGATTTGAAAGTCTCAAAATGAGTGAAGAAGAGAGCATAGTCGAATATTTTCTTTGAGTTGATGAAATTGTTAACACCATGGTGGGACTTGGTGAAACGATCAATGAAGAAACTATTGTACAAAATATATTGAGATCTTTACCAATGAGGTTTGATTCTAAAACCTCCACAATCGAAGAAATGAAAGACTTGGACAAATTGACTAAGGATGATTTGCACGACACTCTAACTACCTATGAAATGAGGATTGAAGATAAACCATAACAAAGAGAGGTGGCTTTTGAAGTAACACAAAGAGGAAAGAACAAATCTTTGAATACAATGATGAACCTAGAAAAATGGATGAAGAAGAAGCTCACTTCATGAGGAGGATGAAGAGAGGTACATGTAAGTATCCAGGCAACTCTTCTTTAATTTGTTATAGTTGTGGAAAATTTGGATATTTTTTTGCATATGTGTTGTCATTGATGTCAACAATGGTGTGGAGTATTGATCAGTAATGATCAGTGATATCAATAGAGATGCCAAAGGGAGATTGTTGCAGTATGGTGATCAGTAAAGACAACAGAGTAAGTGATCAGAAGATGTTGTGAGACAAAGAGCAAAGTGATGAGAATATGTTGTGATGATCAGATGAGCAAATCAAAGAAGAAGACAAAGGTGTGAGATTGGTCAGAGAAGCTATGAAGTGAAGGAAATGGATCAATATCATCTATACATAGTTGTACATTATCAATTGAAGTTCATAGACAAATAAAAGTTGACATGTTGAAGAGTATGATGATATGAAGAAGTTGTGGTTATAGTCTCTAATGTGGTGAATGGTTTTTTCATTGTTTCTTGATGATAAGCATTGCATGAGTTTTGAAAGAAAGTGTAGAAGGTTTTAGGTAGTCCAAGGCACCAAAAGTTATACTGAAGAAGCTCAATAGAATGCTCTACATTTCTCTACACTTGAAGGTATGGCCTTGCAGTTTGGGAGTTAAACAAAGACATGTGTGATGTATCTATGTTCTTGATTTCAGAGCATGAAAGTTACCACAAAAGTTTCTATAGCTTACAGAATGAAGATAGTAGTTCTATGTTGGTACAATAAAAAAGAGTAAGAGAAATGTTTTGAATTTCTCCACAGTTGAAGATGTGATCTTGTGGTTTGGAGGATAGGTGAAAGGAAGCTAGGTGTGTAGAAGTCACTTCCAACACTAATCTAATGAGGAGAGATGAGTGCAAATTCTTTTTAACCTTTACAATTACCGTGTTATTAACCCAACAACAAAGATATTGCAGCAATACACATACACACAGAATGTAGATAGAAGAGAGAGAGACAAGATATATGTGGGGAAAACCCTTACAGGTGAAAAACCCCACACTCCAAAACACAGCTCAAATGTATTCCAGTAAACAATCAAGGTTACAATATAGTTTCAGAGCCAATGTTCTTGCAAGAATCTTCGACACTTGTATCTAGAGATATTCCAGCAACATAACAATACTTGTCAATCACATAATACATCCCCTCTCTAAGCACCTGCTTAAATAGAAGTTTATAAGGAAAAAATGAGCTTTTCTTGAGATGGGCGTCCAACATGGCCTCATGGCCCAAAACCCACGCCTAAGGACACTTGTCCAACACTGCAACATGGTCATGACACTTGTCATATCACCCCATCTCAAAATGGTCACCTATTCCCAAGTTGGGCAATGACAGATGCTCTTACGTATCTTACGACTGTCATAGAATCTATCATAAGTGACAGCTCTTACAACTATAAGAGAATCTATCATACACTGACTAAAAGTAGCATATTCTCTTACAACATGTCATAACCCTCCTTGGGGTGCCCAAAGATGCCTTGTGACACATGTGTTCACCTATCATAGAACATTCCATTTATGACTCTTACACATCATAGATTCTATCTCAGGAATCTATCATAACAATTTCGGTAAAGATTCACTTACACACTAGTCAAAGTACTAACACATGGAAAAATACCTCTACCACTAAGTGGGATGCCTATCTCCTCATGTGAGGATAAAATTACATGTGGTCACCTTCCACATAGGATGACACATCACCATGACAACTTCCACAAGATGACGAAAAAGGACTTGCATCCAAAATACATTAATAGGCAATAAATAAATAAATACAAGGAATTACCAAGGTTGAGACACCTTAATTCCCAAAAATAGGCAGATGCAAAGGAGAGGAATGATATACTAAAGTTTTAGATGATTAGTTGTATCGTAGAGGTTCTCCAAAGTTAGCAAAACAAAGACATATCATGTTGTTGATTAGAATGTTCAAGAGGAGAAAGTAAATGCCACCACATTTCACCGCATTACATTGTGTGGAGCTATTGTTTGAAGGTTGAGTTCATATGGTCTGTATGTTTGTTAGTTCTAGGTTTTAGGTGCTTAAATGCATAGGTCTATTTTTTAATGTTCCATCTCAAGACTGTGAGATTAGAGTTTGCATATGGTACCATGTTCAGTGTCTGTTTGCTTCCACCCGCATGAAGTTACTTGAAGCTATGAAAGGAATGTTTGAGAATGTTTTTGAAATTCATATGATGTTTGTGAAGTGATCCCCATGATGCTAATTGATCTCTCCAATACCGCTTTAGGTCTGGAGCTAACTTGTGGAATGATAAGTGTTTGCTAGGCTGACTTGATGTGTTTTGATGATTGTATCTGATGTTTGGAAGTGTACGCCAATGTGGAGATGTGTGTTAAGGAAGAATAGGTCCTAGTTATCACTTTGTTTAAACTGCATTAGATTTCTACATGTTTTGGGCGTCGACTTGTTGTGGTCGATGCACATTACATGTTACATGTTTCATTTTGGCTGATGAAAGAGAAAGATTTTGAAGTTTGCGGAGGATATAAATGCATGAGTGAGTGAGAGTGTGCAAGCATGTATATGTGAGTATGGATGTGTGTGTGTGGAAGTGTGTTGAAGGTAGTAGGGTTTGTTGAGCAAAGGAGTTGAAGTGTGAAGGGTGTTGTTGCTGCAAAGGTGATTGATTAGTTGAATTTATTGAGTGTTCTATACAAAGGTTGTAGCCTTATTATGTAAGCATTGTAGCACTGTAGGGAGTTGTAGCTTCCTTTGGATGAAGCCATAAAAACTGTTACTCAAGGAGTTGTAGCTTCCTTTGGGTTGTAGCCCATAAAACATGTTGTAAAATTTATTTTATTATTTGTGAGGCTAGATTTGGATAGTATATCCAAGTATCTTTCTCACCATGGTTTTTTGCTTCTAGGGTTTTCCACGTAAATCTGGTGTTATGGTTGTGTGCTTATGCGTTGTGCTTTGAATTGTTTAATTTGCTTCATCATCTATTTAAGGAAATAGGAAGATTTGGTTGATAAGGTTAATTTAGATTGAGTTTTGGCTTATACTGATTCACCTCCCCTCTCAATATATCAGAGTGTTCTAACACATTTTTCTTGTAAGTGTCCACAAGGAAAGATGGAGAACAACAACTATGATGAAAACTATAGTATGAATAGAGGAAGAGGTTATCAATCACCAAGGGCAAAGTACAATCAAAATCAATTCAAGAGAAGGAATAATTTTCAAAGACAAAAGAAGAGCCTTTACTCAAATGAATGTGATGATGGGATGGAAGAAAGAGATGACGAATTTTATGGTGATCAAGAAGAAATAATGTTCATGGCAATAGAGATTCAAGATGACAATCAAAAGGAAGATAAAAAGGACATTGAAGTAGATGATGAAGACATGGACCTTTTGGAAGAAATTCATCTTACATACGAAGAGGTTCATTCACTCAAAAGAATAAATTCAAATCTGAGATCTAAAGTTCAAGAAGAGATAGACTCCAAGGCTAAGGCTAAGGTTTCACAAACCCTTGAAGAAGTTGAAAAATGATTAAGGACATCAAGGTACAATATGAGGAAACAAAGAAATTGAGGAAGAAACCAAGAGAACAATCTAAGACCTGAAAGTTCAATGTGAAGAAGCAAAGAGGATTGAAGAAGTAACAAAAAAATTAGATAAAATAAAAGGAAGAAAATTGTGAGAAATTGGAAGCCTAGTTTGTGTCTCTAAGAAAGGAGTTTGAAAAGACCATAACACAATTGAGCCGATAATTGAAGAATGTGAAAAGTTAAGAAATTTTGGAAGAAGTTATAAATGCTCAAAAGCCCACATGTGACAAGAGTGGGATTAGATATGAAGGACAAAGTTCAAAAAGGGATGAGCTGATTAGAGAAGAAAAGAACGACGATCCAAAAACATATTCACAATCCGTACAAGGATCCAGCAAAAATGAAGGGAATAAAAGAGAGTCCAAAATCAATGGAAAACCATGAATAGTACATTTATACAACCTTTCCCATGAAGGAAGGTAAGTACAAATAGGTACTATCATTCTTTCTTTGACTATTGTTTCTTTTACAATCATTTTGGGCATAAGGCAATAGATTGTAGATTGAATGCTAGAAATAATTATAGGTAAATAGGACTATGAATTATGGTACATATGCTAGAACTAACCCTACAACAAACAAGCTAGGAAGACTAGGGATGATGAATAGAAATGTCAATCCATTTTCTCCACTCCTGGATCCAAATATAATACGCCTCAAGTGCAACAATTTTGGAGATCCGGCTAAGTTGTGCAGAAGCAGTTTTGTGGAACATTCCAGATAAAACAATAAGGTGGATATACTTGGCAAGCAAAAGGAAGGATCTACACAGGTATGGAGAAGGAAACAAGAGAAGAATGAAGAATCAATGCCCGTGCTTCATAAAGTATCACTAAATCCTTAAGGAAGAGTATGAATTTAAGGGGAGCTAACCATTGCATTAATTTAGCTACATGGAGAAGATAATTCAAGATAGATCAACTAAGGCATATTTTATATGAGAATTTCATTTTCATTAATCAAAGGGGAAGAATTATTAGACAAAGAGAATATTGGAGAAAAGAAAGAGAGACTAATGAATGGATAAACATACAACATTATTATTGAGTTATGTTTTTGGGATGATGGAGGTTAAAGACATGAGAAGTAAAAACCATAAACACCCAAGCAAAGTATAGTTCAAAACATGTATAACATGATGGTTGACAAATGATGCTTGGAAGCATTTTGAATGACAAGGTACAGAGGGAATGGTGATAGTATATTCATCAAAGGCATATTAAAATGGGTGATAATCTTCAAATCAGAGATAGCAGCCTACAGTGATATTCATAGAATATTGAAGAGGAATGTTATAACATGACAATATGCAAGAATTACAATCAAATAAGAAATACCATACATGAATGACAAAATGTGACAAAGTATTTCATGACAGTGTGAAAAGTGGCATAGGTTATAGTAAAAGATGGAGAATTATAGAAGGATTGAAAGCTACAACTCCATGGATTAGAAAAATTAGAGATAGATGAAGATTTCTTATCATCGGTATCAAAACGAAAGTTTCAAGAAGAGAGTTATAGAATGGAATGTCATTAATGCTAGGTAAAAACATTACAAACAACAAAAGATTATTTGTGAAGAGTTGAAGACATAGTAAATGATGGGATAACAAAGCAAGTCCCTGATTTGTTAAAACTTAAGATCATCAAAAGTACTTTTGGGAAGCTATAGAGGAAGCATATCATCCAAGAGACAGAGACAAAAATGGGGAATTAGAGCAAAGGGAAGCTTGAGACAGGGGGAGCCTTATAGACAGGGGGAGCATCACAAGAAAGAGAATCATATAAGAATAAAAGTATGTTACATTCTTTTTCCATTGATGTCAAAGGGGGGAGATAGAGTAAGGGGGACCAATGCAAAAGGAGAGAATCATGTAAGTGTTGACATCAATGACAGAGGAGGAGATTGTTGGAATGTTTGTCATTGATGTCAAAGGTGAGAAGGCATATAGACATTGATGTTAAGGGCACAGAGTAACTAATAAGATCATTTGATAGAATAAGAGTGGCCCGTCACAATGAGGAGTTAACCGTTACATTTTCTAGTTAAAGAGCAAAAGAGTGTCTCTGTTACATGTTGGAAGATTGTGGTTTTAAAAATGTGATTGTTTAAATTAAATATTTAAACAAAGTGGATTTAACATTAAGAAAATATAGAATGGATGCCACAAAGAAAAAGATTTAAATTCAAATTGAAAAACTTCACAAAATGGCTGACCTACAAAAAGAGAAGTTAAATCTGGGCCGACTTCATTAGTTGGGCTGACTTCTATTATATGGCCGGCTCCCTATATTGAACTATATGACTGACCTCACAAGAAGCAAAAGGAATATTATATATAATATGATGTGCTGATTCAAAACTAATACAAAATGCTATTAATAAAAGAAGTGTGATCGGCTATAAAGAGAAGCAATTATTTTAATAAAGTAGTGATTATATTTGGTTTATAGCAGCAATCTGAATTAAGATAAAAAGGAAGTGATTAGTGCAGCGAATATACTTTTTAAGGTGCAACAATTCCTTTGTGAAAGGGTAGCAGTCAGATCTAAGAGTTGTCTATTAAAAAAGTAGTAACTATTGTGAAAAGGTATGTCTTTTGTCTCTATTGAAAGGATATAAAAGGAGAGTGTTAGAGGATTTGGCAAGCAAGCAATTAGAGATATATTTTTGAGTAGTAAGGAAGAGAAAAAGCAACACTATGAAGTGCAAATCTGATTTATATTGAGAAGATACATGTGTGATAAAGTGTGAAGATCTATGCTAGTGAATTGAATTGATTATTTTCATATTTGTGAAGGAAGGGAAGTTGTGATTGAATAAGATTTGTGTGAAAGGATTTACGGTTTGATTCAGATTTGTGTGAAAGGATTTATAGTTGGGATTAGATTTGGAAGAAAGATATTGTGTGAGTTGTGATTATATTTGAGGAAGAAGGATATTGTTAGAGTTATGATCATATTTGAGAAAGAAGGATATTGTGTAGATTGTGATGAGTTTTGTGAGAGGAAGATCTTATGGAGAAGTAAAACCATTGTAGCATAAAAATATAAATTCTTAGCACAAAACCCTAAAATCTATATTAAATGCCACATCAAAGATTAACAATAAAAATTTAGAGAGATGTTACCCAATAATTTGAAATGTGGTTACTCATTGTATTTGTATAACTCTGATATAATTTTGGCCAGGGCTGGGTGAAATTGGGAATAAGGGTAGGTTTAAATAAAAGTTGGTGAAAATTGGTTTGGGTAGTTGCACGGGAAAAAGGTAGGTATATTAACGGGTTTGAATAGTTTTTAATTTTTTTTTGCAAATGAATTTAGGTTTTGGAATCAAATAATAAATTAAGTTTATTTAATTTATTATTTTTGAGAGCTTTTTGGATTCATACGTATATAATAAATTAAGTTTATGATTATTGACGGGATATGGTAAAATGAAGGATTTAATTAATTAACATTAATTAATTCACATGCGAGGAAATAATAGATTAAATAGAATATTTAGGGATTATTAGGGATAATTATGGATTTGGGTATAATCGGGGATAATGAAAGATTTGGTCAATTTTGGATGTCTACATTTTGCCCCTCTTTGAGATGATATTGCGAAGCAATGTCATTTCAAAGAAGATTAAAACATAGGTTGGAATAGATTTCGGGTAGGCTAGGGATAGGACTCATACATAAAAATGAAGGATTGATAGATAGTGCCCCCTCAAGAGGATATGTAGGGGTGAAGGATATGGATATGCTCTTGAAAAAAGAAATGAAGGGAAAGAGGTGGAGTTATGCTGATTAAACTTTGAGCAACCTAATGTTTGATATAGCACCTGACATTATGCACCATGGTATAAGGACCAAGGTGACGATGTGTCCTGTGCACCCAGCATAATACAACCTTGTCTAACATATGAGGAAGTAAACTTAGAGCATTTAAGTCCTAATGCACAAAAGGTATGATATGACCTTAGATGCAAAGGATAATGCAAAAAGCTATTCCAACATACACAAGATATGAATATTAGCTGGAATGATATGGATGTGATTCAAATGCAAGATGAAATTATGACACACACACACGCAAGCAAGAAAGCATGCACAAATAATTTAAAAACAAACAAGGTATTGCCCCTGTCAAGCTAAAAACTGATGATCAATTGGATTGATTGCTGATAATGATTGATGATTGATAACGTTGTTGATGTGGGAACGATTTATCTCGAGAACAACATGAGGATTTGGAATGATGTATCCCATTGATTATGATGATGATGATGATTATATGATCGATCAGGTTCACAACAAGGCTAGGAACCAAGACTGGATGTAATTGGGTAATTTGGCAAGATTGATTGACTTGATTGATATGGATTAAGGATTGATTTGCATTTGGAGCATTGCTTCTTGGAATGATTTGATCGATTGAGGTGATGGATTGATTTGATGAATGAATTGATTTGAATATTGGAGAATTGATTGGAAGAATTGATTTGATTGGAATGATTCGATTGATGTTTTGATTAGATGAAGTGATTGGATTAGATTTGGAATGAATTGATTTTATTGCTAGGATTTTTGTTAGATATTTGATTTTTTGTATTTTCAATTTTTTTTTTTGGATTTTGGGAATATTTTAATGTTTAGGATTGGATTATGTGTGGATAGGATGGTTATCTCCAAATGATAGATAATGACAAGGGAGCACCAAGTTGAGAAACAAGGATGGGAAAGTTGGGTGATTTAGGTTAATGGACGTATTGGATTGGATGAATAATAGATGATGGACAATAGGATGAAAGTAGGAGTATGGACAGATACAAGGAGTGGTGATAAGATAAAGGTAGGAGTATGGATGGATATAAGGAGTGGTGATAAGATAAAGGTAGGAGTATGGATGGATACAAGGAGTGGCGATAGGAGGATAATGGATGAGAGAGATATGATAGATGTAGGGAATCTAGGATGTGATCTACAAGGACTACGTCGCATAGGAATAACCTACCCCCACTCTAGATATTATACCTGAGGATTTGGTGAGGTGATTCTTATTAGGATACATGATGGGGATAATGCTTGCAAGGGATGAATAGACTTAGTAGTAGATGGATATATATGGAGGATATTCTAAGAAATGAATGGATGGATATTTGGAGTTATGACAAGAGGTGTCAAAAGCATTTTTCAATATTTTTCCCCTACCCTCATCAAGATCAAAAAGGATGAAGGGAATATGGATAGCGCAATGAGGAAGGTATGATAGATAAGATGAGTAAGGATGGCAAGATAGGATGGAAAATGATAGGATATGAGATAGGATATATGTGATGAGATAGGTAAGACAGGATAGATTGCGACAACATGCCCCCAAGTGTAAAGCACATAGATAATCACCTACGCATGACACCTGTTTGCTAGGTTTTCATCATGGCACTTATCCAAGGTGCCATAAAAATGGTTTTCACCATTGGATGAAATAGTTTATATTTACTATTTTGATTTTGATTTTTTTTATAATAGGGGATAGTTGGATGGAATAGGTAGGGTCTCAAGAGTTTATTCCCATAGCAAGGTGGTAATGTCCCATGATGGATAGAAGTCACTCATAGACCATGTCAAGTGGGATTACACTCATAGATGTTGGTAGGGGATTGCTTGAGAGAGAGAGACAGTTTAAGTGGATAGTATATATTGGATGGATGGATAACGTATTATGTATGGATCATGGATAGTGGATTATGATGGGGATGGAAGGATAGTGAATTTAGGATGGAGATAAAGAGATAGATAGATGGATTTATGCAAAAGCATGGACCATAGGGACATTATGGAAGAAATAAGTAGGATAACAGATGGAAGATGGGGAGATGGAGGTATGTGGGAATGTTGTGGAGTGGAAGGGAACCAAGACCAACAGTTGCACACACCAAATTAGATTTTGAATCTTTTTATTGGAAGGGGGATATGGGAGTAATGGAGATGTTATCTTAGGGGTTTGCCTATTTAGGTCTCTAGGAACCCAAATGGACTTATGAATTTTAGGATTTTGTGATGGGGAGTGGGATGTTTGGAATTTTAGGAGTGTGGATGCTCCATTTGAATTAGATGATTTTTGCTTGGGGACCCAAACCATTTTAGTTTTGAAATTATCATTTTGAGACGTGGACTTGGGTAGCCTTTTTGAATTTTGATTTTGCTTTGATTCTATGGATTGGTGCCATGTGGCATGAGAATTATTAGGATTTTTTGCTTTATGGGTGGAGGCATCCAAATTTTTATTTTTGAATCCCATAGGGGTGTTTGGGACAACTTCATGTTTATTCGATGTGTGCCTTTGTTGATCTTGATTAGGAATTGTAAGGGATTTATGGGAACGAGATGTATGAATAGAGAGATTAATGGATCTGTGACTAAAGTGATAATGGGATGTGAGGATAGGAATATTAGGAGTTGGAAGGAGGGGAGGTAAAGTGGATGGAGGAATGTTAGGAGTTGGAAGAAGTGGAGGTAAAGTGGATGGAGGGAGATGAATGGTCACATGCTTTTTTATGTATGAGTCCCATCCCCAACATCCCCAACATACCCAAAATCTGAATCCAAAACCTATGTTTTAATCTTCTATGAAATGACATTGCTTCGCAACATCGTCTCAAAGAGGGGCAAAATGTAGACATAAAAAATTGACCCACATATCACATTTGTATCCATCCCTAAATTATCTCATAATTATCGATCCATTCCCCAAGTCAGGAAATTTAATTAATTAATTAAATGTTCCTTAATCCCTAAATCCACCCTTAATCCTAAGGTTTAATTAATTAATTAAACCTTTTCACTTTTTAACCCTTCCATAAATAATAAATTAAAATTAATAAATTTAATTTATTATTTTACACCCTTAATCCTAAAGTTTAATTAATTTAATTAATTAATTAAATCTTTTTCCCCCTTCCCATAAATAATAAATTAATCAAATTGATTTATTATTTATAAAAACCTAAAAACTAATCTGTTTACAAAATCCGTTATTATACCTACCCTTTTACCTACCTTTACTATTCAATTACTTTACTGTTTAACCATCTAAACCACTTCTACCCAACTCTATAAAAACCAATTTCATTTTAAATTACCCCCCTAGAGAAATTACCTAGGAGTTAATGTAAAAACAATTGAGCAAACACATTCATACATTGGGTAAACATTTATTCTATTTGGTTTCAATAGTTTAATGTTTAATCTTTATTTGTTGATGCATTTGATATTAAGATTTGTAATAGTTTCAAACATTAGCATTTATCTAGTTTTATAGTTTTCGTGTTGCATCTAGATTTCAAGGAAATTTATATTTTTGATGCAACAACCATAGTAGCCATTAAAGGATTAATAGGTTGAAGCCTATCAAATAGAGGTTGGAGCCTCTTGTTGGGTTGGAGATTAGTTTGTGTGTGGGGGTTGGAACCCCCAATAGGTTGGTGCCTATAACTCTGTCAAGTGGAGATTGGTGTGTCATGTGAGTTAGAGCTCACTATTTGTATGTAAAGTAGGTTGGAGCCTACAAAGAAAAAAGAAGATCAATATAATATATAAGAAATATTTTATCGTGGTTTTCTCCCACAAGGGTTTCCATGTAAAATCATGTGTTCTCATTGTGTACTTAATTGCTAGATCTTGCATATGTGTGGTTGATGTAATTAATTGAGTTTGAAAAGTAAAAGATTGTTAGATATTGATTCACCCCCCCCCTTCTTAGTATCACTAAGTTCAAGTCACTTCTTATACCATTATTAGACATCTCAAACCACCTCTAGAAAATAGGGGTTTGTATCTTGTAAGATTTCCTATGCCTCCCTAGCACCCTTGTTAGGACTCTTGTGCCCCTTAGTGCCCCTAGTTTTGGTGAATCTTGATACCAAATTTCTCCCATGCATTCTTTCCCTAACCTTTATTATATTTTTCCATGTAGGAACCCTAAAAATGTAGTACCAATTCATAATTAAGCCTACTTTTCCAACTTTTCATCCATAAGGCAATTAGATTTCCCTATGTAAGCTCAACTCTCTTTCTCTCCCTCCCAATCTCAAAGGAAAATTGTAGGAGTATTATGAAGGATAAAGGCATAAGAATATTATGTTTGAAGCTATGGAATCTCCCTTTACCCTTGAATCATGTTTCCTTTATATTTTTCCTCTCAATCTCCATTGTCACACCTTGTTACCTCTTGATTCCATCATTATTAACTTTATAAAACCCTTGTTGAATCCCTTCTAAATCTAAAAAATTCTTATCCTTGGAACCCTTGTGAAGTTTGTATTATTTCACCCTCTTGTATTGTCTCTTTGCAATCATCATATCATCTCCCTTTTCATCCATCACATCAACACACCGCTTTTTGTTCTAGATTCCCCTAGGGTTTTGTTGTCCATGCCTTTGAATACACCACTTTCACTATCACTATCACTTAGTTCTAAACACACACACTTTCTATCTCCTATAGTGATTTACATGGAATAAGTTATACTATAGAGTTAACAAACTTACTCTAGCCGATCAATGCATTTTATTCACTCTATCTCTCCTTATTTGCATACCCAAGATATACTTGGTAGCCACCAAGTCCTTTATATCAAACTATGTTGAAAGTTGAGACTTCAAATCACAAATCACATCCTTACTATCACCAAAAAATAACATATCATCTGAATACAATCTGATAATAAGGAATTGATCACCATCTATTTTATAATAAACATAATAATCTAATCTAGATCTCAAAAATCCCAAGCCCAACACAAATGAATCAAATTTTGTGTACGACATTCTAGGAGACTATTTGAGACTAGACAAATATTTTTTTAATTTACAAACCAAAGACTCCTTGCCTTTAACAACATAGTTCTCTAGAAGTGTCATGTAGATCTCTTCCTCCAAGTTACCATGCACGAATGTAATCTTCACATCCATCTGTGCTATCTCTAAATCTAAGGATGTTGCTACAAATAACAAACCCGATAGATGTCATCTTAGCAATTGGGGAAAAAATCTCACCAAAGTTTATCCACTCAACTTGGGAATATCCTTTTAAAACCAATCTTGACTCATACTTTTCAACATTGTCATCTAAATCGACCTTCTTCTTGAATAACCTGTTGGGACCCAATCCTAAAATTATAAATTTACCTAAGTCGTCACTTATTTGGTGAATTTTTCCTAATTTTTTCCTTTTTAATTCCCTCATGATCCTTTAAATGTGTTCAAAACTTATTCCAAAGTAATTTCCCTTGAAACCCATGCCAAATGGGACTTAGGGGCCCATTCTAAGTGCTTAAAATGACCAAAATTATCCTTGGTACTTGGGCACCCATAGCCAAGTCCAGCCTAATTTGCTAGGATAAAATTAAATGTGTGTTAGCTTGGGCCCTCTCAAAAGGTTTCCCTCTAGATCGACCTCTTCAATTTAACATATGAATGTTAGTGAGAAAGCATAAATAAGTGAGTTTAAGACTTCATTTTTACACCTAGATGGATAATGTAAACTTGTGGAATTGAGCAAAGAGCATCCTAAGGACTTCATTGTGTTTTAGAGCATAATTGTGTTGTTATTGTGTTTGTTGCAGATTTGGCTTCATCAATCCATCTCCTCGTGATTTGAAAGCTCTTCATCTCCATGATGGTTTCACCTCCAAGGTGACATCAATTTGTGTTTCAATCATTTCAATTCATCATTTGATTTGGCCTCTTCCCTCCTACGGCACACACTTTATCTAACAACGGTGTTGGAAGAATTGAATGTCCTTCAGGGGCTTGACCAAGGCAAGCTCCTAAACACCACAACCCCCAAACCCCTCTCTTTGTGATTATAGGTTACAGGTGCAGGAGTTGGAAAGGTACAGGTACAAAGAAGCAGTTTGAAGGATAAGGATTCAGGATCTTAAAGAATCTTTTTGATATTCCTCCCTCCTAGACTAGGGTGCCCACCCTATAGTCCTCCTGATAGGCTTGGCCCCGAACTCAGGATCTGGGTACAATCTGACACATCTCTCTACTCTGGATTTACAGAAAAACTATCCTACTGGACTTAGGTACCTACCTCATAGTCCACAAAGTTTTTGTTTCTAGAAACTTAACTTCTAGTATGTTTCTAATCATCCCTGAGCATCTTCTTGTACAGTTTCCTATAGTATTCTGTCTGTTCATACGTGATTGCATTATAATTATGGTTTGAGGCTTATTCGAACTAGGGTTTAACAAATCTCTCAATCTAATCTATCTGAGTACACAAACCTGTAGCTGAGTCCTTGTTCATCTGTAGTGACTTGGCTTGGTTTTTTCCTCAAATGTTATTGTGAAAGGAGGATTTGATTTGATACACTTTAACACCATTTCATACCCTTGTCCCATTTCACATATAACACCAAAACACCCCGAAATGTGCGAACAACCTCCTAGGACATTGTTAATGATTGTTTTGACTTCTACAACTAGCCATTTGAGCGGAAGAATGTTTTTAATCCTCCTTGCTCAACCTACATGTGGTTCAAGGTAGATTTCATAAGATTTACTAGGTGTGCACTTAATGCTTTAGTGATGTGGTAGTGCATTGAATTCCTGCAAGAATGACATAGGGAGTTAAAATGAAAGAGTTATAAATACAACTATTTTTATCATTCAAAAGGTTGGTCATTAAGTCAATTTTGGACCTACACGTGCTTCAAGGTGGATCTAGGGCATAAAACATTGTTAGTTTGGTTTGCAAAAGGAAGGAATATATCTTGTAAATCAGAGGAAGAATTCTTAATGTGTATTAATTTGTAATGGTATGTCTTCGAGGCAATTTGTAATTATTCAGGGGATTGTATAGTCATAGCTATGTATTTTATTTTGCCACATTTTCTAGTATAAATGTAATGAGGATTTGATGTTTGTGTGATAGCCTCTAATGCATTACAAAGATTTTGTAATGGTCTCTTATTCATTTCACATGGGTTGTTGTAGTTTTATTATGAATTATTAAGTATGTACATTGTATGTAGTGTTATCTATGATTTGTATGTGAATGCATATCTAGTTATGTTGATTTTTTATAAATGTATATCTTTTTTCCTTACATTCTGTGACAGCTTTATTTGCCAATGGAGTAGGCATTGATCTG
Organism: Cunninghamia lanceolata; assembly: GCA_027924645.1. Lineage (NCBI taxonomy): Eukaryota > Viridiplantae > Streptophyta > Pinopsida > Cupressales > Cupressaceae > Cunninghamia > Cunninghamia lanceolata. The sequence goes on along the minus strand of BSBN01001464.1, from coordinate 521,284 downwards.
ATTGGTGAAGGATCAAATGCCTTTTATTTTATTATCCTCTATCATGTTAGTTATAGAATTAGATTAGGGTTTCACATGCACTTCATGATTCAATACTGTAATTCAAGGAACATCTTAATCTACCTCAAACATTTAAAAATTATTTCTGAATCGTGTCCTACATGCCTACACATTGGTTAGTTGTGTATGTGAAGTCAAATGGATTTATATTATGGGATATTATGTTGTTATCATCTATGAATGCATCTCCAAGGTGTAGTAATCAACTTTATAAGAGGTTTTTAGTGCAGTTGATTATCCTTTGACCTAACAACAATCTTTGGGGTCAAGCATACACTAGATATAATTGCAGTTTTAGGACCCAAAAAAATGGTGCCATTCCTAAGATAGTTTGATTTTGGTTATATTTTTCACACCTCTATAATTCAATAAAGTTTTGTGGTTGTAACAATGTTTGTTTGAGAACTTGCAAATTTATCTCTTCCAAGTGGAGAGTGGTGACTCTATTTCAGTCAACCCAGAAGTTAGTTTGAGATTCAAAGAATTTTCAAATGGAACAAAGAACCTAGTATCAAGGTCATTTGGGACTGAAGATTCCATAGATTACACTAGAAGTCAAAGAAACTAATGGAGATCTAGAAATATTGTGAGTCCTCTAGACTAAATGCTTAGGATCAAGTAGGAACATATAAAAGAAATGACACAAATTTACAGATTTAAGGAACCGATATCAATATACCTCAAAAGATTATGTTGATAACATACTTAGGACAAATATAAGATTGAATGAGATGAATGTGAGGTTCAAAGGAATGAAAATTTTATTGGTATGGGAAGTAGGTATAGATCCCAAGAGGCAAATGTGTTGACCTATGGTATGCCAAATCAAAATGCAGAAACTCATCATGTTGGTTGATGTCCTACTTCACCTAGTATGTCACAAAGAAATGAACATGATGACAAGGGTCGTTGTACCTTATCATTTAATCATATTTCAAGTGTTAAATCTAGGGTTGTGTCCATGGCTATTTGCAATTAGGAATCCTAAAGTTGCCCAATTTTATCTAACTCTAATGATCTTTACTGATTAAAGAAACTTAATATTATTGATCTATTTGTTGTAAAATGAATTCTAAGAATATTGAAAACAAAATTGAACAATGAATTGCTTAAAGTAAATCTATATTATTCCTTCCAATAGAACATGCATTTATCTATGGAAACAGTTGTTGACCTATTTTTCTTTGTCCAGAGTTAAATAGTTCACCATGTATATCCCTTGAATATCCTTTAGAAAGTGACCCTACAAAGCTTAAATCCTTCAATTATTCATGCTATCCCTTACAAAAAATCCCAAAAATCTCACCTTGAGAATCCCTGCAGAAAACCCAGCAAAACCCAGAAATCTTTTGCCTCCAATTGTTTTCTATCATAGAGATTTCTCATTTTTATACTTAGCCATTTTTCATGTATATGATGATGACGTCATCCTTGTTTTGGTGTTTTCTATCATTTGGTTGATTTGGATCTCAGATACATTTTTCCTTGTATCTTGGTCATGTACAATGTTACTATACATCGGGTCCTTTGTATGTATTTTGTATATACAAAGACCATATACAAATGTGAATGTACATTGGCAATATACAAAGGAAATATACAAAAGGGGTAGACATACAAAGGCATATGCAATGCAAAGATACAAATGGATTTCAGCGAGACTTTGCATATCGGTGACTCAGCTAAAGGTATCCCCGACAGCCGATGCATACGCACATACAAAAGAGGTTATACAAAAAGTGGGGTCCACATATGCAAAGGTGATTGTATCTAATATACAAGTCACAGATGCAAAGGGCATATGCAAAGGGTGGAATACAAAGATGAATGTATATCAAGTTGAATATCGCAGATGCAAAGGGAATATACAAAGTAAATATGCAAAGGTCAGATATAAAGGTGGGGTTCACCAATTGCATGTATATGCGATTGTATCTTTGCACATACAATCACATATACAAGGGAATATACATTCCTGAGATACAAGGCCCAGACCTGAATTGATTATGCATTCTGGTTGATAAAGGCACAAGTGATTGTATACATCTTTGTATGTATGTTCACGTTGTATGTTTGCACATACAAGGGTCATTGCATATGCGATATACAAAGGTCACATGTATATACCGAGATGAAATGTTTGCATGCAAGTAGTTGTGTACAGTTTTGTTTGTATATTTCACATTGCATATGCGATATACAAAGGTTAGGTACAAAGGCAATATACAAGGCAGACTAGACTGGGGAATCAAATGCAGCGGATAATCATTTTTGGGTCCGCAATTTATATGTTGAAATGCATGTATGTGCCGATATGCAAAAGGCAGAGATACAAGCTAGACCTATTCTAAAGTTCCAATATAGTTGATAATCTCTTGAGTTCTACATTGTATGTATGTGTGATTGTATCTCATATAGAATTGCAATATACAAAATGCAAAGATACAAGTGTTTTTGGCAAGACAACGTATATCGGAGGCTCATTTTAAGATCTTTCCGATGGCCGATAAAGCATACGAATGTTCAAGCGATGGGTCTTAGGACATCTCAGTGACCAATCAGATAGTGCCACGTGTCAAAGCTGATCCAAAGGCTGATTCAAATGTAGGTGCAAAGGGAGATACAAAAGTAGGGGCCCACTTTTGTATGTAGACATTGTATTATATGCAAATGCATATACAAATGAATATACAAAGGTGATTTCAAAGTCCGTTTAAAATTGCAATATACAAAATGCAAACATACAATGAACATTTCGGCAAGACTTTTGTATATCGTACCATGTCTCAGTGGAGGTCGCCTTAACAACCCAATATATACAAAGCAGTTTGCATATACAAAGGAAGATTCAAAGGGTTATTCAGATGGCAATTCAAGTCACATATGCAAAGTGATATACAGATGCGGTTGACCATAACTTTGACTGCCTATATCTCCCTCATCCTGGCAAATTTCAACATGCTTCAAAAGGCAAATATGCTTATTTTTGCCTCCTCTTTCATCTGGCGGGCTTTATGGAGGATATCTTCACTTTCAAAATTTGATTCAAGTCTGCAAGCTCGATCGACTGGACATTTCAGCGACCAATTTGGCATATGCAAATGCAGATATTTGTTGCATTTATGGGTGCAGGTCGATGATTCAGCAGCTCACATTGAAGATTCAAAATATCTTCCATCTACCCCTATTCCAGATATCTCATGCCATAACTTCTTGCAGGTGGATGTCCCTTCAAAGGCAGATATTTCCTGACAGAGCCCATGGGGCAAATTCATTGTAGCGGACTTAGGTCAAATTGTGAATACTATTTATGCAAAAAGCGTGACATGTAAAAAGGGTTGGACTTTGGAAGATTTAGAAAATCTATGCTTCTGATTCCAAACAGAGCATTCATTTACTGTAACCATGCCTTCTTATTGAATATATGCAAGTTATTTTACCTCTTTTACTGATTTTTAGTTTAGTGTAAACCTGCATATGATTGTCTGTGAACGTTTTGTTCCTCTTAGTGATTTTGTTTCTTACCTCAGCTAGAATCATCTAAATCTGTGTATATCTACTTGCTATATCTAGTTATGTTGTGCATTTTCTTAGTTCTGTGAGGGTTCTTTTATTCAGTCTAGTATATCACCCTTACTTTCAAGTTTTCTAGTTTTATCTTTCATTTTTAAAAGCATTCCTTCTCCCTTTTCCTCTGAAGATCTAGTAGTTTTTAGGTGATAACCAGTCAAGGAAGCCAACCTTCTTCAGAGGTTTGATCTTAGTTCGCAGGGTCCCACACTTCGAGATCATTCCCATGTTTCTCCAGATTGCCAACTTTTACAACTTAGCAAGGGTACAAATCTGGGTGATAACAGTTTTGGCATGCCCAGTGGGACTTTACAATCATATTACTGGTTATGATATGCTACCAGTATTATCAGTCTTTTAAGAGGTAGTTTTCTGCATATCTGGTGACTCATACTGAGGAAGGACAAGTAGATCAGTGTTGTCACACATTTTATGAGAAAAATTCAAACTCAGAGTTTGAGTTCATTTGATTATTTGCAGTTGTCTCCACCTAGAAGATAGAGTAGAGCTATGGTAAGGACTCCAGTTTCTAAAAGAATACAATCAACTCCACCAAGTTTCAGACCAGAAGTACCTATAGTTCTTGTACCGGTTCAACCAAACCTACCTCCACCTACTCAAATGGCAAGAAATCAACCATTTGTGGCTTTTGATGGGTGCAGCCCATTGAATTTGATAGTGCATGATAATATACCCATGGCAGCTTTGAAGAGTCTGTCCTACTTCACAAGGGAGGATTAAACCACCCCAATCGAGCACATTAGAGACGTAGCTTCTCTATGTGGTGTTCATCATGTAACTCAAGAAAATGTAGCCATCAGGCTACTAGCTGCCTCATTTAAAGGAAGGCATTATAGTGGTTCAGGAGTTTACCAGTGCAAACTATTGCAACTTGGGATGATCTAGGTGATAACTTGAACAAACAATTTCAAGATAAGTCGGATAACTTATCACTAGTTGAACAGCTGACTACAATAAAGAGAGTTCCCCAGGAGTAAATGATGGATTTCAATTTCCAGTTTTAGAAGACATGGGACAGAATTCCTGCCATGGTAAGGCCTCCATTAGAATATGCATTCCTATATTTTTTAAAAGCTCTAAATAGTGATATTTCAGTAATGATACAATTGTTGGGAGGTACAAGTTTACTTGATGCATATGATATAGCTATTAGAGCATAAAACAACCTAATTCAGACTGGGAAAATAGCACCTAGACCACTAGTGACCATTTTTTCTAAAATTCAAGCTTCAATGCCTTTGTCGATCCCGTATTTTGCCCCTTTACCTGTTATAACAGCATCACCAAGTACTGCCAATACTAAGATAGTTGTTTCTAGCTCATCTCAAGAGCTAAGAGAGATCAAAAATAGCCAAAAGAAAATAGAGAATATCTTGCAAACTTTTGGGAATGAGCTAGTAAATATAAAAAAGTAGCAGTCCAAGAGCAGACAGCCTTATCAGCCACCCAACCAAGGGTAAAATCAGCCATACCAAGCTAATAGGCCACCTTATCAAAACAATTACCAGGGTACCAGGAAGAATGTAAACCAGAGGCCTTTTCAGCCTTTACAATCCTGTACCCATTAATGCAGTTAGGGACCTTGTCCCTTTTTAGAATAACCTTGCAACCGTGTATGAGTGGTGTTTTCCATGCAATTAGCCACATAGTCAGGCAACCTGTTCAAATGGAGTAATAAATCAGGCTCTAATGGTACAAAATGTTGTAGTTTCACAGCCAAACACACCAAATGATGGGGCTGTACAGTAGCAAGAACAACCTCAAAATTAAACTGCCTTCATAAATTGGCAGGGAGATGAATTATGTGGCATAAACAGAAATGATACTTCAATTGTAGCAAATACCAAAGCTAAAAAGAGGGGTTATGAGATAGATCAAGCAGCAAATAAAGGGAAAGGACCTGCTAATCCTTCTACATCCCAGATTCCCCATATTTTGCAAAGGAATGCTCAAGCAACTGCCAGGGAATAGCCTCATTTACAGGTTGATATTGCTACTGCAAAGTCACATCAGAATGTAAATGTCACATATCATTGAAAATATGAAGAAGATGAATGTGACAATATCTATGTGTGATTCCCTAGCCATCCCAGGTCAAAAGGACATGTTACAATCTACCTTGTCTGATTTAAAAGTGTCAAATGATGCAACTGTTGACCCAACTAAAACTGTTCTTACCAATTCATCCCAGGACAACAGTAAACAACCACATAAGAGTTCTAAACTACTTCCATTTTTCATGTCATTAATAATTGGAGACAAGTTAGTACATAACTGCATGGTGGATAGTGGTGCAAGTAGTTCTATAATGCCAAAGCAGATTGCAGACCTATTAGGATTAAAATACCAGCCCATTGAGAAGGGTGTGCTCTAGCTAGATGGCACAGCTGTTAACACTGTAGGTGTGATAAAAGACCTAGGTCTCACTTTGCATACCTGTCCTAGTGTTTCCATTTCTCTAGAGGTGTTCATCATAGATTTACCTCCTCATTTTGCTATGTGTTTGTTAAGAGAGTTCACAGCCAAGATAGGAGGATATTTATCCTCAGACTGGTCCCACATGTTCTTTAGGACCCGATATGGCACAAAAGTGACCCTAAAATCTAAATTGCTTGCCAAATATCACATAGAGCCTTATGTCCCAAGTGTTGTTAATGCAAATTACATTATTTCTGATGATCTTGAGCTTGTTGCTGCTCAAGAACTGCAAGCTAAGAGTATACCAAAAGTGTTGTTAAAGGATTGGGCCTTGGAAAATATTGTTGATGATCCCGAGGGACACATCTAAGAAACTGGTATAGGGGTTTACATACTGCACGGGCCTAAAACAGAAATTCCAAACCTGGTAAAGAATGCAGAACAGCAGATAGAACAACAAAATGAAGTATGGAAAATGTACTTTGATGGCTTTAGGAATAGGAATGGATCTGGTGGTGGTGCAATGCTTGTGTCTCCACAAGGTGAAAGATATTATTCTGCTTTTTGTTTTGCTTTTTCATGTACAAATAACATTGCTGAATATGCGGGGTTGATCCAAGGTTTGCAGTGGGCAAGAAAGAGAAAATTTGGTTGTTTGCAGGTGTATGGGGACAACGAACTCATTGTAAATCAAGTGAGGGGACTGCATGTTACAAATAATGATGCTTTGAAATGCTATAAACATAGAGTATGGGATATGATTGAGGAGTTTGACGCTTTCAATCTAATCTCTATTCCACGAAATCAAAACTATCATGCAGATAGGTTAGTTGTGATTAGGGCTCAGTTCGATAGCCCCAGTGAGATTCAAAGAGAAAAGGTACAGCCTCATGTGAAAATAGTTGATAGGCCCTCTATCCCTGACAATAACATTCATTGGTAGGTTTTTGAGAGTGATGAGCAAGTTCTGCGTTTCCTATTAGAAGAGGATGAGTTCTCTGTGGTTAATCAGAAGAAACTTAAACAACAATACGATGATGATCAAGTTGTTTAGCTAAGGATTAATAATCTACCTACAGGATTGGTAACCTTGGAATCCATTTTTGATACTGATGATCAGCTGAAGAAGAGCAAAACTAGTATGCAGGTCAAAGAGGAACATTACAAGGAGCTAGAAATTTTTAAAGGTAAGCTTCTCAAAATTGGTAAAATCTATTCACATGAGGATAGGAAATCTTTTATTGCTCTTTGTCAAGAATTTGAAGTTGTGTTTGCTTAAGAATACTCAAACTTAAAGAAGTTTGACCCTCATATTACCCAACATACTATAGAGTTAGAACCAAGTGCAAAACCTGTGAGGTAGAAACAAAGACCTTTAAATCCAAAACTTGAGCTTCTGATGATTAAAGAATTAACCAAGCTGATCGAGGGAAACATCATTTTTCCAATCAAGCACACGTCTTGGGTCTCGAATCTTGTTCCTGTGAGGAAAAATAATGGAGAGATTAGGTTGTGTATTGATTTTAGAGACCTTAATATAGCCTCCATGAAGGACCACTACCCGCTGCCCTCAATTGAGCAAATTCTGCAAGTAGTGGCTAGTTCAGAAAGATTCTCCTTACTTGACGGATATTCCGGTTATAATCAAGTGTTAGTCAAGGAGGAAGATCAGTTTAAAACCACTTTTACTACCAAATGGGGCACCATGGCCTACAAAAGGATGCCTTTTGGTCTGTCAAATGCTGGTTCTACTTTTCAGAGGGCTATGGATATGGCTTTCAAAGGTTTGCTTTATAAATTGGTACTTGTGTACCTAGATTACATCACAGTTTTCTCTAAGGATGCAGCTGAACATTTAACCCACCTGAAAACAAGTATTTGAGAGATGTAAAGAGTTTGGGATATCTCTCAATCCTAAGAAATGTATTTTTGTTGTGCATGAAGGTAGGCTTTTAGGACACATTGTGTCAAAAGAGGGAGCTACCATTGATACAAAAAGGGTAAGAGCTATTCTAGAGTTGCCTATACCCAGTCACAAGAAAGGGTTGCAAAGTTTTATTAGCAGAATTAATTTTCTGCAAAGATTTATACCTGACATTGCAAATTTATTGAAGCCATTGACCTCTATGTTAAAGAAAAATACAACTTTCAGTTGGACAAAAGAGACCAAACTTAGCTTTGAGTCCATAAAATAGGTGTTATCAATTACACCAACTCTGGTAAATCCTGATTTCTCAAAAGATTTTATTTTGTATGCTTATGGCAGTCTAGATATAATTTTTACAATTCTGGTACAACAGCAAAGTGAAGGCTTTGAACAGCCAATCACTTTCTTTAGTCAAGGACTGGAGGAGTATGAACAAAGGTATAGTTTCATTAAAAAGCATGTCCTTGCAGTGGTAATAAGTCTCAAGAAGTTTAGGCATCTTATTTCTAACAATAGGGTACATTTGATGGTTGCTCACCCTAGTGTGAAAGAGATCCTATTAGGTAAGGATGTTAATGAGAAAAGGGCTGGTTGAATTACCAAAGTCATGGAGTATGACATAGATATCAAGATAACCAAGCTTATCAGAGGTAGAGGACTCAGTGAACAGATTGCTACACGGTCTGAAAATGAAACAGATAAAGAAGAAGAGGTGCTTCTAACCATTGAAGATGAACATCAGGATGATACAGCAGTAGTTGGCACAGATTGGGTTAATAACTTGACTCATTTTTTGCAAACTGGTGAATGTCCAGTAGTTTTAGATAGAACCAAGAGAAGATATTTTAGACTGCAGTCTATTCTATATGTCTTAATAAATAATATCCTTTGCAGAGAAGATTTTAATGGTGTGTTGTTAAGATGCATTGATAATGATCAAACTGATAAGGTGCTGCATGAGTTTCATGATGGAACAACAAGGGGTCATTTTTCCCCAAGGACTACTGCTTGGAAAATAATGAGCGCTGGATAGTACTGACCCAACTTATTCAAGGATGCTCATGCATGGGCTAGAAAGTGTGTAAAATGTGCCATTTTTGCAGGCAAAGAAAGGCTACCAGCTTTACCTCTGCAGCCAATTCAAGTAGAACAACCCTTCATGAGATGGGGCATTGATTTTATATGTCCCATTAATCCACCATCAAGTGCAGGCCACGGGTGGGTACTTACATCAATAGACTATTTCACAAAGTGGACTGAAGCAGTGGCTTTGAAGGAATCCAATAAGAATGTTGTTTTGAACTCTTATCATGATTTGGTATCTAGATTTGGAGTACCTAAGTCAGTTATCTCAGACAATGCTTTAGCCTTTTTTGGATTGAAGATAACTAACTGGGCTGTGAAGAATGGAATCTATTTGAACACTTCATCAAATTATTACCCACAGGGTAATGGTTTGGCTGAATCCACAAATAAGAATCTCATAAGGATTATCAAAAGATCAATGGAGGACAACCAGAGGACCTGGTACACCAATCTGAAATCTACCTTATGGGCAGATAGAATAACTCCCAAGAGGTCTATTGGAAACTCCCCATATATGTTAGTTTATGGGAAAGAGGCAAGATTGCCTGTATCTGTGTAGCTGCCAGTACTAGATATCATGAATCAACTGGAGATGTTTGAAGAAGACCCCATGGCTGTCAGATATGCTCAACTTATGGAGCTGGAAGAGATAAGAGATAAAGCTATGAAAGCTATGGAGTATCATCAGCTTCAAACAAAAAGAGTTTTTGATAAGAGACCCACTCCTAGAATTTTTAGGGAGGGTGATTTGGTACTCAAATGGGATGAGTTGAAAAGCAGGCCAAGGAAGCACTCTAGTTTGACAACATGTGGAGTGGCCCAATTATCATTACTGAATGCAAGGAGCACAATACATTTCAATTATCAAACATGGATGGAGAAAATTTGTCTATCCGAGTCAATGGGATACACTTAAAGAGGTGTTTTTGAGGTATGAGTTGCCTTGTAAAGCAGTAGATTAGGTTTCTTGCTTTCAATAAGTGCTACTGTACAATAGTTTAGATCCCTTTTTGTTTTTCCTAAGTGTTGTCTAGCACAGTTCATGAGTTGCTTTCAACATTTTGTTTTCATTTTGGTCTTCCAAGTGTTCTTCATTACTGATATGCTAAGTTACTAAGGTTAGGATTGTTTGTCAAAGGTATATTTTGAGTCTCTATGTGACTCCATGCCCAATGGATGCTTAAGGCCACTGGTCTATTTGTTTGGTAGGCAAACATCCCATAGAAGTCACCAAAATGTTGACCTATTTTCCTCTGTCCAGAGTTAAATAGTTTACCTTGTATATCCCTTGAATATCCTTTAGAAAGTGACCCTACAAAGCTTAAATCCTTCAATTATTCATGTTGTCCCTTGCAAAAAAATCCCAAAAATCTCACCTTGAGAATCCTTGCAGAAACTCAAAAAAACCTAGAAATCTTTTGCCTCCAATTATTTTCTATCACAGAGATTTCTTAGTTTTATACTTAGCCATTTTTCATGTATATGATGATGACGTCATCCTTTTTTTGGGGTTTTCTATTATTTGGTGGATTTGCATCTCAGATACATTTTTCCTTGTATCTTGGTCATGTACAATGTTACTGTACATTGGGTCCTTTGTATGTATTTTGTATATACAAAGGTGAATGTACATCGGCAATATACAAAGGAAATATACAAGGGGCAGACATACAAAGGATTTTTGGCATGACATGCTTATCAGTGGCTCAACTCATAGTCTCTTTGATGGCCAATGAAGCATACAAGGGGCAGACATACAAAGGCATATGCAATGCAAAGATAGAAATGGATTTCGGCGAGACTTTGCATATCAGTGACTCAGCTAAAGGTCTCCCCGACAGCCGATGCATGCGCACATACAAAAGAGGTTATACAAAAGGTGGGGTCCATAGATGCAAAGGCGATTGTATCTCATATACAAGTCGCAGATGCAAAGGGCATATGCAAAGGGTGGAATGCAAAGATGAATGTATATCAAGTTGAATATCGCGGATGCAAAGGGAATATACAAGAGGCAAATATACAAAGGAAATATGCAAAGGTCAGATACAAAGGTGGGGTCCACCAATTGCATGTATATGCGATTGTATCTTTGCACATACAATCACATATATGAGGGAATATACATTCCTGAGATACAAGGCCCAGACCTGAATTGATTATGCATTCTGGTTGATAAAGGCACAAGTGATTGTATACATCTTTGTATGTATGTTCACATTGTATGTTTGCACATACAAGGGTCATTGCATATGCGATATACAAAGGTCACATGTATATGCTGAGATGAAATGTTTGCATGCAAGTAGTTGTGTACAATTTTGTTTGTATATTTCGCATTGCATATGCAATATACAAAGGTTAGGTACAAAGGCAATATACAAGGCAGACTTGACTGGGGAATCAAATGCAGCGGATAATCATTTTAGGGTCCGCAGTTTGTATGTTGAAATGCATGTATGTGCTGATATGCAAAAGGCAGAGATACAAGCCAGACCTGTTCTAAAGTTCCAATATAGTTGATAATCTCTTGAGTTATGCATTGTATGTATGTGCGATTGTATCTCATATACAATTGCAATATACAAAATACAAAGATACAAGTGTTTTCGGTAAGACAACGTATATCAGTAGCTCATTTTAAGATCTTTCCAATGGCCGATAAAGCATGCAAATGTTTGAGAGATGGGTCTCAGGACATCTCAGTGACCAATCAGATAGTGCCACGTGTCAAATCCAATCCAAAGGCTAATTCAAATGCAGGTGCAAAGGGAGATACAAAAGTAGGGGCCTGCTTTTGTATGTAGCCATTGTATTATATGCAAATGCATATACAAATGACTATACAAAGGCGATTTCAAAGGCCGTTTAAAATTGTAATATACAAAATGCAAACATACAATGAACATTTCGGCAAGACTTTTATATATCGGTATGTCTCAATGGAGGTCGCCCCGACAACCTGATATATACAAAGCAGTTTGCATAGACAAAGGCAGATTTAAAGGGTCATTTAGATGGCAGTTCAAGTCGCATATGCAAAGTGATATACAAATACAGTTGACCATAACTTTGACTGCCTATATCTCCCTCATCCTGGCAAATTTCAACATGCTTCAAAAGGCAAATATGCTTGTTTTTGCCTCCTCTTTCATCTGGCGGGCTTTATAGAGGATATCTTCACTTTCAAAATTTGATGCAAGTTTGTGGGCTCGATTGACTGGATGTTTCAGCAACCAATTTGGCATATGCAAATGCATATATTTGTTGTATTTATGGGTGTAGGTCGATTATTCAACAACTCACATTGAAGCTTCAAAATATCTTCCATCTACCCCTGTTCTAGATATCTCATGCAATAACTTCTTGCAGGTGGATGTCCCTTCAGAGGCAGATATTTCTTGACAAAGCCCATGGGGTGAATTCATTGTAGCCGACTTAGGTCAAATTGTGAATACTATATATACAAAAAGCATGACATGTAAAAAGGGTTGGACTTTGGAAGATTTAGAAAATCTATGCTTCTGATTCCAAACAGAGCATTCCTTTACTGTAACCATGCCTTCTTATTGAATATATCCAAGTTATTTGACCTTATTTATTGATTTTTAGTTTAATGTAAACCTGCATATGATTGTCTGTGAACGTTTTGTTCCTCTCAATCATTTTGTTTCTTACCTTAGCTAGAATCATCTAAATCTGTGTATATCTACTTGCTATATCTAGTTGTGTTGTGCATTTTCTCAGTTCTGTGAGGGTTCTTTTATTCAGTCTAGTGCATCACCCTTACTTTCAAGTTTTCTAGTTTTATCTTTCATTTTTAAAAGCATTCCTTCTCCCTTTTCCTCTGAAGATCCAGTGATTTTTAGGTGATAACTAGTCAAGGAAGCTGGCCTTCTTCAGAGGTTTGATCTCAATTCGCAGGGTCCCACACTTCGATATCATTCCCATGTTTCTCCAGATTGCCAACTTTTACAACTTAGCAAGGGTGCAAATATGGGTGATAACAGTTTTGGCATGCCCGGTGGGACTCTACAATCATATTGTTGGTTATGATATGCTGCTAGCATTATCAGTATTTTAAGAGGTAGTTTTCTGCATATCTAGCGACTCATACTAAGGAAGGACAAGTAGATCAATGTTTTCACACATTTTATGAGAAAAATTCAAACTTAGAGTTCGAGTTCATTTGATTATTTGCAGTTGTCTCTACCTAGAAGATAGAGTAGAGCTATGGTAAGGACTCCAGTTTCTAAAAGAATACAATCAACTCCACCAAGTTTCAAGCCAGAAGTACCTATAGTTCCTGTACCGGTTCAAGCAAACCTACCTCCACCTATTCAAATGGCAAAAAATTAGCCATTTGTGGCTTTTGACGGGGGCAACCCATTGAATTTGATAGTGCATGATAATATACCCATGGCAGCTTTGAAGAGTTTGTCCTACTTCACAAGGGAGGATTAAACCACCCCAATCGAGCACATTAGAGACATAGCTTCTCTATGTGGTGTTCATCATGTAACTCAAGAAAATGTAGCCATCAGGCTACTGGCTGCCTCATTTAAAGGAAAGGCATTACAATGGTTCAGGAGTTTACTAATGCAAACCATTGCAACTTGGGATGATCTAGGTGATAAGTTAAACAAACAATTTCAAGATAAGTCAGATAACTTATCACTCATTAAACAATTGACTACAATAAAGAGAGCTCCCCAGGAGCAAATGATGGATTTCAATTTCCAGTTTTAGAAGACATGGGATAGAATTCCTGCCATGGTAAGGCCTCCATTAGAATATGCATTCCTGTATTTTTTAAAAGATCTAAATAGTGATATTTCAGTAATGATACAATCGTTGGGAGGTACAAGTTTACTTGATGCATATGAAATAGCTATTAGAGCATAAAACAGCCTAATTCAGGCTAGGAAAATAGCACCTAGACCACCAGTGACCATTTTTTCCTGAAATTCAAGCTTCAATGCCTTTGTCGATCCCATATTTTGCCCTTTTACCTGTTATAACAGCATCGCCAAGTACTGGCAATACTGAGACAGTTGTTTCTAGCTCATCTCAAGAGTTAAGAGAGATCAAAAATAGCCAACAGAAAATAGAGAATATCTTTCAAACTTTTGGGAATGAGCTGGTAAATATAAAAAAGTAGCATTCCTAGAGAAGATAGCCTTATCAGCCACCCAACCAAGGGCAAAATCAGTCATACCAATCTAATAGGCCACCTTATCAAAACAATTACCAGGGTACCAGGTAGAATGTGAACCAAAGGCCTTTTCAGCCTTACAATCCTGTACCCATTAATGCAGTTAGGGACCTTGTCCTTGTTCAGAATAACCTTGCAACCGAGTATGAGTGGTGTTTTCCATGCAATCAGCCACACAGTCAGGCAAACTATTCAAATGGAGTGATAAATTAGGCTCTAATGGTACAAAATGTTACAGTTTCATAGCGAAACACACCAAATGATGGGGCTATACAACAACAAGAACAACCTCAAATTCAATCATAGTTTCCTAAGAGTTTCATATGAATGGATCACCTTTGAGGGAGATCAAATTCAATCCTCTTAGGAAACTCATTCATATATTACAAGGAAGGTAGTCTATAATATTGAGGGAGATCATGCATAAAAGACACAAGTGGTCCAAACCATTGGATGAAGATATAAAGATCCTCATAGATGCAACTATCATGCAAGTTCAAGGTGGATGCTAGCTGAGAAATAGACAAGTTACCAAATTGATCAAAGGTTAAGGCCTAGCCAAATTGATGGAAGATGTTAATTTAGATGTAGCAAAGGTAAATAAGATAAGATCCATTTGTGTTGTCACTTGAAAGACAAACCATGGTATAGGGATGTCATATTTTACCTAGAAAACATGTTTTGTCCTCTTAAAATGAATGAAAATTAACAAAGAGCACTCAAGATGTAGTCTTAAATGTATTTGTTGATACAAAATGACTTGATGTGGAGAAATCATGATGGATTGCTTCTCAAGCGTCTATATCAAGAAAATTTTAAAAGAATGATCACTGAGTGTCATCAAGTTTTTGTGGAGGAAACATCAAGATTAAGACCACCATGCACAAGATCCTTAGGGTAGGATATTGGTGACCAACACTATTTAAAGATGTTTCTAAAATAGTCAAGAAATATGATACTTTTCAAAGGTTTTTCAGGCAAGATAAAGTTTACAGATGCCTTCCCCCTCATGATAGTTATAGTTGAAGCTCCTTTTCAATAGTGTGAGATCAAATTCATAGGAGAAATTCAAGAGAAATGTAATTATAGATATAAATGGATCCTTGTAGCAATTAACAACTTCACCAAGTGGGTTGAGGCAATTCCAGTCCATAATGCTACATCTAAGGTAGTAGTAGAATTCTTGATGAGAAACATAATAACTAGATATGATATACCTATAAGGAACACTGTTGATAATGCTATGTGTATCAGATCCTAGGATATCTCAAATATGTGTTCTAAGTATGGGATTTATCTAATCCACTCGTCTCCTTATCATCCCCAAAGCAATGGACAAGGTAAATCCAACAATAAGAGACTCATGAAGATCATAAGAAGAACTTTGGATGTGAACAAGAAAAGATGGGATGATAAATTGAAGTATATAGTATGGACTGAGAGGATAACTTACAAACATGCTACTGATAAGAGTCCATTTAAACTTATATATGGATTAGAAGTTAAAATGCTAATTGGCCTAGAATTGTCAGTGTATAAGTTGTTGCATGATATTTAATAAGAAGAAGGTTCAATCTCTCAAAGAGTATTAGAGTTGATAGAGTTAGATGAAAGTAGGAGAGATACACATGATAAGGTTTTATCATAGAAGCAAACAATGAAACATTTTTTTGATAAGAGGGCACTTTAAAGGAACTTCCAAGTTGGAGATATGGTTCTCATGTGGAATGCTAGATTAGAATACAAAGGAAAACATTAGAAGTTTGATCCTTTATGGCTTGGGCCATATGAAGTTGTGGATGAGTATGGTCATAATGTGTATCATCTCAAGAATTTGAATAGAGAATTTATGAAGATGCCAGTTTATGGTCAGCATCTGAAGCATTACTTTTCCTCAGTAATGAGGTATTTTGACTTGTACATGTTCCCTATGTCCTTTTATGCAATTGTGACCCTTGTTTGTCAAGATGAAGTGTGATTATCCTAGTCCCTTCTTGTTGTCTTGTTCCCTTTTGGTCTGCTCCTAGAGAATTCTTCAAGATTCGCATTGTGCCTACAATAGACATGCATCCCCAATTAGAGCCAATGTGGGAACCCAATCTAAAAAATTCCAAATACACCTAAGTCCTCACTTATTTAGTGAATTTTATCTAAGTTTTGCTTTTTTACTTCCCTCCTGATCCTTTAAATGTGTTGAGAATTGAAAAACCCAAAATTATTTGAAGTCCAAATGGTTTTTCCTTTGCTTTTTCTAGTATTTTTTTGTGTTTTGTAGGATTTCACCCTACTACAGGATATTGACCTCCTATAAGATGTTGTGTGTCCTGTTCTACATCATGTTCCCCTTTTTTGCCCATTTCTTCTTGGTTATGTTTTTGGTCATCTCCATAATATTCCTCATTTGTTCAATGTTGCAAAATCCAAAAATATGCTTTAAGTCTAGTAGTTCCTTGCCAATTTCTAGTGTTTCTAGTTATTTTGTGGAACATCCACCTATTGTAGGACCTCCTCTTTCCTCCCACATCCTATTCTTCTTGGTTTTTCCCTTTTGTGGGAATTTGACTTGCTATTGCATATAGGAGATTTGAATTGCTACTGCATATCCTATTCTTCCTAGTTTTCCCCTTTTGTGGGAATCTAACCTGCTATTACATATGGGATATTTGACCTACTACGACACATCTTGTTTTGCCTAGTTTTTCCCTTTTACAAATTTCCCTATTATAGGATGTGAAACTTCCACATCCTACAAGACCTCTTATTTCCTCCAATATCTTGTAGCACATTGAATTTCTGTAAAAGTTTCAAAATGCCCCAGAACACATCTCCAACTTCATAGGATGCCATTAATGATCATTTTGGCTTATGTAACTACCCATTTTGAGCAAGAAATGTTTTTAATCCTCCTTTCTCAACCTACACATGGCTCAAGGTAGATTTCATAAGATTTAGTGGGTGTGCATTCGATGCTTTGGAGATGCAATAGTGCATTGAATTATGCAAGAATCACCTAGGGCATGAAAATGAAAGAGTTATAAATATATCTCTTTTTATCATTCAAAGGGTTGGAAATTGAGTCAATTTTGGACCTGCATGTGCTTCAAGATGGATCTAGGGAATCAAACATCATTAGTTTGGTTTGTAAAAGGAAGGAATATATCTTGTAAATTAGAGGAAGGGTTTTTAACGTGCATTTACTTATAATGGTATGTCTCTAGGGCAATTTGTAATGATTCAAGGGAGCTATGTTTTTTCTTCTGCCACATTTGCTGGTATGAGTACAATGAGGATTTGATGTCTGAGTGATAGTCTCTAATTCATTGCAAAGCTTTTGTAATGGTCTCTAATGGTACCATGTTAAATTTTTCGATGGCTTTGGTCATTTTCAATTATGTATTAGGTCTATGATTTAGGATTTTAGTAAAACAATGCAAATCCAAACTAAAATCCTCAAGGGTAGCCTTAGAACCCTGTCATCAGACTCCTTGTCATATAGTCACTACCTTTTCCCATGACTAAAAAACTATATTTCAGATTGCCCAGTATTTATGTGTCTGTATCTAATCTTAGCAAGACATGAACTATTTTTGAAAATAGATCTTGTGCCATGTGTCGGCTACCACTAACCCTTTTTGGCAAGTAACTTCAGTACATGTTTTTCTGCCGATCCACTGATACTCAAATATTGATTATGAAAGACGATGGAAAAATTGCGGAATGATTGCTAACTCCTAAAGAAGTGTTGCACATCATGAATGGTGGGCCCCATCCCAAGTCAAGATGATTTCTAAATGTTTCCTTTCGCTAAACTTCATTCAAAGGCTCGAACCAGCATCCGCATAAAGGTAGAAGTATGACATTGACATTTACTTGCTACATATGAAAGGGGATATACAGCTGGAGAGGGGTGTTGCAAGTATGGGCCTAACCAGTGTTGTCATTGATGTCAACATACTCCTTTTGCATTAATGATAAGGATTGGATGAACTATTTGTTGAGGATATTGAGAAAATTGGTCATATCAGGAACAGTGAAGACAGTAAGGTAAAAGTCCAAGATAAGATGAAGATCAGAGGATGTGGTTTAAAGGGTTTGTAGATATGTGTCTTAAGATGATCTAGTAAATATTTTAGAGGTCTACATGAAGATCTGAAGAAGTTGTGGCCATTCAAGTAAAACTGGTTCTGGTAGGTGTTCAGAGGTGACAGAGTGATAAAGATAGGTCCGGTGAGATCCAGAAATGCATTATCCTATTCTGCGGATTTGAGGGAGTGTTTAGGAAGTTAATGTGAATTGACAACTCAATTGGTTCATGGTCTAGAGGTCCGCAAGCATCTATTCCTTTGTGATAGTGATGACAGATTGTGTTCTTAAGCTTCCGAATGAAGGAGAGAAGGATTTCAGTAAGATGTAGTGTGGATGTTCTTGGTGATTCAAGCAAGCTTGTGGAGGTCTTTTGGATCATTTCTAGTTCATGTTGGTGGTCCACATTGGAGTTTAAGCTTGCAATTGAAGACTTACTTCCGGATGATGGTGTTCTTCCTAAGACTAGTCGACCAGATGAGTTACACATCCTACGGATGTTCTTGTAGATATTTGCCTACTTAGATGATTATTCCTAAGTCGATGTCTTGTATAAATAAGGGATTGTAAAGTAATTTCAAAAGTATCTTGTGGAAGATGAGAGTGTGGTAGCGAGGAGGAGAGCGAAAGGCAGAACAAAAGTATTGGGCTTAAATGGAATTGATTCAAGCATGGTGAAGATGCTATTCTCCAGTTCAAGTATGTGATACTTATCATTCTGTAGACAGTGTGTCTCTTGTAGGTAGTGGGCCTCTTGTAGGCAGTGGGCCTCTTGTGAGTAGTGAGCCCTAATTGGCATGTGCCATTTTGTTCTTTCTATTCT
Organism: Cunninghamia lanceolata; assembly: GCA_027924645.1. Taxonomy (NCBI): domain Eukaryota; kingdom Viridiplantae; phylum Streptophyta; class Pinopsida; order Cupressales; family Cupressaceae; genus Cunninghamia; species Cunninghamia lanceolata. The sequence continues at coordinate 502,081 of BSBN01001464.1, read as the reverse complement.
TCTAATAGAGAATACAATCTTGGGTTAATCACCCCGTGGTTTTTCCCTTAATTGGGTTTTCCACATCAAAATCTTAGTGTCTTATGTGTTGATGTGTTGTTGCTCTTAAATTAATGCATTATGTTTCAATTATTGATTTATTATTGTGCTGTTGAATTCCAAAATGGATTTAAGTGTTTAATTGGAAGAAAAGTTTTGGACAACTGATTCACCCCCCCTCTCAATTGTTTGTCCTGAATCTAACAATTGGTATTAGAGCTAAGTTCCTCTAAAAGAGCTTAACCGCTTGAGGAGATCCAGGATGTCGTCCTACAAGGATAGTCCAAAGTTTGAGGGAACCAATTTTAATCTTTGGAAAAGTCACATGAAATGTCACTTGCAATGTATGGGAATGCAGTACTAGACCATGGCTACAGCAAAGTATACTCCTCCACAAAATGGCCTAGTAACCACAAAAGAAATCACAGATGCTGAAAACAATCTGTAGACTAAAGAAGCTCTTCTAAGTGCCTTGTCTGATTTAGAGCTTTCAAATGTTGTTGACCTACAAACTGCTTTTGAGATTTGGGAAAAACTGGAACTTCTACATGAAGGAGACAAGTATGTTAAATGTGCAAGGCTACAGAGTCTGAAAGGAAAATTTGAAAATTTGAAGATGAGAGAAGATGAAAATATCACTACTTTTATGCCAAGAGTAAATGAGCTTGTTTGTGGCATTAGATGTGCTGGTGGAGTCTTGGATGAAGATGAGATTGTTGGTAAAGTTCTCAGATCCCTTCCTACTTATAAAATCAAGGTTGCTTCCATTGAAGAATTCAGAGCCCATACAACTGTCACAAGAGATCAATTGGTTGGTAAATTGGCTGCATTTGAATTGATCGAGTTTGGGGATACCCCCCCCAAGACCGAATTTGCATTCAAAGCTAGTTCCTCTGTAAAAGGTAAACAAAGGTTTGATCTAGAAGAGAACTCTTCAAGGAAACTATCATGGTATCAAAAAGAAAGAAAAGACCTGGAAGAAGAAGAAGCAGAAACTGCTCAACTTGAATCCCTTATTGCAAAAAGACTGCCAAGAGGATCTGGTAAGTATGAAGGAAATTTGCCTTTTAAGTGTTTTAACTGCAATAAGATTGGTCATTTTACCTCAAGATGTCCGGAAAGATTTTCAAGGCTAAATCCTAACAGATCAAGGTTCCAAAAGAATTGTTACTATGTTCATGAAGAAGATGATAATGAAGGAGTAACAAATGATGAATCAGAGACAAGAAACAAATCCAGAAGTGATTGGGTGTTTATTGCCATCAAGGAAGAAGATTCAATGCCCTCTGAATCTGTTAATCATAAAGTTGTAGAAAGAGCTTTGGCTACCCAAGTTGAAGAAAAGGATGATTGGGTCATTGACAGTGGATGCTCTCACCATATGACAGGTGACAAAAATAAGTTCATAGATTTAGAAAGGTATGAAGGAGGAGTGGTAAAGCTTGATGATAATTCTACTGGGAGAATCAGAGGTAGAGGAATTATTTCTTTTGATAGAAGGAACAAAATTGGTAATGTACTGTATGTTGAAGGACTGAAGCACAATCTTCTCAGTGTTGGACAGTTGGTGGACAAAGGCTTTGATCTCTAATTCAAGAATGGAAAATGCAAGATCTTAGAAAGTTCTAGAACAGAGATTGCATCAGGTACTCAAACAAAAGGTAATATCTTCCATTTAGTTGGTACTGGTAAAAGTTGTCTATTTGTGCAAATTGATCAAAGTTGGTTATGGCATAGGAGGATGTGTCATGTGAATTTTGATAATATCATCAAGATAAGCAATACTCAGGCTGTAAGAGATCTTCCAAAATTGGTGAAACCTACAAATAGTTTGTGCAAAGAATGTTAGTTGGGTAAACAAAGTAGAGTCTCATTCAAAAGCAAGGAACAATCTTCTACCAGATTATTAGACTTAGTTCATACTGATTTATGTGGTCCGGCAAGAATCAAAAGTGTGCAAGGTGATATATACTTCATCTTATTAATTGATGACTACTCCTGGATGATGTGGGTAACTTTTCTAAAAGAGAAATCAAAAGCTCTTGAGAAATTCAAAATATTCAAGGCTATGGTAGAGAATAAAACTAGATTAAAATTAAAATGTCTAAGGTTTGATAGAGGTGGAGAATTCGCATCCGGTGAGTTCATAGAATTCTGTGAGAAACATTGAATAAAGAGACAGTTGTCTGCTCCTAGGACTCCACAACATAATGGAGTAGCAGAGAGAAAGAACCGAACCATCCAGGAAGCATCTAGGATAATGATGATGGAAGCAAATGTTCCTCAGATCTATTGGAGAGAAGCTGTCAGTACTATAGTCTATACTCTCAATCAAGTACAAATCAGAAGCAATACTGGTAAGACTTCTTATGAACTTTGGTTTGGCATCACTCCTACTGTGAGGTATTTCAGAGTCTTTGGTAGCAAATGTTACATTAAAAGAGATGAAGATCTAGGCAAGTTTGATGCTAGAAGTGATGAAGGAATATTCTTGGGTTACTCTACTCAAAGCAAAGCATATTGGTGTTATAACAAGGACCTAGAAAGATTATAGAAAGTACAAATGTGAAGGTTGATGAAGGAATTGAAAAACCCTCAAGGTTTTATGAATATGATGAAGATGATCAGAATGGTGCTCTGATTCAAGGAGCCCAAGCCCCTTCTGAAATTTAGATTCAAATTGATCCGGTAAATCAGGAAGAACAGATGAGTTTTAATGAGCCTCATCAAGAATTAGATGTGCAAGAAACTCCCAAAGTTCCCAGGTATGTAAGACTGAACCACTCTAAAGATCAGATCATAGGTGATAAAAGCAAAGGTGTACAAACAAGAAGAAGGATTGCTCAAGATTTAGAAGAGTATTGTCTGATTTCAAAGATTGAACCTAAGACAGTGAATGAAGCTTGCAATGATGAAAACTAGACTAAAGTAATGGAGGAAGAGCTAATGCAAATTGAGAAAAATCACACTTGGGATCTTGTTCCCAGACCTAGAAACAAGAATGTGATTGGAACCAAATGAGTCTTCTGGAACAAACTGAATGAAGTTGGTAAAGTAATCAGAAATAAAGCCAGATTGGTCTGCAAGGGTTATTCTCAAATAGGAGTTGATTTTGAAGAAACTTTTGCTCCAGTGGCAAGAATTGAAGCAGTCAGACTATTTCTTGCTTTTGCTGCTTTCAAGGATTTCAAAGTATATCAGATGGATGTCAAGTCTGCCTTCCTAAATGATGACTTGGAAGAAGAAGTATACATTGAGCAACCGGATGGATTTCAATTGTCTGATCATGGTGATATGATCTACAAGTTGAAGATAGCACTATATGGACTGAAGCAAGCCCCAAGAGCCTGGTATGAAAGATTGGATAAACATCTTTTGAAGATTGGTTTCAACAAAGGTACTGCTGATAGTAATTTGTATTTCAAAATTGATCATGAAAACATCTTGATTGTTGAAGTGTTTGTTGATGATATCATTTTTGAAGGAAGAGATAGTATGTGTAAAACTTTTACAAATCAAATGAAAAGTGAATTGAGATGTCTATGCTTGGGGAAATGAATTTCTTCTTGGGTTTGCAAATCATTCAAACAAAGAAAGGAATCTTCATTTCTCAGACCAAATATGTGAAAGAATTGTTGAAGAAATTTGGGATGGAAGACTCAAAACCTATGAATACTCCCATGGCAACTGGATGTAAATTGAGCAAAGATGATGACTCTCCTAAGGCTGATCAGAAAAAGTACAGGTCAATGATTGGAGGATTATTGTATCTCACTCAAACTAGACTTGACATTATGAATGTTGTTGGTCTTGTTACTAGATTTCAAGTTGATCCTAGAGAATCTCATGTCATGGAAATCAAGAGGATTTTTAGATATCTAAAAGGGACAGTTGAGTATGGATTGTGGTATCCCAAAGATCATGATTTCTCTCTTCATGCATATATAGATGCAGATTGGGCAGGAGATGTGGATGACCAGAAGAGTACTAGTGGTGGAGTATTCTTTTTGGGGAAGAGATTGGTTTCTTGGCTGAGCAAGAAACAAGAGGCAATATCTTTGTCCACTGCAAAAGCAGAATATATTACAGCAGCAGGTAGTTGCACTCAAGTTTTGTGGATGAAGCAAATGCTAAGAGACATAAGAGTGGAGTATGAGGAACCTATCACAATCTTCTGTGATAATTCAAGTGCAATAAATACATCTAAGAATCCGGTGTTGCATTCAAAGACTAAACATATATCCATTAAGTTTCACTTTTTGATAGAGCAGGTGAGCAAGAATGAAGTCAGATTGGAGTTTGTGCCTTCCAAGGATCAAATTGTAGACATCTTTACTAAACCTCTACCTAAGTACTCTTTTGAGTATCTCAGGAAGAAGTTAGGGGTCATTGCCCCTTTGGTGATGAACTAAGGTGCACTAATGTGCATCAGTCTGGTGGATATCACAGTCATAACTTGTGGTCTGGCTCAATGATAGGGAATTGTTACTCAGGGGGAGCAGTTGATATGATTCTGAAGTGTTGGAGTTGCAAGTATGTGCCCTTTGCCATTGATGTCAAAGGGGGAGAGAAGACATGTGAAAAACAAGTGGTTGTTGATCAAAGGGGGAGCAGTAAAGGAAGAGAAGACATGTGAATGGTTGTTGATGATAGGGGGAGTTATGTCAGTAAAGAAAAGTTCTTGTCTTGATGGTCAAAATAGTTTTTCACATCATATGTTGCCATCAATGACAAAGGGGGAGATTGTTGCAAGTATGGGCCTAACCAATGTTGTCATTGATGTCAACATACTCCTGTTGCATTAATGATAAGGATTGGATGAACTATTTGCTGAGGATATTGAGAAAATCGGTCATATCAGGAACAATGAAGACAATAAGGTAAAAGTCCAAGATAAGATGAGGATCATAGGATGCGGTTTAAAGGGTTTGTAGATATGTCTCTTAAGATGATCCAGTAAAGATTTCAGAGGTCCGCATGAAGATCTAAAGAAGTTGTGGCTGCTCAAGTAAAACCGGTTCTGGCAGGTGTTCAGAGGTGACAAAGTGATAAAGATAGGTCCGGTGAGATCTGGAAATGCATTATCCTATTCTACAGATTTGAGGGACTATTTAGGAAGTCAATGTGAATTGACAACTCGATTGGTTCATGGTCTAGAGGTCTGCAAGCATCTATTCCTTTGTGACAGTGATGATAGACTGTGTTCTTAAGCTTCCAGATGAAGGAGAGAAGGATTTCAATAAGAAGATGTAGTGTGGATGTTCTTGGTAATTCAGGCAAGCTTGTGGAGGTTTTTTGGATCGTGTCTAGTTCGTGTTGGTGGTCCGCATTAGAGTTTAAGCTCACAATTGAAGAATTACTTCTGGATGATGGTGTTCTTCCTAAGACTGGGTGTTCTTCCTAAGACTGGCCGACCGAATGAGTTACACATCCTACGGATGTTCTTGTAGATGTTTGCCAACTTAGATGATTATTCCTAAGTCAATGTCTTGTATAAATAAGGGATTGTAAAGTCATTTCAAAATTATCTTGTGGAAGATGAGAGTGTGGTAGTGAGGAGGAGACCGAAAGGCAGAACAAAAGTATTGGGCTTAAATGGAACTGATTCAAGCATGGTGAAGATGCTATTTTCTAGTTCAAGTATGTGATACTTATCATTCTGTAGACAGTGTGTCTCTTGTAGGCAGTGGACCTCTTGTGAACAGTGTGCTCAGGTAGTGAGCCCTAATTGGCATGTGCCATTTTATTCTTTCTATTCTTCTAATAGAGAATACAATCTTAGGTTAATCACCCCGTGGTTTTTCCCTTAATCGAGTTTTCCACATCAAAATCTTGGTGTCTTATGTGTTGATGTGTTGTTGCTCTTAAATTAATGCATTATGTTTCAATGATTAATTTATTATTATGCTGCTGAATTGCAAAGTGGATTTAAGTGTTTAATTGGAAGAAAAGTTTTGGACAACTAATTCACCCCCCTCTCAGTTGTCTGTCTTGAATCTAACAAGGGGCATGTTCTAACACCATGGGTTTTTAGTCCTTCTCCATTCCAGTGGGTTGTTGATCAGTGTGCCCTACCGAATGGCAGAATCATGGAAGGTCGCCACGTGGTGAAGATGGCATAGTATTTGTAAATCGCCCATTCCCAGATATAATAGAGAATGTGAAAAGGGGTATTTCTATTAAATGATGAAATAAATGTCTCTGGATGTGTCCTTACCATCAAATCCTCAGGATTGATCTTGGCCATTGGGTAGCTATCAAAATCATAAAATCTGAAAGTTGGTATTCAAATTTCCCAAAGTGCAATCTTGCATCATCTAGTTCATCTAAGATGAAATGAAGATGGACACGACTACTTCCAGTCTAGGATGGGTGTTATTAATATAAAGGCATATCTCAATTCCTTTCATATCTGTAAGTTTAGAAGACATTGAAGCACTGGAAAATTCAAGCTAAAAATTGTTGCAACACTCTAGCTATCAGGTTTGAAGTAGGCTGCATAAAACAAGCTCAGTGAGTCATTCATTCTCCTCATCTATATTTTCCTTTTCCTTTAGGGTTTTCCCTCTAATTGAATGAATTGCATTCTATTATAAGCATTGAGTCAACCTTTGAAAACTAGAAAAGAGAATCCCCATCCCAAGTCCTCCATCTCAATAATGGCCCCACCTAAAACCCATATTCCCTCTGCCATTATGAACCATATATTTGCCTAGATTTAGGGTGAAGGGGCTAAATGGTAAATCAGTAAAAATCTCCTTTAGTGAGCAAGAACCTTTCAAGTTAATTACTTTCAAGGATTATTTTGTTAATACTTACTATGCTCTCTGTCAAGTACAAGGAGAAGATAAGAGGGAGTGCATCCCTATTGATCTTACTTATATGGCAGCAGACATCTAATACCCGTATTAGAATGTCCAATTTGATTCTGCTTCTTATTTGGATCAATATATCCATCAGGGATTGGTAGATATTAGAAACAAGAAAGAACCATTCAAGTTCAAATGGTTCTCTTTGCTTTGTCACATGCTTTTATATCAAGGAAGAACTAAAAAAGTGTGGCATCCCAAACTAATGATCAACCCTGTTGATAACAAGGGAATTAAATTGTCTGTCCAATGTTGGAACCACATTTGGGATAGACATGATACCCATTCTAGTTATAGGGTTTTCAGGGATTACTTTGTGGTTACAATTTTAAGACACTTCTATCCATCTATACCTAGGAGTTTTGAGCCATTGATGAATTTTCTCAAACCTGCAATAAGAGTTCCCCCTCTGGATATCAAGCATAATTGGGGTGATTCTATCTCCCACGAGGAAGGTACAATTTTTAGGATCTATGGTACCCCTGTTGGCCCACATTATTTGCCCAAGCATGTGCCCCTAAGGTTGGGTTTCCTAGAGATCATTTGGCAATTAGTTGAGGCAAAAAAAATTTCACTTGAAAGGACAAACAAAAGGATATTTCTTTCCTTTCTTCATAGTATTTTCAGATTTCAAAATAAATAAGGATGGATTTGATAGGCTAAATGAGAAGTTAATGCCTTTCATAGTGGCACAGGAAAAGCCCACGTTCTCTGATCCTGAAGGATTTATCAACAATATTAGGAGTATCAGCAAGTCTTATATTCCCCATTATGTTTTCTTTCCTGAAGATGTTATTAGAAATTCTCTTTCTGATAATGAGGTGAAAATGAAAAGGGCAAAGTGGACATTATATACAAGATATGTGGAAAAATTAAAAAAGAAAAATCCATCCTTTAAAGGACTTTTCCTAGAGGTTGATGACCCCATCACCAGAATAAAAAAGATTCTATCTCAAATTGATGAAGTGATTAATATGCAGGATCTTGATCCTACTTAGGTCCCTATGGAGGAAAGACCATCATATCAGCCCCCTATTAGAAGTCAAATAAAATACACTTTCCAAAGGAGGAAAAAAAGAGAAGAGGTCAAATAGCAAGCCCTTCAGGACCCTCCTCCAACTCAATTAACATTATCTCTGACATCACCTCCCAAATCTTCTTCATCCATACCAATAAATGAAAATGAATCTCTTCCTGAGGAGCCTTCTCCAAAGAGAGCAAAGATTGAAGTAAATCCTTTGGTGGATTACACTGATCACAAAGAAGATATGGTAGTAATAGAGGAAGAGATACAAACTAAAATGCCATCCCCTAGGCAAGATGTGCCAAAGGAATTGACTTTGAATAGGATTCCTAATATTACCTTGAAAGGAAATGATATCTCAGATGACATCAGGATTGTGGCATGGAGGAATTTTATTACTGATGATGATTTTGTTAATTCTAAGGAGTTTCAGGAGTTTTTGTGGAAAAGCAAAAAATATGAATATGAGAAAAGGCTAGAAGAGGAATTGTCCCTTTCTCCTCAAGAAACCCATGATCAGGTGTCTATCAAGCTACTCACATAGATGAAAGAGGAGGTCAAGAACATCTCTCCATATCAGTGCAAGAAAATTATTAGAGATAGTGGGGTCTTATTACTCCCTGAGTGGGACATAGCCTCTACTATTATTTTAGACACTGCAAGAAGACAAGATAAAGAGGTTTTTTCCACTGAAGAGGAAGTTGAAGCTGCAATGAAAGGAGCTAAGTTTGACCCTAAGTGGGACACTTTAGCCATATGGGTGTTAGCACCCAACACCAAAAAACCTCTGGTTGTAGAACCTGATAGAGATTTTAAAGGTGGCCTGATAGTAAAGAGGGTCTCTGAAAACCCCGCAAAAGAAGCATCAGAGTTGGTGTTACAAGTTGCAGAGTTCAACAAGGCAACCACAAATGTTCTTCAACAAAATTATGATAACTTGTTAAAAGACTATATGGCTATGTTGCTAGAGTATAACAGGCTGAAACAAATGGAGATACAATGGAAGCATCATGCTTCAACATTTGCCTCACCACAAATAGGACTAGTAGTTAGGGATTCTAGTTCCCTTCTCCCTGGTTCATCTTCTCCATCAAAATCTACTCTGGAAAAGGAAATTGAAGACTTAAAGAACAAGATTGATTCATTTGAAGACATTTTCACATATGCTTTTGATAGACAAAATGAAAATAACTGGTCTATTGTTTCATGGATTTTGGAGCTATTAATGAACAAAGTGTTCAGCCAGGCTATCGGCATTCATAAGTGCTACTATGATTTGTCAATGGTCATCAAGAAAATCAAGGATGATAAGGAAAGAACAATGCCTTTATTTGATAAATAGATCCCTGAGTTCGTATCTTTATTAGGCATTTGCAAAGGAGGTAACCATGATCCTAATGCCCCCAAAGAAGTTAAGCAGGTCTATGCAGCAGCAAAGGAAGCAGGAGATCTACAGGCATTCATAGATCGTCTTGAGGAGGAGATGTTGAAATTAATTCAAGGGTTTGATAATGACCAAGTTGGTATAGTTCCTCCAATAAAGAATGAGGGCGGTGACATTAAGACGGCCCAATTATGGATCCTCCAGTTCAACAACATTGTCCCTGTCATCTCTTTCTTTCTTTGTCTTAATGATAAGATAGATATCTCTATGTTCAGAACTAGTATCAACAAACTATGGGACTCTTGTTAGCTAGCCGCTGATTTCACAAGGGAGGGGCATTCGGTTATGGTTAGATACAATAACAAATATTTATCCTCTATGGATAAATTGATCAATTTCTAGTGGCCCACAAAAGACCAATATTAAGAATGGGATAAAAAATATAACGAGGTACCTGATATTTGAAGCATGGGTGGTGAGATCTTTTTGTTTTAAGAGTATGGACACCTATATGTTCTAAAAGAAAGTCTTTTGTTCTCTTATGTAACTATAGTCTATTTCATAAGGTAGTTGAAGATATAAGTAAGAGATAAAAGTTTCCCAAATTTTGTTATATTTTCTCAAAGGCACAAATCACAAAGGCTACGAGCCTTCCAAACAAACTCGTAATAGCTTTTGTTCCCATAGAAAATATCTGGGAGAAGTCTATTATTTTTGAGAAATTTGTTGAAGCTAGAAGGTGACATCTGTTTCTAGGTCTGTGGCTTGTTTTTCTCCCTTGTTCTTATAAAAGGGAATTCAGGACCTACTTATAGGGATCTTCGAGAATTTTCTGCAGCACAATACATTGTCATAATAACTAAGTTTTTCTATTTTTAGGTGTGTTTTCAAGAAGGAAGGTTCGTCTGTATTTGCAATTGTTAGCACGACTCATATTAACTCAATATTCTGAATATATTGTTAAAGGCTCATAACATATTGTCTCCTCAGTTGTGTCCTTTATTATGTTTTTGAATGAATTGATAAAATTATCAATATTATTCATCTTCACAGTCTTTCTTGTGTAAGGATATCCACTCCAAAAGGCTTCTGCTCAAGGAGTAGATTTAACTACTTTAAGGAGGATATTGAATCTAAGAGAAGTATACAGGGATAACTAAGTATGAATGTTATGGTCTGATTTCAAGGTGTGGTGATGTAATGCATCATTTATAGTATTCCCAATAGAGTTATAATTGTGACCTTATGCTAAGTTCATTTATATGTGTTTCTTTTGACTCTGTAACCCTAGATTTAGGCACTGATCTTTTGATGGTTTTTGTTCTCAAAGATTAAAGTCTCTCTAATCATTCCATATAAATCAAAGAACAGTTTTCAACTTTGGTATTTATATTGATTAAGTTAATTTCTACATGTTCCTCTGCAAAGAATAAGATTAGAGCTTAAAGAATTCAGCCCATCTCTTTACCTTATCATACATTCTTTCAAGAAATTACTAGGAACATATCTGTGATAAGAATAGTGTTGATAGGCTAAGCATCCCATAGGAAACCCCATCCATTTGAAGTAGAAACACTATTTTCCCCCTTGAAAGAAGAACGCATTAGTCAAGCAGAAATAGCCTTCAATCAAATCCAATACCCCACCTAATAGGAACACCCTCCTTGGTTTCATAGAGCCTAAAGTGCAGAGGAAGAACAAGGGGACTGAGAAAAGGCCTCCTCCCCTTAAATCTCCTATTCATTGACCAATCCCTCAAGGCAAATTGATCATTAATAAGCGGTTGATTTGCTAGGTTTGCTACGAGAATCAGGTTGGGAATTTAAAACAACCAACAGATTGGCGACTCTACTGGGGACCTTGTAAGAAGTTCTAAATATTAAGTGCAGTAGATTGTCAATGGGTTTTTAGAGTTTGCATAAAATTTGTGTTCATTATTTTCCCCCAAAGGGGTGGCGACTCTAACAAGCTTTTCCTTGTTATTACGATTAAGGAAAGTTGCTCTTATGAAAGATTTGTGCTCATATGTTGCTTTGAAACAATTTGCTTTATATTGTTGATTATAGTAACAAGGATAACTTCATTTGTTGAATTAACTATCAGTCATATAGTTTTCCAACGTGATCAAAAGTTTTCTAGAAATTTTCTAACCCTATACAGAGAAGATGTATGGAAGGAGATTACAACAACAGGGGCATCTGAGCAAGCCCCTGATGCAAGAACCAGTTATTCAAAAATGGATAACTAAGGATTCAAATAAATATTCTTCTCCTCCTATTTGTGATCTCATGGCATTTAATGAGCCCCTCTTGGGTGAGAGTGTTGATAATTTGCAAACCAAAGAAGAAAGAAGAGAGCATGCTATTATATATGCCGCTAAGAATGTTCAGGATGGCCTAATGGATTCTGATGGAAATGAAATATATTATGAAGAACCACATCCAGTTTTATAGAATGAGAGAATAAACCCCATGGGGGAATTCCAAGAAGTTCCTACACAGAACCCCATTGATCCTCAAATAGCTATGTCCTGCATAGAGATGCCCTTTCCTAGAGTGGGAAAGGTAAAATCCATTAATACCAATATAGGTGGGGACCCTAATATAGCTTCTGGCTCAAATCAGACTGATGAGGAATTAGAAAATGAGGTCAGGGAATTAACCCTAAAGGTGTCTAGGATAGAAACACTGAAAAGAAAAGAAGAATTATTGCTCAGATTGCAAGATTTGAATAGAGTAGGTATTTGTGACAACGATGGTATTCTTGATAATTATGTAGTGACTAGGATAGCTCAAGGGAGGTCAAAAATTACTACCCAACCTGAGACTTTGATTCAGCTTCAGGATAATGTTATCCTAGGTACAGTGCATGCCAATTATTTTCAGATCCCTCCTCAAAACCCACATGTCAAAATAGCGGGACAAAACCCATATCAAAATCCCCCTATAATGTCTAGAATGAATCCCTCGTCAAATCCTCAAAATGTATACATGCCTCTGCCACCTAATCTGTTGACCCCTCCAATTCCTCTAGCTAACCTAGGAAATAACAGAGGTGGCCCACCTGTAAACCCTTTTGCTAGGAGACCAATGCAGTCAGCCCAGTATAGGAAGATTAATTTCTCTGGCATACCATGGTATCTAAACCCTATTGAAAACATAGTTAGGAATGCTATCCCGAGATTTGCTGGAAACAATGCAATAATGGGTGAGGATCATTTAAAGGCATTTACTAATGTGTTGGATGATTTTGAGGTGGAATGTGAATATGTAGCTATAAAGTTATTCATACAGTCCCTAACATAAGATGCAAGGGAGTGGTATAAGATTTTGTCGGAAGCTAGTATTGAGTCTTAGGTGGGGTTCAAAAGAATTTTCAAGAAGCAATATGGGGACAACAATGATCCATGATTCGCCATAATTGAATTCACAAGCATTCAAAAGGGAATAAATGAAATTGTCCATGACTTCAACGCAAGGTTCTTCAAAGTAAGTAAAAAGATTCCTCCTCATTTATGACCAAATGAGGCCACGTGCCTGGTAGTGTATCAGAATGCTTATGATCCCAATATGGGGTATGAATTAAGAAATAAAGAACCACAAACTCTCAGAGATGCTTTTAAAGTGGCTTTACATATTGAAAATAATAGAAAGGCGTCTGGAAAGATCTCTAAGAGAAGTGATGTAAGAATTATCCCACAAGAAAAGGGACAGTGCAATAGAGCCCCTATCACTACTGAATATGATAAACTATGGAAGGAAGTCAAGCAACTAAAGAGTTCTTTGGTGAGGAATGATAAAAGAATTTCAAATGAAAGGCCTCCTTTCAATAGACAAGAGAAGATGCCCAGACTATCAAACCAACCTTATAACACGATTTGGCGAGATGGGAAACCGGTTCCCCCTAATGATAGAGGAGGTGGACCTAGGCAGACCCCTGATCCTTAGGAAAGATGTACACACCATGGATGAAATGTTATGGTGCTTACAATACCATGCTCTACACTCCTCTGCTTCATGTGTTGTGGTTGTATCCATGAGTGATGGTACATCCCCTTATGAGGATTATGAGGAAAGGGACAACTATGAGAACCACAGTGTAAACATGGTTTTTGAACAAGGATGCACCATAGAGGATTGGGATTCTTTTGATGATGAATATTCAGAGGATAAAGCTGACATTGATGGGGTGAGACCATTCGTACAACAGTCCATCCTAAGGGGGGATGGAGGTAATGATGATGTTCTTTAGCTGAATACTAAGGATGCAAATGTTAGATTGAGAAAGCCCTCTACTAAAGAGATCAAAGCTTTGACTGCTTCCAAGATTGCCCAAGTTAAAAGTGATTACAAATTGAGAAGTAAAAGGAACTAGGGAAAATGTAGTACAAAGGGAAATGCAGGGAGCACTTTCATAAAGAAGAGCAGCATCTTCCTAACCCCAAGAAGGAGGTAGGATTTGTGAAGGTACCTAAAGGAAATGAGGACAGGACTAATCCACATCATAACCCACCCCCTAGAGCTAAGGTACCCGCAGAAGTTGAATTCACCAAGAAAATCCCTGTGGATCAAGAATCTGGTAAGAAAGACATCTCTCTTACCCTTGCAACCAGTAGTAACAATAAATGCATCAGCACAGTGCCCAAATATGTTCCCATAGACATGGCCCACATATTTTGTCAAATAAGGGTGATTGTCCCTCTATTGGAAATGATGAGGATCCCTGAACATAAGAGTAGAGCTAAGGCCGCAATAAACGATGTAGCCCCTAGTACTTCTGAGACATCACATGCACATGTCAAACCACCTGAGGTAAAGAAGGCACAAATTAGAGAAGTCAAGAAATATGGTGCCAAAATACCTGAAGTATATCTGGGCATTACCTTGCAAAAGTGCCCTTCTCAGGTCGATCCATTCTTTGTCACTCTCATAATAAAGGGGAGATTTGTGAAAAATTGCATGATTGACTTAAGGGCCTCTGCTAATATAATGTCTTTGGGGGTCATGGAGATCCTAGGCCTACAAGTAACCAAGACAAATGGCAAATGCTTCACCATGGATTCTAGGGAGGTCCTCATTATTGGAATTATCAAGGATATTGGCTTCAGACATGCGGCCTTCCCTCATAAAGAATATCACATGAACATTACTGTGGTAGATATTCCCCCTATGTATGGGATGTTTTTATCAAGAAAGTGGGCCTCTACTGTAGGTGGAAGTATCTAGATAGATTCTTCATATGCTATGATTCCCATGGATGGAGCAGATGTGAGGTTAGACAGAGAAAAGAAATCACCCCAAATAATTGACAGCATTAATGAGGAAAATGATCAGGTGTATTTCCTGGATGTGGATGTAGACAACTTCAAGATAGAGAATGATAGGGACATCCCTTTGGAGTAGAAGCCCGAGTTAGTCAATGATGAAGGAGGACTATAGTCCATGCATTTTGATGGGGCCTGTGCCAAAGAGGGTTCTGGCATAGGAATTGTACTTATGGCCCCTTCTGGAAAGGCTTTTCTATCTTCTTTTAGGTTTGGCTTTGTCTATACTAATAATGTTGCAGAATATGAGGCTTTACTTGTAGGCCTAAAGATGACCCTTAAACATGGTGTTAAGAAACTCAGAGTTCTGGGAGATTCTAAATTAGTAGTGTCACAAGTCAAATCCAAGTACACCTCAAAAAATAAAAGGATTAGACAATATATAAATATAGTATGGGACACTATTGAAGAATTTGATGCCTTTGGTATTGACTGGATAGAGTGAAGTAAGAATGTTATGGCAGATTTTTTGGCAAATATTGCAGTCAAATATGAAGATATCACATTGGCAGGAATTTCTAAAGTTGAGATGTTGACTAGACCCTCTGTTCCTTATAATGTTCATCATTGGAAAATATTCAATGATGATCAAGATTTGTATAAATTCATGAATTGCATTAATGAATATCATGCACAAGAAATTGATTTTAAGGAATTTGTAGAAACAATAGATGGCAAACAAACGATGTTTGGTAATGAGATCATCCAATTAAAGACAAATAAAATTACAAGAGGACTGGTGGCTCTAGAGAGAGTTTTTGATGGAAATAATAAACAAACCAAAAGGTCTGCTCCAGTGCATCCAAATGACCTTGAAGAGATCAACTTGGGAACTGAGGCCCATCTAAGGCTAGTTTTTATAGGTAAGCGCCTGAACCCAAAAATTAAGGCAATTTTGATTTCTTTGCTCAAAAGGCATAAATAGGTTTTTGCATGGTCATATGATGATTTGAAGGCATATAGAGAAGACTTATTTCAACATGAGGTCCCTCTGAAGCCAAATGCAAAACCCTTCAGGCAGAAGCAAAGACCTATTAATCCTACTCTAAGACCAAAGATGCAGGAAGAACTGGCTAAGCTGAGTGAAGGGGGGATAATCAAGCGTATTAGACATTCCACTTGGGTCTCAAACCATGTTCCTGTCAGAAAGAAAAATGGAGACATCAGACTATGTGTTGATTTTAGAAATCTGAACATGGCATCACTAAAGGATAATTATCCTTTGCCAAATATGGAGGTGACCTTGCAAAGAGTGACTGTTTGTGAGTTGTTATCTATGATGGATGGATTATCAGGATATAACCAGGTGATGGTTAAAGAATTTGAGCAATATAAAACTACATTTACTACTCCATGGGGTACATATGTATACACTAGGACGCCTTTTGGATTAACAAACACTGGGGCTACTTTTCAAAGAGCAATGGATGTAGTTTTTTCTGACCTTATAAATGTCATAATGGTAGTGTACTATTTGCCCCAATCCTTCTATCCAAAATATAAAACCTTCTTACACAAATTAATCCTCTGTGTGAAGTCATTGGGGGTTACATTGTATATTTTTAAATCATATTTTGTTGTCATAGCATCTTCCCTCGTCTCATTTTTCTCTTTGGTTTAAACGTCAAAATATATTTTTATCCCAAGGCAAAACTCACCACTTAGTCATCTTTTGCTTTACATCTATTTTCTATTTTGACTAAGTCCGCGTTAATTTTCACTTCCCACCAAGTCCATTTGCGTCTACTTTTAATCTGCACCAAACCTACGTCAATTTCTCCTTTTCACTAAGTTTGCGCAACTTGTGAAGTTTGTCTAAGTTGTCCATATTCACTTTTTACCGATGCAAGAAGTTTACATTCACTTGTGACAACCGCAAAGTAAATGCCATTTCTATTCAAATCACAAGTTGCACATTTTTTCCTTTTATGAAGCAAGTATAGTGGGGGCGTAACATATGAACAGCCAAGGTGTTAAAATTTGTTTGTTACTTGCATTAAAAGTTGGTTACCATTTTTCTCATTTTCACATAATGTTTACGTGTCAGGTTGTGTGTCCACAAGTTTCCTTGCAGCCATGAATTAAAGTTGTTTTTCCTCTTTTTGAGCACGTTATTTTCTTCCAAAGGTCATCCAAGGTTTTAGGTGAACTCGAAAGAAGACTAAGTGAAATTCACGTTCATTTGTTAAAATACCGCAGTCTCTTTAATTACCAATGGGAAGAAAAAAAAAAGTGGACACATCCTACAATCATGCAATAATCATCAGATGTCGACTCCATGAACGTTGTCATCCAACTATCTCATGATTTTTACCTTGTGTGAATAGTTGCATGCTGAAAGAGGAGCTCCATGGTCGACAATTAAAGATAAACTGTTCTCTTAACAAAGTAAAACAACGAACTCTTTGCTAAGAGCTGTTAGAGGACGTCATGATTTCAGCTGTCATGGCACATTATTGTCAAGGAAGTTATCAGTTACATGCTGAAAAAGAAGCTCGAATGGATTAAAACTTGGTTGAACTCCAAGAAAGTGTTGGCATCAGCAGAAATGAAGCCTCTAATCACGGCACAAAGATTGCAAGATACTTGTAATTACAACCGGCTGGCGAAACATTCAAGAATGAGAATATGTATTACAAACAGAAGAAATCAATGCAACATTGAGAAATTATCGTGTAAGATGGTGATAATGACATCTGGTGTTTTCACCGCCCATGATCACCTTTCTGCAAGGGATTTTGTCAAAAAGCTGAAGTGCCTTCACGATGATTCCATATTATATGTGCATGCCCACCAAAAAAGCACTTGTATCCATAAGGAGGTTCAAGGAATCTGCCATTGGAATGATTAACAGTGTGAGACAGTTTTCTAAAGCATTTTAATGTTCACATACAGAAACCACTACTAAATCTGCGACTCATTCTGTCAAACAGTTATCATATCCTGTCTCAGTCTCCACAGTTTGCATACACATCTTATATGGCACTTACAAATCCTATATCTGGCAACACCCATTATCGACTATGCTTTGGTGATTGAAAGCTCCCATTGGCATGCAGGTGGGAAGTTGGTCGGCATACAGTTGAAACGCTCTCACCGTCCCTTGTATGATGGCGAAGAGTATGTCTCATGCAGCGTCCTCAAGTGCAGATTTACGGTAATCAAGACGAGTAACTATCTCTATGAATCCCCGTGCATTTAGAAGCTTTCCACGAGACTCCACCTTTGTGAAGTGATTGTTGAGAGCGTTGTAGTGGATATCCCACCTTCGTAGAGTCACAGAAATAGATCAATAACTACCATCAAGAAGCTTTCAGAGAATAAAAGCCACACTGCCAGAATTGTTTTATTAGTAAACACTTCGCAGTTTAATTCTCACCGAGGATGAAATAGTGTTACAAACCCATCACTAAAAACTTCATGCGACAGGGCAGATGGTGTCAACACAATACATGCATGGCTCATCCACCACAAAGATGGCACGCAGGGGGTAGCATATCAGTATACCGCGGTCTCTTTCTGTCGACTAGTTTTGGCTATGCAACAATCACTTGGAAACACACACAGTGATGTGTATATGCATGATGTCGATGTCAGGGAAGAAAACATACCTCATAAAATGTGACTTTAAATCATTGACAGAAGCACAACTTGTAGAGGAAATGGGAACATCTGTTTTGAACATTTTCTAAAATCGAGATGATGATTTGTCGAGGTGGCTATTAATTGAAAGTTATGCATATGCATTCGTGTATAACAGTGTGTTTGATTAGTGCAACAGGATTTGTGGCAGAGATGAATGAACATCCTTGAAGGCCAATTTGCTATGCAGAAACTATAGCTCTGAAATCAAAATCACAAGATTCTTGTTGCATTGAAGTGAAATGCTTGTTTCTATTCACATTCACTACGAAGGAAGTCTTTGACCAGAAAATTGGTTTGTAGAGGTTATGATTATTGTTTGAAGTACATATCCCAAGCTGATATGGGTGTAAGATGTGTAATCACAAGCCAACACATGTGAATTTTCTACAGATTGATTTATTTGTCATACAAGAGGTGTAGCTTTGTGAAGAAATACAGAAGTGTGGACATCACCAAATGCAGACCTCTTGCAGTGCAATCATGTCTAATCAATGAAGATGTCAGGTATGAACACTTTTTCTGCCTTCTAGTTGAATGATATGTCTTTCCAAATTTGAAATTCATTTCAACAATTTGCACATTGCCAAACAAAAACCTCCTATAGTCCAATAAAACTTTGAAAAGGAATAGACACAGAAAGTTTTCACATCCTATTGCAAACATTTCATCATGAAATTCAGATACCAAGGGTTTGAATTTCTCTCAGTACTTGAATCCACTCTTCCAGAAATATCAGATACCTCTCTGGGGCATATCAGTTTGATAGATTTCTAGGAGACAATGAAACAAGAGAAGAAATCACCCATGACTCAGAAATTGTTTGACAGTGGATTGGCCCAAGTAGCTGGTTTTCCCATGGCAGTCCAATGCACAGACTTGGTTCTAGAATGTATTACAAACCGGAAACCAGAGAGATCAGAACCATTGATGAGAAACTTATTGTCAGATTGGATAGTGTTTCAATTGGTATAGCTTTCAGATTACTTGTCAGAGATCAGTTTGTGAACATAAATAAGGTGCTTGCTCATCAATATTTCAGTGAAAGACAACATCAGTGCCTCAATACCATTGCAAAACATTGGTTACATACATCGAAAGGAGGAAAATCACAGTTGCCTAAAGTTCTTCACAGATCATGTTTCATAGAGGATATTTCAAATATGATTGTTCTACTTCATAGGGTGATGGGAGATGAAAAAGCAGCCAATTTTGAAATGTGGATGTTTCTCTTTGTGAATGTTATTTGTGCAGGAAATCAGTTTATTGATTGGGGCAGCATTATTAGTGACAATTTGCATTATCAGTTGACCAACTTTGAGCTAAATGAACATTTCTATATGTCCTCTTACTTATTCTATGCCATTACATGCATGAGATCTTGGCCAGGCCTTACTACTAAAGGAATTTATGATAACATGACACAGATTTATGATCATTATCCTCAATTGCAACTAGAACAAAGTTACAAACACTACCACAGAGTAAACGATGCTTTCACAATGTTAACAGTAAGAGAACTTCAAGGTAACACTGCAATCCGGATATCACTAGAAGCTGCCAGTTTAATCAAAATATATGGGAGTTATTTCATCCAATATCCTAGATTTACCTATCTGCGAGTTGGCGGGTTTGATGGATATCCATATAAGTTACCGAGATATGTGGATGACAAAATGATATTGATAGAACTATGTAGGCAAATTGGTTCACTTAATAGGAAATGCAAAGACAAGAGGAAACCTGGAGTTCCATTTCCCATTGGTCTTAGCCATTTGGTGCAGGAGCACCCCTACAAGACAGGATATAGGTTCATTATCCGCATGACAGGACATTAGTCTATTTTTAGCATGTTTGACTTCATAATGTAATAAGGTCCATTGGACCAATGCATATGTATTAGATCAGCCTAGGAGAGTGTGTAGGCAGTTAGAGTTCGTGATCAGGTAGTATGAGCTGTCTTCTCCCAGCCGCTGGGAATCGAGTTGGTAGTACTCGTAGGATATTGCTATAAATAACTCAGATCAGTTAGGGTTTGAGATCATATCATATCATATCAGAGAGAGAGTAGTAGTTGTGTTATGTTGTACTGGTGATTGAGTGAAATCCAGAGATCAGTCCAGACATTGTGAAACATTGTTGTAGAAACAGGACATTTGTGTTTCATCTGAATAAGATCTCATCAATTGCATTATCTGGTTTATCAGCTGTTTATGTTTTGATTTCCATTCTGATTACAAGTTGATGGATTCTTTCAACCCTTCCACCGGTTGATTCTGTGAATCGGTGGAATGGTCATGTATGATAGTTTAGTTTGCATTTTAGTTTTCTGTTTATGCATTTCATTGTGTGGGAGATCGATTGGTAGCATGCTATAAATCAACCTAGCATCCTCATGTGCTAGGGTTAGGAAGATAAACTATTAAGTTTTGATCTGAAGGTGATCCGGCTTGATCATCATGTTTTCTTTGTGAAATTATGCGGTTCTGTGAGTTTGCATGCAGCTGACGGATATACAGGGATCTGCATGTACTTTTCCAGACGGAGTGAATCGCATCGTCATCTGTGAGTATATCGCTATCCGGATTGGGTTATGAAGCTGACGAAAATTGCATGTTTCAAGTGCATTAGGATGATATAGGTTGGATATATACTCAGTGTGTATATCGTCATCAGGATCATCTTTCGTGTGTATCCATCATCCGCATATCGCTATCGTATGCAGAAGTGAAAGTTCATTTTTTGGCTAAGGACCGGAAAGATCATCATCAGGATATTAAGAGATCACCCGGATATTCATTATCATGTTGCGGAGGATATAAGTGTCTTATATCCTGTTGACATCATCATCAGGTGCATTGACATCATCATCAGGTGCATGTGACATCATCATCATCAGGATATTGCGAATATCACCCTATGCAAGTTTATCCTGCTGTCGCTAAGTGTTTTGGCATCGGCGTAAGTTATCGGCATAAAGTTTGGTTAACATCATCAGGATGTTTCAATATGACCGGATAAGTCATATCCTGATGCTATTGTTTGAGTAGTCGAATATTGGGGTGACGTAAGCATCGAAGGAAAGGTGCTTGAAGTTGTCGTCATCAGGATATATTGGAGGAACCGGATATTTTATATCCTGCTGATGAAGGTGATGCTAAACATCATGATGATGAAGATAGAGTTCGGCGGTAAGATGAACAGTGAACATCAGGAGGATGTTTGCGCTTGCCGAATATCATGATGTTGCTGACAGGCGAAAGGCGAAAGGCGGAGGAAGTGAACAGTAGTTAGCAGGAGGATATTTCATGCCTCTTTGAAATATGATGATGCTGTCTGTGTTAGCACGAAATATGATGATGATGATAAGCCGATAGGATTTTAACATGCTGGTTGTGTTAATGACTTCTCCTTCCCATTTGTAAGCTCCCGTTGCGTTTTCCTCTGCATCATAGTGGTATCAGAGCAAAGGAAGGATCTTCTGGAAAAGATAAGGATATAGCAGGATGTCAGGTGACGAAGGAACATCTAAGATGCCGGCAAGGATGACCAACGTTGAGTTGGCAGTTCTGGTGAAGAAATAGATTGCAGAGAGCAAGGCCGTGAAGGCTCAGAATCAGGAATTGAAGGATGAGTTAGCGAAGTTGAGGAGCAGAGTAGGTTCTGGTAGAGAAGAAGATAGGGAAGAAGAAGAGATCCCTAGTTGGAACAAGGAGGTCGTTCCTGCAGACCAGAGACCACTGTTGAACGCCCTCAAGGCCATGGAGAGGAGAACCATGGATGTGAAACTGGATTTGCCAGTGTTTATAGGAAAGATGGAACCTGATTCAGTGATGGAGTGGATAGACTCCTTGAACAATTTCTTTGAAACAGAGGAGATACCAAAACAACAGAGGGTGAAAATAGCCCAGTCAAAAATGAAAGAAGCTGCCTTGACATGGTGGAATTTCATCCAAGATGATAGAGTACAGGAAGGAAAGCGTAGAGTCACTACATGGAAGAAAATGATGGCATTAGTAAAGGAAGCTTATGTCCCATTGGATTACAGTATCCAATTACACAAGAGGAAGCAAAACCTGAAGCAGAAGGAGCTAGATGTCAGCTCATATACAGAAGAATTCATGAAACTTTGTATGAAAACAAAGGTAAAGGAAAGTGAAGAAGAGAAGGTAGCCAGATACCTTAATGGATTGAGGTTCAACATTCAGGAAGATTTAAGTCTGCATAATCCAGATACAGTTCAGAAATGCTTTCAGTTGGCATTGAAAGTGGAAGAGAAGTTAAAGAGAAAATAGGAACAACACAATAGAGGAAGAGGAAGACAACAAAGAGGTGGAAGAGGTCCTTTTAGAGGTAGAGGACATGGACATGGATATCAAGGAGAATCCAGTCATGACAATAGTAAGGGAAACAATAGTCAGAACCAGGGGGAAAATTATAGTCAGCAAGGAAACTTCAGAGGTAAAAGACCTTTCAGAGGAAGATCCTAGGGCAGAGGATCCATCAGATGTTATAACTGTAACAAAGAAGGCCATATAGCCAGCAGATGTCCAGAAAAGGCCACAAGCTCAATAGGAGAAAGGAGAACAAATCTGGTCCAAGAACCTGATAATCAAAGTATGATAGGCTCTACTTCTTTTCAGAGTGTGAATGCTCCTGATAATTATGGATACCCAAAAAGTGGAGAGTCTCTAATGATGAGAAGAACAGTGACTACCATGAAGGTACCTGACAAAGAATCCCCTCAAAGAAAGTCTCTTTTCAGGACTATTTGCAAAGCAGGAGGTAAGGCATGTAAAGTTTTGATTGATTCTGGTTCTACTAAAAATTTTGTGTCTGAAGAAATGGTGACAAAGCTTAAGCTTAGGAGATTGCCTCACCCATCCCCATATAAAGTCTCATGGCTTACCAAAGGTCAGCAGACAACTGTAGAAGAGCAGGCTTGGGTAGAATTCCAGATTGGAGCATATAAGGATAAGTTGTTGTTTGATATTACCACAATGGATGCTTGCAATCTTTTATTTGGTAGACCATGGCAGTATGATTTGAAGGCACAACATGATGGTGTTAGAAACATCTATACAATCACTAAAGATGGTACAGATATAAAGTTACTACCATTAACAGAGAAGGAGGAGAAATCAAAAGGAAAAGAGGTGAAGGTAATGCTGATGGAAGGTAAACAGTTCATGAAAGAAGTAGCAGCAGAAGGTGCAGTTGCATATGCCCTAATCCCATGTATGAGGGTGAATACAGAACAGCAGCAAGAAGTCAAGGAAGAGAAAAAGCAAAGGTTCATAGACCCAGCTATCCAAGAGCTATTGGATAAGTACAAAGGTATCATCTCAGAGGGAATGCCAAGATCCCTACCACCTGTCAGGGATATCAGTCACTGCATAGACTTAATTCCAGGGTCAACACTTCCAAACAAAGCAGCCTATAAGCTAACTCCAGAACAGAATGCAGAAGTAGCCAGACAAATTGAAGAATTATTGGATTCAAGTCTGATTGGGAAAAGTTTAAGTCCATGTGCAGTACCAGCTGTACTAGCACCAAAGAAGGAAGATACTTGGAGGCTTTGCACAGATTCCAGAGCTATTAACAAGATCACAATCAGGTATAGGTTTCCAATCCCTAGGATAGAGGATTTACTTGACTGTTTGGGAGGTGCTAAGTATTTTACAAAAATAGATTTGAAGAGTGGATATCATCAGATCAGGATTAGGCCAGGAGATGAATGGAAAATAGCATTCAAAACTAATGAAGGGTTATATGAGTGGAAGGTTATGCCTTTTGGTTTATCTAATGCACCTAGTACTTTTATGAGGTTGATGAATGAGGTTTTGAAAGAGTTCATTGGTAAGTTTGTCATATATCTAGATGACATTCTGATTTTCATCAACACAAAAGAAGAACATCTCAGACACATAGATTTGGTTCTTAAGAGGTTACATGAAGAGCAGCTGATGATAAATTTAGACAAGTGTTTGTTCATGCAAGAGGAGATCACATATTTGGGTTTTGTCATTTCACAAGGAAAGTTACAAATGGATAAGGAGAAGGTAAGTGCCATATTGTCTTGGCCAACCCCAAAGACTATGAATGATGTCAGAAGTTTCCATGGGTTAGCAACCTTCTACAGGAAGTTTATAAGAGGGTTTAGTCATATTTGTGCACCCATGCTTGATACCATCAAAGGAGGACAGAAGTGCAGATTTGTTTGGACTCAAAGAGCAGATGATTCTTTTGAAACATTGAAGAAGAAGGTGGCACAGCAGCCAGTCCTTGCACTTCCAGACTTTAACAAAATCTTTCAGGTGGAATGTGATGCCAGTCACATGGCCATTGGAGCAGTACTCAGCCAAGAAGGTAGACCTATTGCATTTTTTAGTGAGAAGCTCAATGATGCTAAAAAGAGGTATTCCTCATATGATTTGGAAATGTATGCTTTAGTCCAGTCACTCAAGAAATGGAGGCATTACTTGATGCCAAAGGAATTCATAGTATTCACAGATAACCAGGCTCTGAGTTTCATAAACAGCCAGGAAAAGCTGAACCACAGACACATGAAATGGGTAGAAACCTTACAAGCTTTTACTTTTACATTGAAGCATAAGAAAGGAGTCAAGAATAAAGTTGCAGATGCTTTGAGCAGGAGAGTTCTAACAGTCAACCAGATTCAGTTAGAAAGTGTTGGCATTGATTCACTAAAGACCATGTATGAGACTGATGAAGATTTTGGGGAGATATATCATGTATGTACTTCTTTTGGAGAGAAATATCATGCTGAATTCTCTGAATTTTTGATTCAGGATGGATTGTTGTTCAAAGGTGGACAGTTATGTATTCCAAGGTGTTCTATGAGGTTAAACATCATTAAGGAGAAACATTGTGGAGCTATGGCAGGTCATTTTGGTCTAGATAAGACTCTTGATCTTGTCTGAAGACATTACTTTTGGCCTAAGTTACAATCAGATGTCAGAAAGTTTGTAGAGACATGTGTGATATGTCAGAAAGCTAAAGGCAGGTTGACTAATGCAGGTTTATATCAGCCCTTACCCATTCCTTCCAGACCATGGGAAAGCATAAGTATGGATTTTGTCTTGGGTTTACCAAGGATAAGGAAAGGATTTGACAGTGTTTTTGTTGTAGTGGATAGATTCAGCAAAATGGCACATTTCTTGCCATGCAAAACCACTGCTGACGCTTCATACATTGCAGATTTGTTTTTCAGGGAGATTGTCAGAATCCATGGATTGCCATTGAGCATAGTGTCAGATAGGGATGTGAAGTTTATTGGTCACTTCTAGAGAACTCTTTGGAAGAAACTTGGAACCAATTTGTCTTTTTCCTCTACATATCATCCTCAAACGGATGGACAGACTGAAGTAGTGAACCGTTCCTTAGGAAATTTCCTTAGATGTTTGACAAAACAACATGGAGAAAAGTGGGATAATATTCTATCTCAAGCTAAATTTTCCTATAATGATACTGTCAATAGGAGCACAGGGAAATCACCTTTCCAGATAGTTTATGGTATGCATCCAAGAGGAATTTTGGAATTGAGAGATCTACCTACAGTAGACCCTGTTAGTGCAGAAGGAGAAGCTTTTGCCGAAGCCATAAAAGAGGTTCATGATCAAGTCAAGACCCAACTACAGCAAACCACCTTGAAGTATAAGGAATATGCTAATAAAAAGAAGAAGGATGTTCAGTTTGATGTTGGAGATTTGGTATGGGTTCATTTGAAGAAGGACAGACTTCCTAAGGGCAAATATACTAAACTCATGCAGAGAAAAGTTGGACCATGTCAGATCTTGCACAAGCATGGACAAAATGCTTATGAGATACAACTCCCTCCTGATCTTGGTTTGTCCCCTATATTCAATGTATGTGATTTAACTCCATACAAGTCTTATCCAGATGTAGATCAGGAACTCCTACAGGATACAGTCCATGATAACATTCCCAAGCATGATCCTCCACAGTTGCAAAAGGTTTTGGACACCAGAGTGGTCAAACAGACCCGGAACAAACAGTACTTGGAGTATCTAGTCTCTTGGAAGGGAAAACCTAATTCTGAAGCAATATGGATGACTGAAGAGCAGATCCAGAAACATGGTGCAGATCTTCATACTCTCATCTCAAGTGGACTTGAGATTTCTTCTTCTGGGGAGTATGGTGCAGGAGCACCCCTACAAGACAGGATATAGGTTCATTGTCCGCATGACAGGACATTAGTCTATTTTTAGCATGTTTGACTTCATAATGTAATAAGGTCCATTGGACCAATGCATATGTATTAGATCAGCCTAGGAGAGTGTGCAGGCAGTTAGAGTTCGTGATCAGGTAGTATGAGCTGTCTTCTCCCAGCCGCTGGGAATCGAGTTGGTAGTACTCATAGGATATTGCTATAAATAACTCAGATCAGTTAGGGTTTGAGATCATATCATATCATATCAGAGAGAGAGTAGTAGTTGTGTTATGTTGTACTGGTGATTGAGTGAAATCCAGAGATCAGTCCAGACATTGTGAAACATTGTTGTAGAAACAGGACATTTGTGTTTCATCTGAATAAGATCTCATCAATTGCATTATCTGGTTTATCAGCTGTTTATGTTTTGATTTCCGTTCTGATTACAAGTTGATGGATTCTTTCAACCCTTCCACCGGTTGATTCTGTGAATCGCTGGAATGGTCATGTATGATAGTTTAGTTTGCATTTTAGTTTTCTGTTTATGCATTTCATTGTGTGGGAGATCGATTGGTAGCATGCTATGAATCAACCTAGCATCCTCATGTGCTAGGGTTAGGAAGATAAACTGTTAAGTTTTGATCTGAAGGTGATCCGGCCCGATCATCATGTTTTCTTTGTGAAATTATGCGGTTCTGTGAGTTTGCATGCAGCTGACGGATATACAGGGATCTGCATGTGCTTTTCCAAACGGAGTGAATCGCATCATCATCTGTGAGTATATCGCTATCCGGATCGGGTTATGAAGCTGACAAAAATTGCATGTTTCAAGTGCATCAGGATGATATAGGTTGGATATATACTCAGTGTGTATATCGTCATCAGGATCATCTTTCGTGTGTATCCATCATCCGCATATTGCTATCGTATGCGGAAGTGAAAGTTCATTTTTTGGCTAAGGACCGGAAAGATCATCATCAGGATATTAAGAGATCACCCGGATATTCATTATCATGTTGCGGAGGATATAAGTGTCTTATATCCTGTTGACATCATCATCAGGTGCATTGACATCATCATCAGGTGCATGTGACATCATCGTCATCAGGATATTGCGAATATCACCCTATGCAAGTTTATCCTGCTATCGCTAAGTGTTTTGTCATCGGCGTAAGTTATCAGCATAAAGTTTGGTTAACATCATCAGGATGTTTCAATATGATCGGATAAGTCATATCCTGATGCTGTTGTTTGAGTAGTCAGATATCGGGGTGACGTAAGCATCGAAGGAAAGGTGCTTGAAGTTGTCGTCATCAGGATATATTAGAGGAACCAGATATTTTATATCCTGCTGATGAAGGTGATGCTAAACATCATGATGATGAAGATAGAGTTCGGCGGTAAGATGAACAGTGAACATCAGGAGGATGTTTGCGCTTGCCGAATATCATGATGTTGCTGACAGGCAAAAGGCGAAAGGCGGAGGAAGTGAACAGTAGTTAGCAGGAGGATATTTCATGCCTCTTTGAAATATGATGATGCTGTCTATGTTAGCACAAAAT
This sequence comes from Cunninghamia lanceolata, assembly GCA_027924645.1. Taxonomy (NCBI): domain Eukaryota; kingdom Viridiplantae; phylum Streptophyta; class Pinopsida; order Cupressales; family Cupressaceae; genus Cunninghamia; species Cunninghamia lanceolata. Next base: position 474,044 of record BSBN01001464.1, on the reverse strand, counting down.
ATGATGATGATGATAAGCCGATAGGATGTTAACATGCTGGTTGTGTTAATGACTCCTCCTTCCCATTTGTAAGCTCCCATTGCATTTTCCTCTGCATCACCATTACAGCTGCAAATCTTCCACAGATGCTCAAAACATAGAGAGATCTCTAATAAAAATTAGCTTATATGCCTATACTATGAGATTCCCTTTTGACAGTAAAGGATATGTCAGAAATAATCTACGGCTTGGTGCAGGATACTGTCACTTTCCAGAACTTGAAGACTTTTGGGAAGACTGTGAAAATGATTTTGAGGTACGTAAATGGGACTGGATGATGATGACCATCCCACAGATCAGAGAATTCAAACTAGATTGCAATACAGATGGAATTGAGGAAGATGGTTTAGAATTAATTGATCTTGTGTATTTTGATAAAATTGAAACACAGTCCTTACCACCTATCAATTGTACCAATGAGGAAGTTAAAGATTTAGCTACAAGAACTGCACATATCATTTAAAGGACTAAAGCTTGGGTAAAGGAAAAGGCTACTGAGGCAACAGCTACCAAACCGGCAAGTAATAATGCCTTATCATCTAGTAGAAAAGATAAGAATTTGAATTCTTCTTCTTCCTCTTTTCGTTCTCATTCTCCATCTTTAAGAAGTGGTTCTCATAAGAGTACTCAAGGAGGAGATGATGGAGAAGATCCATCAAGAAGAAAAGGAACTAAGAGCATCTGTGAAAATGATGAAAAACAGAAAAGAGGGAAAACAAAAATGAGAGAGAATGCATTGCCTCCCATACAGGAAACAATTGAGGTAAACAAGTCTACAAGTCCTGAAGTGACCCATCAAAAAGTTGAGCATCTGAATGCCTCTCCTTTACCCCTTGTTGCTTCTCCTTCTCATGAAACACCTTGTTCACCTCATGCATTACAATTTTCACTCCCGCCACCTATGAATATATTCAGTGAGCATGTGCTTCCCTCAAACATAGTACCTCTTTCCACAAATATTCCAGAATCCTCACATAATCCCTCTTCTTCCTGGTTGCAACAAAGTTTGTCAAGAAAAAGAAACACTGCTCAATTAATCATGCTGGATTTTGATACAGTCTCTAATTTGCTGCAAAGGTCTCCCAAATCTAAAAAGATAAAGGTCACATCAAGGATGGTAGTGGACTCTTCATCGGGCAATCTTTGTGTTGAGGTTGCACAACATGTTTCAGAAAAGAATTTGAATGAGGCCACAGAAAGTGATTTTAACATCACTAAGGTAGATCTGGGTCCATCTACATATGAGGGTGACATGCAAAACTTTCAAGTATCAGCTGCCCAGTTGATAAAAAGAACAGAGAAGGAAAGACACACGAAAGAGCAACTAAAGCAACAGGTGCAAGTTTTGACATCCTATCTCAAAGCTATCATAGATACATTAGCTTTGCCTCTTGAGGCTTCTTCTTCCTCCACTAATTTCTCTCTTGAAAGTAATGTTGAAAAGGAAATTATTGAGAGTGTCAGTAAATACTAGTTGTATGGAAAGGTGACTGAAAAGTGGGTTGAACATATGAAATCAAAAGCTTTCAGTTTCTTTGAGCAGGCAAGGAGTCTATTTGATGACGCAGAAACAAAGAGGGAAGAGATTGAGAATGAAATGAAAGGTATTCAAAAAGAAGAATTGTTATGGCAAGGAATATCCAGAGATCTTGGTGAGATGATCAAAACTGATAATGAAATATTACTTGCTGAAAAAGTCTTTCAAAACATTGAAGAAAATCAGTCTAGTTCTTGGTTATTTTCAATTGAATTGAAATTGTCTAATATAAGACAAGTGTTGGCAGCCCAAGAAAAGCTTTTGGAAGTTTGTGAGCAAGTGAAGAAGAATATTCAGACTGATTTATTAGCAATCAATCCTGATATAATTGAGATAGATAAATTTTCAGCTTTAGAAGCCCAAACTATCAAAAGAAGTTTTGAAGACATGATTAACACAAAGTTGTTCAACAAACAGGTTTTCAATGAAGGACTTATGGAGAAATTGAACCTCATCTTCATGGCTGTCAATTCTGGTATTGATCACATATCAATTTATTGACATAATTTGAATGATGTCCATAAAGATCAATCAGAATGGAAGCTTCGCATGACAGGAGTAATTGTTCCCAAAAATAAGCTGATAGCCGCAGCAGTGAGGATGTTCAAAGTATACAAAACAAAGTCTACCTTCCCTTCACAACAATTTGGAGCAGCAGAAACATCTTCAGATGGTGTCAACCATGGCGAGGACAAAACCTGATAGTCTCTCATGAGATCCATCTTATTGGTCTACTTTTCAAAGTTTTGATAGGTTTTAGTTCTCTTTCTATGAAACTGACTTTATGTCACTCTTTTGTAATTAAGGTGAAAAGTGCATTTTATTCTTTCAGGGACTTTTTGAAACATTATATAAAGGTTACCTAAAATGCACTTTTATTTGCATAACGTATTTTGGGTAGTTACAAGAAGTGGTTATAAGGTAGTTATGAAGTTGGTTACTAAGACAAGTCTATATATACAAGGCTTGGTGTTTGTAATAGGGACTTTTTTGGGCTTTCACATTTATAAGGATGTTATAAGGAACAGAGATGTACAACTCAGTGTGGAGAAATAAGAAGCATTTTTGGATTGTGTGATCTGAAACATCTTCTTAACATTATTCATTCCTCTTATGTTGATGGATGATGGTTTTCTTTACATAAATTTTGCATCTGCAATGTGGAATAACAACTAGTCTTGAAAGAATTGGTTATTAGATAATGTTTCAACGTATGTTGAATATCTCCTGAATTAGTTCTTCTTTCTAATACTACACTCATTGTAACAGTTTAAGAAGTATTCTTATATTGTTCTGATGGGATTGTTGAACTTTAAGCATGTGAGATGAGTCAATGTTTGTAAGCCCATTGTCTTCATCTTCCAAACCTTTCTTTATTTGCATTTCATTCACAAAAACCTAGAATTTATCAAACAAAGGAGCTGCCCCTCTACACACAGAGGTAAGTTGATAGGAAAACTACAACTTTACCAACTGTTGGTACTTATTTTCACTATGTGTTTTTCTGGGCAAAGAGTCAATATAATCAGCCATATGTTATAGTGCAAATCTTTTTACCAACATGTACCAAGATGATCTCACTGCATATTCAAAAAAGGAATAGGACCATTGCTCCCATTTGGATAAATTTTTTGAGAGATGCATGACGTTTGGCATCTCTTTTGATGCAGAGGTAGGAGGACCAAAACTATCCTCAATAACATTAACAAATCAAAGAACTAATCCAATTGCTTTGGTCAGATTGAAGAGAAAATTAATACAGACTTTTCATCCAATTTTCATGAAGATCCAATGGTAGGAGAGAAAGTTATGACTCTTTTCCCAAAACTACAAACCCTAGGCAGCGTTCAGACCTGCCCTTACCAAAAATGCCATAACATATTCAAATCTTAATGAAATTTGATGTAACAAAAAGAAATGGAAAGTAGACTCAATACTCTTTCCAACCATATATGGTTTTCTCCTGTATATGTCCGTACAGAACCGTACCAAACGCTGCAATGGGACTGTTGCAGGAAAAATCAGAAAAATACAGTCCATAAAACACTCATATCTTTCACAAAACTAAATAAAAATGCATGGGACAAGAAGAAAATGGAAGGTGGTTGAAGGATATAACATTTGCAATCCATTAGACATCCATTCAATTCCATACAGGGCCGTACAATAGCAAAAGACAGCAAATTTCTGAAGGAAAATACAGGAAAACATTATTTTTTCTCATTCCATGCTCAAATCTTCAACCACCCACAAATTCTTCATGGTTACAAGGCCTTTTAAAGACATTAAAACATGTCTCTTCAGTTCATAACTGATTTGGAGTGAACCAACAGCCAAATGACTCTTCACCTTCCAAGTTTGCATCTTTTTTCTAATTTTACATTGACAACCTTTACATGGTTTGCAATATTTTACATTTTTGAAACTCCTAATGACCTAAACACATAAAAATGACTTGATTGACCTCATTAAACTATTGAAACATTTAAAATTTAATCAAACTCTTATAGAAGTCAAGGTGCTCCTACACCATACAACCAACCAACAAAGATTTCCAAGTCCCTTGGAAATGTATCTGCAACAAAAGTCTCTTTCCTCTGTCTTCAATCTTCAATCTTCTCAGCTACAATCTTCCAATCTATAGAAATGGTGACCAACCAAGCAACAAAACAAACTACCATCTTCACAGAGCATCCTTAGGATCCTTCTACTCCCATCAGTGGAGTACTCTTCAGGCTGCAACATCAAGTGCTTCTTCAGGTATCCATCTCTCTCACTACTTCACAACAAACCAACTCACCAAACCATTCATCTCACCCAACAGCAGATCCTAGTGATGCACCTACCACTCTCTCCTTAGTGGTTTCTCTCTGTATCCTTCTCCAGCCAAATCTCTATTGGAGAATGGTCGTGACAGACCTCATCTTGTCTGCCCACACACAACCTCAGAAAACATCTTTCTGCAGCTAGATGGATAAGCACCTGCAACCAAACAACTGAGCAACACAAAATCCAAAAGGTGTAGATTACCTCCCTCAGTGATCTATCTACATAATCAAGATCTTCTCACTCTTCACCTACCTTCTCAGTGACAGGAAAAAAAATACACACCACCCAAATCTTTTGACAGCTCTGATACCAATATGATGCAGAGGTAGGAGGACCAAAACTATCCTCAATAACATTAACAAATCAAATAACTAATCCAATTGCTTTGGTCAGATTGAAGAGAAAATTAATACAGACTTTTCATCCAATTTTCATGAAGATCCAATGGTAGGAGAGAAAGTTATGACTCTTTTCCCAAAACTACAAACCCTAGGCAGCGTTCAGACCTACCCTTACCAAAAATACCATAATGTATTCAAATATTAATGAAATTTGATGCAAAAAAAAGAAATGGAAAGTAGACTAAATACTCTTTCCAACCATATATGGTTTGCTCTTGTATATGTCCGTACAGAACCGTACCAAATGCTGCAATGGGACTGTTGCAGGAAAAATCAAAAAATTACAGTCCATAAAACACTCATATCTTTCACAAAACTAAATAAAAATGCATGGGACAAGAAGAAAATGGAAGGTGGTTGAAGGATATAACATTTGCAATCCATTAGACATCCATTCAATTCCATACAGGGCCGTACAATAGCAAAAGATAGCAAATTTCTGAAGGAAAATACAGGAAAACATTGTTTTTTCTCATTCCATGCTCAAATCTTCAACCACCCACGAATTCTTCATGGTTACAAGGTCTTTTAAAGGAATTAAAATATGTCTCTTCAGTTCATAACTGATTTGGAGTGAACCAAGAGCCAAATGACTCTTCACCTTCCAAGTTTACATCTTGTTTCTAATTTTACATTGACAACCTTTACATGGTTTGCAATATTTTACATTTTTGAAACTCCTAATGACCTAAACACATAAAAATGACTTGATTGACCTCATTACACTATTGAAACATTTAAAATTTAATCAAACTCCTATAGAAGTCAAGGTGCTCCTACACCATCTTTGAATCCAAAAAATGTGTGTTCGGGGTAACAGAATGAAAGCTCTTAGGCCATATAGTGTCCAAGGAAGGAATTAGGATTGACCCGAAAAGGGTAGAGGCCATTGAAAAAATCCCAATACCTAAAAGTATTAAAGGGATTCAATCTTTCTTTGGATAGATGAATTTCCTCAGAAGGTTTGTCACAAATTTTGCTAAAACTACTAGACCAATTTCCAAGATGCTAAGAAAAGGAGAGGATGTCACTTGGAGTGATGAACCAACTAGTGCTTTCAAGAGAATCAAAGGAGCCATAAGGAGGCTCTTGTTTTGAAATCCCCAGATTTTTCTAATCCATTTCAATTATTTTATTTTGCCTCTTTCTACACCATAGTTGTAGTTTTGTTGCAAAAGAACATTGAGGGCTATGAACAGCCCATCTCATTTTTTAGCAAATCTCTTCAAATAGCTAAGTTAAACTATGACATCACTAAAAAATAGGCCTATGCTCTAGTAAAATATGTTAAGAATTTTAGGCCCTACTTGGTTGGGGCGACCATTGTTGCCTATGTACCAACAACTGATGTTAAAGATGTTTTTACTCAGCAAGAAGTGACATGGAGAAGGTACAGATGGATTAACCGGATCCAAGAGTTTAACATTGACATCTAGATTACCAAATTGGTGAGAGGACAAGGGTTAGCAAAGTTGATGGCTAAGTCAAATTTAGAAGCTAACCAAATAAATAACATTGAAATTCAAGATGCAAGGCTGGCTTGCAACATGAAGGATTCTGAGTGGTATAAAAATCTTGTTTGCTATTTGCTGAACATATCTTGCCCAGACAAAATGACTAAAAATTAGAAAAGAACTTTAAGGTTGCAGGCCATAAAGTATGTGATTATAGAGGGTGAACTCTGGTGGAGAAATTTTGAGGGTATTTTACTCAAATGTATAAATAATACCCAAGCTTCTGAAGTTTTAAAGGACATGCATCATGGTGTTTGTGGGGGTCATTATACGGCCAAGACAACAGCACACAAGGTCTTGAGGACCAGATATTGGTGGCCCACTCTTTTCAAGGATGCTCACCACATGGTCAAAAATTGCAATGCATGCAAGAGGTTTTCAAGCAAATTAAGATTTTTTAGAAATTTACCCCTCAGGCCTGTGACCGCAGAGGCTCCCTTCCAGCAATAGGGATTAGATTTCATAGGTGAGATAATTAAGAAATCAAGTGGAGAACATAGCTGGATCCTAGTGGCCACTGACTATTTTACAAAATGGGTTGAAGCTATTCCCACAAAAAGAGCAACTAGTAAAGTTGTGGTGGATTTCTTAATGAATAATATTATAACCAAGTTTGGTGTGCCCATAAAAATAATCTCAGGCAATGCCATGTGCTTCAAGTCTGAAGAATTTACTAAATTTTATAGCCAATATGGGGTTTCAATCTCTTATTCATCCCCATACCACCCTCAGGGAAATGGGTAGGCTGAATCAAGTAATAAGAGCTTAATGAAAATTGTCAAAAGAGTCACAGAAAAAAATAAATGAGCATGGGACACCAAATTAAGACTAGCTGTTTGGGCTACCAGAATGACAATGAAGAAAGCCATCAGTTAGGCCCCTTTTGATCTTGTGTATGGCCTAGAGGCTAGAGTGCCTATGAATAATCTGTTACCTATTTGCAAATTCATTCAAGAACATGATGATGACATTTCTAATGTCATGCAAAATAGGATATATCAGATAACTCAGCTAGATGAAACTAGAAGACTAGCCCAGCAAATGAACATAAAATTGCAGCAAGAGGTTAAAAGTCTACATGACAGAAGGACATCTAAAATAAAGTTCCAGATTGGAGATATGGTTTTGCTATGGAATGCTCGATCTCAAGACAAAGGGGAACATGGTAAATTTGATGCCCTTTGGCTCGGGCCATATTTGGTCAGCAACACCCATGGAGAGGACTCTTATTTCCTGTAGAATTTGACTGGGGAATTTCTTGAATTGCTAATGCATGGATAATTCTTGAAGTCATACTTTTGATGAGGTATGAATCTTTTCCACGCATATTTGTTTTTCAGTTTTAGGTTGGTTCCCTGCTTTAATTTGTAGTTTAGGTTTATCTTTTCCTTTCCTTTTGTTGTGTTGTGGTCTACTTCACTAGAGTTTTTCTGTGTTCTCGTCCTATTCAAGGTTGAATAGACATCCCCAACTAGAGCCACTGATGGTACCATGTTAAATTTTTACATGGCTTTGGTCATTTGCAATTATGTGTTAGGTCTGTGACTTAGGATTTTAGTAAAACAATGCAAATCAAAACTGAAATCCTTGAGGGTAGCCTTAGAACCCTATTGTCAGACTCCTTGTCGTACAGTCACTACCTTTTCCAATGACTAAAAAACTATATTTCAGATTGCCCAATATTTCTGTGTCTGTATCTAATCTTAGCAAGACACAAACCATTTTTGAAAATAGATCTTGTGCCATGTGTCGGGTACCACTAACCCTTTTTTGCAGGTAACTTCAGTACGTGCTTTTTCACCGATGCGTTAATACTCAAATATTGATTACGAAAGATGATGGTGGAATGGTGAAATGATTTCTAGCTCCTAAAGAAGTGTTTCTTGTCATGAACAATGGGCCCCATCCCAAGTCAAGGCGATTTCTAAATGTTTCTGCCATTCTGCTAAACTTCATTCAAAGGCCCCAAGCAGCATCCACAGAAAGGTAGAAGTATGACATTTACTTGCTACGTATGAAAGGGGATATCCAACTAGAGAGGGGCATGTTCTGACACCATGAGTTTTTGGTCCTCTGTCATTCCACTGGGTTGTTGATTAGTGTGCTCTACTGAATGGCAGAATCACAGAAGGTTACCACATGGCGAAGACGGCACAATATTTCTAAGTCACCCATTCCAAGATATAATAGAGAATGTGAAAAGGGGTATTTCTATTAAATGATGAAATAAATGTCTCTGGATGTGTCCTTACCATCATATCCTCAAGATTGATTGTGGTCGCTGGGTAGCTGTCAAAATCATAAAATCTGACAGTCGGTAGTCAAATTTCCCAAAGTGCAATCTTTCATTATCTAGTTCATCTGAGATGAAATGAAGATGGACATGACTACTTCCATTCCAGGATGAGTGTTATTAATATAAAGGCATATCTCAATTCCTTTCATAGATGTAAGTTTAGAAGACATTGAAGCACTAGAAAATTCAAGCTGAAAATTGATGCAACACTTCAGCTATCAGGTTTGAAGTAGGCTGTATAAAACAAGCCTGGTGAGTCATTAAAAGCCCTCTGATTAAATGAATTGCATTTTGTTATAAGAATTGAGTCGACCTTTGAAAACCAAAAAAGAGAATCCACATCCCAAGTCCTCCATCTCAATAATGGCCCCACCTAAAACCTAGGTTCTCTCTGCCACTCAAAAATGAGCCTTACATGAAGACATTCTGAAACAACTCTTAGGCTCTACTTCACAAAGGGTAAGGGTGACCGGCTTGGAAGGAAATGAGGGATTAGTTGATAAATATGTTGATTGTAGGGATGTTGAAATCCCTATTTCTAGTTGGTCCCTTTTCCGCCACTAGTGGGGCAAGAGAAATGCCCAAGCACCATTGTCATATGTGTGGGGAAGTGACCTGGGAAAGTTAGTGGTTACCAATGTGTTCGAGGATATCGAGTTGCTTCAGGCCATGGCAGCTCACTATGATGAAACCTCCAAAACAATCAAGAGCATTAACAGAGGAGTTTTAGCGGAGATCAGCAGAGAGGCCACTACCATAGTTTTTGGATTAAACTTGGCTACCTCAACAAAAATTGACAGAGATATATTTAAAGCCCTATATACAAAGGATAAAAGCAACTATAGAACCATATATTTGCCTAGATTTAGCGTGAAGGGGCTAAACGGTAAATTAGTAAAAATCCCCTTTAGTGAGCAAGAACCTTTCAAGTTAATTACTTTTGAGGATTATTTTGTTAATACTTACTATGCTCTCTATCAAGTACTGGGAGAAGATAAGAGGGAGTGCATCCCTATTGATCTTACTTATATGGCAGCAGACATCCAGTGCCTATCTCAGAATGTCCAATTTGATTTTACTTCTTATTTGGCTCAATATATCCATCAGGGATTGGTAGATATTAGAAACAAGAAAGAACCAGTCAAGTTCAAATGGTTCTCTTTGCTATGTCACATGTTTTTATATCAAGGAAGAACTAAAAAGGTGTGGCATCCCAAACTGATGATCAACCCTATTGATAACAAGGGAATTGAATTGCCTGTGCAATGTTGGAACCACATTTGGGATAGACATGATACCCATTCTAGTTATAGGTTTCTCAAGGATTACTTTGTGGTTACAATTTTAAGACACCTCCAGCCATCTATACCTAGGATTCCTGAGCCATTGATGAATTTTCTATGACCTACAATAAGAGTTCCCCCTCTGGATATCAAGCATAATTGGGTTGATTTCATCCCCCACAAGGAAGGTACAATTTTCAAGATCTATGGTACCCTTGTTGTCCCACATTATTTGCCCAAGCATGTGCCCCTAAGGTTGGGTTTCCTACAGATCATTTGGCAATTGGCTAAGGTACAAAATTCTCACTTGAAAGGACAAAGGAAAGGATCTTTCTTTCCTTTCTTGACAGTATTTTTAGATTTCAAAATAAATAAGGATGGATTTGATAGGCTAAATGAGAAGTTACTGCCTTTCAAAATGGCATAGGAAAAGCTTGGGTTCTCTGATCCTGAAGGATTTATCAACAATATTAGGAGTATCAGCAGGTCTTATATTCCCCATTATGTTTTCTTCCCCAAAGATGTTATTAGAAATTCTCTTTCTGATAATGAGGTGAAAATGAAAAGTGCAAAGTGGACATTATATACAAGATATGTGGAAAAAATAAAGAAGAAGAATCCATCCTTTAAAGGACTTTTCCCAGAGGTTGATGACCCCATCACCAGAATAAAAAAGATTCTATCTCAAATTGATGAAGTGATTAATATGCAGGATCCCGATCCTACTCAGCTCCCTATGGAGGAAAGACCATCATATCAGCCCCCTATTAGAAGTCAAATAAAATACACTTTCCAAAGGAGGAACAAAAGAGAAGAGGTTAAACAGCAAGCCCCTCAGGACCCTCCTCCAACTAAATTAACATTATCTCTAACATCACCTCCCCAATCTTCTTCATTCGTACCAGTAAATGAAAATGAATCTCTTCCTGAGGAGCTTCTCCAAAGAGAGCAAAGATTGAAGTAAATCCTCTGGTGGATTACGCTGATCATGAAGAAGATATGGTAATAACAGAGGAAGAGATCAAAAATGAAATGCCATCCCCTAGACAAGATGTGCCAAAGGAATTTCCTTTGAATAGGATTCCTAATATTACCTTGAAAGGAAATGATATCTCAGATGACATCAGGATTGTGGCATGTAGGAATTTTATAACTGATGATGATTTTGTTAATTCTAAGAAGTTTTAGGAGTTTTTGTAGAAAACCAAAAAAGATGAATATGAGAAAAGGCTGGAAGAGGAATTGTTCCTTTCTCCTCAAGAAACCCATGATCAGGTGTCTATCAAGCTACTCACACAGATGAAAGAGGAGGTCAAGAACATCTCTCCAGATCAGGGTAAGAAAATGATTAGAGACAGTGGGGTCTTATTACTCCCTGAGTGGGACATAGCCTCTACTATTATTTTGGACACTGCAAGAAGATAGGATAAAGAGGTTTTTTCCACTGAAGAGGAAGTTGAAGCTACACTGAAAGGAGCTAAGTTTGACCCTAAGTGGAACACTTTAGCCATATGGGCCTTAGCACCCAACACCAACAAACCTCTGGTTGAATAACCTGATAGAGATTTTAAAGGTGGCATGATAGTAAAGAGGGTCTCTAAAACCCCCGCAAAAGAAGCATCAGACTTGGTGTTACAAGTTGCAGAGTTCAACAAGGCAACCACAGATGTTCTTCAACAAAAATATGATAACTTGTTAAAAGACTATATGGCTATGTTGCCAGAGTATAACAAGTTGAAACAAATGGAGATACAATGGAAGCATCAAGCTTCAACATTTGCCTTGCCACAAATAGCACTGGTAGTTAGGGATTCGAGTTCCCTTCTCCCTGGTTCATCTTCTCCATCAAAATGTGCTCTAGAAAAGGAAATTGAAGACTTAAAGAAGCAGATTGATTCATTTGAAGACATTTTCACATATGCTTTTGATAGACAAAAGGAAGATAATTGGTCTATTGTTTCAGGGATTTTGGAGCTATTAATGAACAAAGTGTCCAACCAGGCTGTCGGGATTCATAAGTGTTACTATGATTTATCAATGGTCATCAAGAAAATCAAGGATGATAAGGAAAGAACAATGCCTTTATTTGATAAATGGATCCCTAGGATGGTATCTTTATTAGGCATTTGTAAAGGAGCTAACCATGATCCTAATGCCCCCAAAGAAGTTAAATAAGTCTATGCAGTAGCAAAGGAAGCAGGAGATCTACAGGCATTCATAGACCATCTTGAGGAGGAGATGCTGAAATTAATTCAAGGGTTTGATAATGACCAAGTTGGTATAATTCCTCCAATAAAGAATGAGGGTGGTGACATTAAGCCAGCCCAATTATGGATCCTCTAGTTCAACAACATTATCCCTATCATCTCTTTCTTTCTTTGTCTTAATGATAAGATAGATATCCCTATGTTCAGAACTAGTATCGACAAACTATAGGACTCTTGTCAGCTAGCCCTTAATTTCAAAAGGGAGGGGCATTCGGTTATTGCTAGATACAATAACAGATATTTATGCTCTGGGGATAAATTGATCAATTTCCTATGGCCCATAGAAGACTAATATCAAGAATGGGATAAAAAATATAACAAGGTGCCTGATATTTGAAGCATGGGTGGTGAGATCTTCTTGTTTGAAGAGTATGGACACTTGTATGTTCTACAAGAAAGTCTTTTGTTCTCTTATGTAACTATAGTCTATTTCATAAGGTAGTTGAAGATATAAGAGATAAAAGTTGCCCAAAGTTTGTTATATTTTCTCAAAGGCAAAAATCTCAAAGGCTACAAGCCTTCCAAACAAACTCGTAATAGCTTTTGTTCCCATAGCAAATATCTGGGAGAAGTCTGTTATTTTTGAGAAATCTGTTGAAGCTAGAAGGTGACATCTGTGTCTAGGTCTCAGGTTTGTTTTGCTCCCTTGTTCTTATAAAAGGGAATTCATGACCTAGTTACAGGGATCTTGGAGAATTTTCTGTAGTACAATACATTGTCAAAAACAACTAAGTTTTTCTATTTTTAGGTGTGTTTTCAAGAAGGAAGGTTCATTTGTATTTGCAATTGTTAGCACGACTCATATTAACTCAATATTCTGAATATATTGTTAAAGGTTCATAACATATTGTCTCCTCCGTTGTGTGCTTTATTATTTTTTTGAATGAATTGATAAAATTATCAATATTATTCATCTTCATAGTCTTTCCTGTGTAAGGATATCCACTCCAAAAGGCTTCTACTCAAGGAGTAGATTTAACTACTTCAAGGAGGATATTAAATGTAATAGAAGTATATAGGGATAACTAAGTATGAATGTTATGGTCTGATTTCAAGGTGTGGTGATGTAATGCATCATTTACAGTATTCCCAATAGAGTTATAATTGTGACCTTATGCTAAGTTCATTTATATGCATTTATTTTGACTCTATAACCCCAGATTTAGACACTGATCTTTTGATGGTTGTTGTTCTCAAAGATTAAAGTCTCCCCGATCATTCCATATAAATCAAAGAACATTTTTCAACTTTGGTATTTATATTGATTAAGTTAATTTCTACATGTTCCTCTGCAAAGAATAAGATTAGATCTTAAAGAATTCAGCCCATCTCTTTACCTTATCATACATTCTTTCAAGCAGTTACTAGGAACATATCTGTGATAAGAATAGTGTTGATAGGCTAAGCATCCCATAGGAAACCCCATCCATTTGAAGTAGAAACATTGTTTTCCCCCTCAAAAGAAGAAGGCATTAGTCAAGTAGAATTAGCCTTCAATCAAATCCAATATCCCACCTAATAGGAACACCCTCCTTGGTTTCACAGAGCCTAAAGTACAGAGGAAGAACAAGGGGACTGAGACAAGGCCTCCTCCCCTTAAATCTCTTATTCATTGGCCAATCCCTCAAGGCAGATCAATCATTAATAAGTGGCTGATTTTATAGGTTTGCTGCAAGAATCAGGTTGGGAATTTAAAACAACCAACAGTCTCTTCTTCATTTCACATAGGTTATTGTAGTTTTGTTATGGATTATTCTATTGCCCAATGGAGTAGGCATCAATCTAATTGGTGAAGGATCAAACACCTTTTATTTTATTATCCTCTATCCTATTAGTTGTAGGATTAGATTAGGGTGTCACTATATGTCATGATTCAATACTGTAACTTAAGGAACATCTTAAGCTACCTCAAAATTTTTAAAGTAATATGTGAATCATGTCCTATGTGCCTACACCTTGCTAAGTTGTGTGTGTGAAGTCAAATCGATTCATCTTATGGGTTATTATGTTGTTATCATCTGTGGATGCATCTGCAAGGTGTACTAATCATCTTTATAAGAGGTTTTTAGTGTAATTGGTTAGCCTTTGATCTAATGACAATCTTGGGGGTCAAGCATACACTAGATACAATTGTAAAGCTTTATTCCATCCAATCTTTCATCATGATCAAATCCTATTAAGAAACATCTCTAGGAATACCCTCTTGAGCCTAGCTAAGCTCAAAGTGTAGAAGAGATTATCCACTCCTATCAATTGGCCTTTAACCATCCACAATCTATTGATGAGACCTTTCCTTACCTTCTTGAAGACACCCCCTAGCCTTGAAGGTGGGAAATACTCTAGGATTGTTGATCTATGGTTCAAGACCCAACACACCCATTTACAACTAAAAATATTGTTCCTTGTAGAAATGGTACCAAGTCCCATTGTGTCATTCTTCTTCAATGTATCCATCTCCTCATCCATAGCTTCTCTCCAAGACTCAAAATCACCCATATCCACCACCTTTTTCACAGTTATAGGCTCATCAATATTAATAATCAAAGAAGAAATGCATCTCCAATCAAGAGTAGTAGACATATCTCATTGTTGTCTCTACCAGGTGGACTTCCTCAAGAGTTGAGGTGGAGGTTCTACCTCCTCTTCTAAACTATAAAAACTATCTAAGATCTCCTCTTTAGGTCCTTCATGAGCTCCTAATTTAATCTTCTCATTCTTTGGGGTTAGTTGAACCACGTCTTTATTCACATCTTCTTCTAACCGCAACACTATTGAAGAAGGTTTAATCTCTAAATATAACACTTTTTTTGCACAATTTTTTTTTTTCCACGGGGTCCCAAAGCTTATATCCCTTCACACCAACACCTTGGTTGATGAAGATACTTTTCACTACCTTGTTCTCTAACTTTGACTATTTCTCCCTAGGCACATGTGCATATGTCTCACAACCAAAAACATCAAGATGTTGTAATGAGGATTTTTTACCTATCCATGCTTCTATAGGGGTCATGTCAACAACAAATGATGTACAATAGACCTAGTAATTAAGTAATAAGTTATGGCAATCAGTTTTTCTTAGAACTGTTGGCAAGAGATACTACTCCGGTATGGATCTGTATGTTGTCATTGATGGCAACAAAGCTCAGATATCCTATCACCATGACAAGAAGAGATATCTCTGGAAGAACATATTTGATTCCAAGTCTGATTGTCAAAAAATGGCTAAGTATGGAAAGCATGCATAGTAGAGGAGAGTAAGCAAGCTAGTATAGCTCCACAATTGAAGACTTGCATATGTGGTGCAGGTATGATGTTCTCAGTTGTCTGATAGTGTTATGCTTCAAAGGTCAAGTCCTGATCTCTTCCGGAAGTCATCTTGGAGAAATATCTAAGTTTGGATAAGTAAAGGTATAGCAGGAGCAGTGAATAGGGCATGGTGAAGTAGTCTGCATTCCTCCGCAGATAAGTATTTCGTTATGCAGTTTTGAGGTGTTGTAAACATTTATATGAAGTGTGTTATTCCAAAGTTGGGAGTTCTGAAGTTCATCAGAAGAATGGCTACAAGCAACTAAGTACCAGCATATCATTTCACAGAGTTTGCTAGAGATAGAGTCTGAGTTCTGATGGTTCGTATTTCTCTACAAGATGATATGATGACTTGTGATTCTGAGGGTAAGATTTGGAATGTGTAAAGAGTCCTTGACATGACTTTCAAAGTGTTTTATGATCAGTAGTAGAAGTTGTAAGATAGCAGATGAAGTTATTAAGCACGTTCTTGAGGAATAGGCTGACTGGTGGGATAAATCATTGTATAGAGAAGAGTTAATGTTTGGAAGATTTATGTAAGCAATTGAAAGATTAGAGTTGACCTATATGAACATGCTTGGGAGAAGATTTGGGTCTATGAGACACACAGTGCATTGGATTGAGCAACAAGGTACATCTTTTTATGTACACATTTCACTTCTTGGATGCTGACTTGATTATGAAGTAAATCATGATGCAAATATATAAAGGTGATGAAATTCAGTTGAGTGGTGTGTGGAGGTGTGTGTGATGCGAGCATGCGAATAGAAGAACAAAGTTAAAAGAGAAGCAGCAATGAAGACTTGGGATTCAAAATATAGTTGTTAAATGACTACACCCTGGCATAGAGGCAGATGCTAAAGAAATATTCAGATGTCATGTGTGATCTATTTGGAAGTGAGTTTTTGTCATCAAGGCAGTAAGCCAACAGTGAGCCTTCAGTAGGATTTAACAACCCTCATTGTAAACTTGCTAGGTTTAGGGTTGAGGCAGTGAGCCTGCTAAACTTAGTTGTACTTCATGGTTGTAAGCCAGCATGTTCTAGGCCCGTGGAGTGACCAAGCCTAAACATCATTTTTATAAAGATTGCAATATATTTATGAGAGCTAATCCTCACTGTGGTTTTTCCCTTTTTGGGTTTTCCACGTAAATCTTGGTGTTATGTGTCATGCTTCTGTGGATGCTATTCAGTTGTATATTTTGCTTCTGTTTGATTATTCTTTTGAAATGGTTGAAACTAAAAGTTCAAGAAAAGATTTATAGAACACTGGTTCATGCCCCCCTCTCAATGTTTCTAACAATCAACAATTGGTATTAGAGTGAGGTTCCTCGGAAGAAATTTAACAGCTTGAGGAAGATCAGGGATAGTGTGATCATGGCAGCAAGAAGGTATGGAAATTATGAAAGGTGCAACCAACTAGAAGTAGCTCTTATGGATCTTGAAAAATCTGAAGTAGAAGTCAAGGATCTGAAAGAAAACTTGGAACAAGAAGATGAATGCATCTTAAATCTAAAGGAGCAAGTCAAGAAATTCAAAGACAAATACAAAGAAGTCAGTAACCAACTACTATCATCAAATGAAGCTCTAGAGGATTTGGAAGTAGAAGTTGCAGAAAGAACAAGAGTAGAAGATGATCTAAATCTTATTGTGAAGAATAGATCAAAAGACTATGCAAAACTTGAAAAAGAGATTATAAGTTTAAAAACAGATCTAGAAAAGGCCAGAAGCTTTGAAGAAAAATTCAAGATAAGTACTGCCAAGCTTGATGAAATGATTTCTAGCCAAAAGAATGTTGATGACAAACATGGCTTAGGATTTGAGAAAGGAGAAAGTTCAAACTCCAGGCAAATAAGCACTGAGCCAAGGAAAAACAAAGGATACCAGTTCAGAAATTAAAGAAGAAGACCTAGAAGACCTCTGATCAGACAACCAAATGCTCAAAGGTACCCATCTTTCAATGGTTATTGTAATTCATGTAATAAGTTTGGTCATAATGCTACTCAGTGTAGAAGTAGAATAAATCAAAAGACTCCATTAATATGTGGTCAATGTTTCAATTGCAAGAAAATTAGCCATAGAACGAATGAATGCAGAAATCAATTCAAGAAAAGTCTCAACAATGGAAGGAATGATTAGTCATCCAAAGGTAAATGTTTCACTTACAATAGGATTGGTCATAGAATTGTTGTCTGCAAAAGTAAAGTAATTCAAAAACCTATTAGGTGTAATGTATGCTATAAATTTGGACACAGATCAAATGAATGCAGAAGATCAGTGAGAACTAACTTTCAAAATACAAGGAACAGTCAATCATTCAATGGAAAGTGTTTTGCATACAATAGATTTGGACATATGGCTAATCAATCCAGATTAAATTCAATCAATGAAAGGAATCAAGGTCAAAATAATATGGTGTTCTACAATTGCAACAAATTTGGACATGTTGAAAGGTTTTACAGAAGCAGTAATGAGAAGAGAAATCACTATTTTGAAGAAAGGAAAATAAAGCAGAGGATTGACAAGGGAAAAGAAAAAGTTGATCCAATTGAAACCAAGAAAGAATTGAACAAGGTATGTATCAAGAAAGGATTAACTAAAGTTAGAGATCAATCTGCACTAGTCTCCAGTGCAGATACCTCCTCTGAGAAGTAAACTAAGAACTCTAGCTCAGGGGGAGCAATGTAGAAAATTCAAATCTCTGAGCCAGAAATTGGGTGCTAGAATCTAGCATGAAGATGTATCATGGAATCTAATGCAACACACCTATTAGAAGAAGAACCGAAAGAAAAGAAGTCAATGCGGTAAATTGCAGAGCAATCCTAATCGACTATGTTCTACATCAAAAGGTTTTAACAACTTTTTGGAAATAAGCATTTAATGACATCTAGGTCACATTGTGAGGAGGATAAAAGGAAACTTGTTTAATCTTAAATCACTTTACACTTGAAGCTATCAAGCATTCAGAGAGATCATAATAGACTTTGGGCCACAACAACCAAGATTTGAAGGGTTTGGAGAATTTTGGATCAAGGAAACCCTACTGCGGCGAAAGAGGTATTTGCAACTTGAAACCCTACTGTGAAAATTAAGCTATTCTAGAAAAATGTTTACTCCTCATGTAATCAAGATAGGAAAAATGTCTCGCCCCATGTTTAAGAAACAATTCTTCAAATTACCAAAAAATGATCCATTAGAGGCATTCTCAATTACTCCACATGGGGTCTTGCATATTGAAGATATCAGGGCATACATTCATACTAGATTAGAAGAATATGATCATATAAAGTTAAGCAAACTATATTTGGATGAACTAACTACTGCTGACATTGTGCTGAAAGATGATTACAAAGTCCTAGGAGAAAAGAAATTTAACACCTGGTTGGACTTTCCCACAATTTCGATTGATGCATGGGTCAAGCTTGTTCTAAGCAAAATTCATGATGAATTTTTATGGTTTGATGAACCCTATTTGATAACCAAAGAAGCCATTAAAGAAGTAACTGGTATGAGCTCCTCCAAAAAAGGTTCCAAGTATAAATAAAATGAAGAAAAATGTGGTAATGTAGCTAATAGGAGCCAAACTTGAGAAGAATGACCTTACAATGAATGACATTAGGGATCAGGCTGTCAGATTTGCATCAATGATTATAGGATACAAAATATACTTCTCCAACAAAGAAAACTCTATGTCTGCATCAGCCATATACACAGCATATGACATTATCAAAAACAATATTGATTATGATCTTTGTGAATTGCTGTGAAATGAACTTATGGAGAATTTGAAAAGGGCAAAAGAAACTAATCATCCTTTCAAATATGGAACACTGATTACATGTTTAATCTTTTACTTCCTAAAAGAGCTACCTAGTCTAGGAAATGTTATCTGGCTCAACCACATTCCTATAGCTGCTCAAATAAGAAATCATTTATAGAGTTTGGGTAATGCTAATATGCAAAATAAAATCTTGTGGAATTATTTTAGAGATTTTCAACAAAAAATGGTAAGAATGTTCCGGATACCAAAAAAAGTGGTGATAAAGTATAAAAATGACATTGTATTCATGGTAGATGAAGATAAATGTTTTATGGAAGTTGTGGAACCAAGAATTGTATGGGTCCCTACACTAGGTTATGAAGTTGTAGAAGATGTCCTGACTGAGTTAGCTGATACACTACTAAGTAATCCTACTAATCTCAAAGAAGATAGATTCGAGACTTTCTCATAATTATCTTCCAGTATGCTGATGCAACCTGAACAGTTAGAAAGAGCATCAAATGAACAATTAAGGTAGAAACCAAATCAGGAGGATCCAAGTTCACAAGCATTCCAAAAAGGAAAGACAAGAGATCAGAAGAGGAGAGACTAGCATCTAGTCCCAGAAAAAGAATAAGGATCTCATCCATCATAGAAGCCACAATTGAAGGAGAACAGAAAAAGAAAGTCTCACTTTGTAAAGATAAGGTGACAAGAGACACTATTGCTTCATCAAAAGAAGTGCTTGAAAAGGAGAAACAAGATTAGTATGAACTAGAATTACTACAGGACCAAATAAATCTAGACATAATGTCTCTAACATAGAAAATTAAGTGGGCTTCAATTGTTCACGCAAAGGCTCAAGAAGAGTTGTTGAAATCACTTACTGAGGATAGTAACCTGATTAATGAAGCATCTGAGATCTTGGAGAAGTTGCTACCTATCCACAAGAGGGATTCATCAATGCCCACAACAAGTCATTTGAAGGGATTAATAAATTCAGTAAGTAATCATCTTAAATCTTTTGAGAATCTACAGAAACAAAAGTAAGGCAGGAGGTTGAAGGAAAAAGACTGGAAGAATTAAAGACAATGTTAGCCAAGAATAAGATTTCATTAGACAATTCAATATCCAACATTCAAAGAGCTGTGAAAGAAGTTGGAGATGTGTACAAATTTTGCCTGTCCTGGCTAAAAGCTACTCAGGAGATTGAAGAAAAGATCAAAGAGTTGGAAAAGAGAATGATGGACATCTCTAACAAATTTGATTTGGCAATAGAATCAGTTAGAAATAAGGAAGCAGGAGTCATCCTCATTCACAATGATCTGACTAATTTATTAAATCAAAAATATCAAATAAAAAGCAAAATGGGACAACTAAGAAGACTAGTCTGCCCTAAACTGGACTCAATGACAAATCTTACTGCAAAAGCTAGGATAGCTGCACAAATAGGCACACCCTTTGATCACAACAAGGTAGAAGCTTTAGCCTTTCTCTATAGTGGACACATTCAAATTTTGGATAATGCTCAAAAAGGTTAGGAAAATGAGTGGGCACAGATCAAGAACTTATTCAACGACATTCTCAAATACATGTAATACAAAGAGGTAGATTGCACTTGTAAATATGCAGCTGAATACATCAATTTTGAAATTTTGACAAATTTTTGAAGTCTGGATCACACCCTTTGCCATTGATGTCAAAGGGGGAGAAGTAGATCAATGAAAAATGGATAATCATCTTAGGAGGAGCAAGAAAGTATAGTGTATATAGTAAGGGGGAGCAGTCACGCATTTTTCACTAAGTGTCGCCATCAATGCCAAAGGGGGATATTGTTGGCAAGAGATACTACTCCGGTATGGATCTATATGTTGTCATTGATGGCAACAAAGCTTAGATATCCTATCACCATGACAAGAAGAGATATCTTCGGAAGAACATATTTGATTCTAGGTCCTATTGGTAATCATTTATGTTTAGGGTTGCAGGAAGTGCACCTCCCTAGTAATCCAGAAAATTTCCTAAGTGTTGGACCCTCTCAGTGTTTTTTAGCATCATCATGATATTCTAAAGTAGGGGATCATCATCATTTCTCATCATGTTTCGCTAACCCAACTTTCGTGTGCAGGGTGATATTTAACATCAGGTGATCTTGGTCAACATCATCCTGATGTTGGCGCTGAGAATTTTCTAAGTATGACCTGATGTTCTGGAGGGTCATCACATTTGAATATCGGGTGATCTTTGTTAAGATCACCCTGATGTTATTTTATCACCTTATGTTTGTTTTGCACCAGGATGTTGCTGGCGTCATTCATGCATCAGGGTAATATTGGCTAAGTCTTGTGGCTTCATCATTTTCTAAGGAAGGGGTGATATTTCCAAATATCGGGTGACATTCAAACATCACCCCGATGTTCCATTAAGCTACAGTGCACCCTGATATTCCTGCGGGGGTGATATTTTCTCGACCTTTGCCTTCATCTTTTCTCTACAGGATGATATTCTCAATATTGGGTGATATTCTGAATATTGGGTCATTTTCTGAATATCACCCTTGTTTTAAATATGACGATGTTCAATTATCAGGGTGATATCCTTCAGGTGATATGTTGCTGACGTCATCCAGATTCGATGGGGTCATACTTCAAGTTTTCAATCTGACCCAACATTGCAATATCCTGATGATGTCATTAGGACATTTGCGGATATGATGATGATGCTGATGTCAGGGAGATATCCGCATGTCGGCTTCATGCATTGTCTAGTGGGGGGTGATCATTTCAAGTATCAGTCATATTCATATATCACCCCGATCTTGTAGTGAAGCTACAGTGCTGCATGATATTTGTGCATAAGGATGATATTTCCAAATATCTGATTATCTTCCGAATATCATCCTGATGCTGACATGATGGTGACGTCATCAGGGTCTGGGGGGTCATATTTTAACATTAGTCATTTTATGGAGATCCCCTGATGTTGCGAATATGACGATGATGTCATCCGGATATGAGGAGGTGCGCAGTATGCAAATATGTTGATGACGTCAGCAGGATGTGATGATGACGTCATCAAGATTTTTGTGGACATGCAGGATGTTCATCGGCCAGACATTTGGTATTGGCTAAGTAGGAGGATCTTCCTCTGATGCATCAGGATTGTGCCGATGAAGGTGAATATCAGGATGATATCTCACGCGAAGGTAAGGTTGGTCATCAGGATGATGATGCTGACGTCAGGGTGATATTTCAAGTAACAGGATATCATGCTGGAGGATGATGATGATGAAGCTTATGCTGGCATCGTCGGGAGCAAAATCACCAACATTATATATGTAACCGGCCCAGTATATAAAGTGTTAAGGAGGTTGCCGTATGTTGCATGTGGGATAATTGATATCCTGCATATTTTCAAATATCAGGATGATGAATCTTGGCGGGAAATAGTTGCGATGCACAGTATGATGTTTTTTCCCAAGGCCGCAAGTTGGTGCACCATTAATGGCAGTTGTTGCAGAGGTATGGGTGATGGCGTGACGGATCTAGTACCTGACTGAAGATGTGAATCCCTAGGTGGCGGTGCAGGGCTCGAGGTTTCTTCCTGTCTCCTCCCCTACCTACTGCATTCAATGTGATGAGCACCATTTTCTCAATGTACTGTATCTGGCAAATTTTGATCTGCCATGTAATTAAGGCTGAGCACCTCCTTGCTGTATAAGTAGGGTTGTGTTGCTCATTTGAAGGTTGTTGAAAACTGGACATATCTGGCTCTGTAATAAAATACAACTAGTTCTGGTTGCTCTGTGTAGGTGGTCTTGTGAGTTTATGTATCTCTTGTTGTATGTCTCATGCATGAATTTACTGATTTCATGATTGGTTTTATATGAGTAATGTTGTATTTGCATGTGTTTTGTTATTCTGTCTCCAGTATTGCATGTATCCTTCTTCTGAATCTAGATATCTAAGGGGTGTCTTGAGTTCTAGAATATAGAATTCCTGTATTGAATGTTTGATCTTTCAACTTCTGCTCAAGGGGTAGATTAAATTGTTTTCTAATTAAGTGTTGGGAAAGATATACTGCAATAGGGATGCCATAAGTAGAGATGACTTAACACTCTATTCTGTGAGGTATTTGTAAGGCAGATACCACAACATCCCCTTGAAATCTAGTTTTAGTGTTCATGCTGATCATTCACAGGTGTATGTCTACTAACTCCAAGCCCTGGATAGGCACCAATCTAGCTATGCATTGAGATTACATACCAGGTCCTAGTTTTGCATCCAAACACATAAATCAAACTCATACTTCCAAATCAAACCATTAGGACCTTAGAAGTAGTTTAGGACCAAGATCCTCTGATTCACAACTGAACATAAGCCCAAAGCTAGCCTCTTTGCACTTATCTCACAGTTTTGGTCTTCATACAAGAGGATTCATCTACTTTGCATCAACATCCCAAGCCAACCCACAAGCATATTCTCATGGGTGTTGAATAGGGAATACCCCCCTAGGTTTTGCAAAGCCTGAAGAAGAAGAGGAGATAAAAATAGAGTCTATCTCCTACACTGTTGGCCCCTGGCCCAGAGATCCTATTGATCACTGATTGCTACCTTGTAGGGAAATCTGGGAATGAGCATCCAGTCAGGGAAATAACCAACAGAAATTGGCGACTCTACTGGGGAACTATTTGTGTAAGAACCCTGGTTTTTAAAAGAAATAATTCCTATTTATAGGTGACGACTTCGAACAATCTCCCAAACCAGTAAAGTAACAATTTGTATGCAAGGGAGAAGATCCCTGCGTAATCCTCTATTAGAAGAGTTACCTAGAAAGATGATGTATAGAAGAAAAGGAACTATCTCAGCCAGTCATGAGGGCTCTCCTAGAAATAATGATGATGCCCAAAATAACCCTAAATCATCAGGACAGCATGTGCCTTACTTTTCAAATGCAGAAGCTGATATTCAAGGTGCATATGAGAGGCAACAGGGTGGTGGCATAAGGATGAGGTCAGAGGTGTTCCAAGAACACCCTTTCTTAGACCCTGGTGAAAGATTTGAAGAGGCTGAATCTCCAAGGGATGATGAGGATGATGACCAAAATGGAATGAGACCATCTTCTTCTATGCCCAGAGATGACCAATTAGCTAAAGAGATCAGGAATTTGAGAGCTGAATTTGAGTATCTTTAGGCTGTGAAAATTAGAGACGATATGAGACAAAAGGTACAAGCCTTGAGGACAGCTCAGTAGGATGCAGTCCCTACCCTTGATAATGTAGATGCCCTAAGGAACCAGTGCAGAAATGAGGTACAACATCAACATAATGATCAAAGACAGAATCTAAATGATGCCAGAATACCATTGAACAATGTAAGAAATCAGAACATAAACAGAAATATCAATGCTAATCAGTTTGATAGATAACCCATGTAGCTAGATAGATTTAGACAGCTGGTGTTTAATGGTATTCCTGGTTATCCTAACCCCATTGACAAGCATGTAAGGCTTCAAGTGCCAAAATTTCCAGGAAATAATACTTTGTCAAGGGAGGATCATTTGAAAGCTTTTCAAAATGTCATGGATAACTTTGAGGTTGAGCATGAGGATGTCTTTATGAAGTCATTCATGCAATCTTTGGTCGATGAGGCTAGAGAATGGTACAAAAATCTGCCTGACCGGAGTATCTCATCATGGGATGATTTTAAAAGGATGTTTAAGGAGCAATATAGTGACAAAACTGACCCTAGCTTTTTTGTAAATGAGTTCACTAGTATCACTAAAGGGTCAAATGAGCAAGTTGCAGATTTTAATGCAAGATTTACTAAAGTGCTGAACAAATTGCCACATCACATGAGGCCAAATGAACCAATGTGCATAATATTATATATTAATGCTTTTGATACCAAAACAGCATATGGGTTAAGAGATAAAGGTCCTGCTATTCTCAAGGATGCTTTCAAGATAGCAATAAATATTAAGAATAACAGGAAAGCATCAGGCAAGACAAACAGAAGGGATGATGTGAAAATTCTGTAGAATCCAAATAAACTTCAGAATATTCAAAGTAATACATCTGCTCCTGAAGACAAAATTGATAAACTGGTAAATGTTGTTAAGGACCTAAGCTATAGACTTGCTAGAAGTGAAAAAGGGATAGGTCCTGATAGGCAAGTTTACCAAAGGCAAGGAAAAAGGCCATCATTGCATGATATGCCATACAATACCAATTGGCATAATGGTAAGCCTGTATTTCCACATAACAACACAAATCAGAGAACTCAACATGTCAAAGAGACTCCTGATCCTTTGAAGAAAGCTGTAAATATTGCTGATGATACTCCTTGGTGCATAATTTGTCAGATGACACATTCGCAGTCCCAATGCATGATTGCTCAATCTTTGTATGATAATGTTGTATCCTGTAATGAATGCAATGAGCCACATTATGTACAGGATGATGATGTTAATATGTTGTCCATAAGCAGGGAGCATCCTTCTCATGATGTAGATGAGAATACAAATGATGGGATTCAGGCATGTCAGCAGGTTTTTTATGATGAGGATGGTCAAGATAGTTATGTATTTGCTTAGGGCTCACACAATTTTTTGAGTAACCTACAAAGACCTTCTGATGAAGAGATTAGGGCTCTCACTGCTACAGCAGTAGCTCAAGTCAAAAGCAACTATAATCTCAGAGGTAAAGCTCAGGTAAGTAGCCCACATCAGCCAAAAGGCATTTCTGCAAGTCAACCAATGCATAGTCATAGAGGGATTGAACCACTAAAAAGGCAGTGGGGAAATAACAAGCAAAATTTTAAGCAAAAAATAGGTCATGAATCTCAAGGACCAGAAAATAGAATTCCCCAAGTTGAAGATCAAAGCAAGAGTTCCCAAAACAGGAATGATGGTCAGGGGGCTATGAAGGTTAAAGCTGACTCATCTCAAGATAGAAACAAAGCTACAGCACAAGTTACAACTGTGGTACAAAATTATGCTCCTTTTGATATAACTCAAGTTCTCTCTCAGGTAAAGGTTTCTGTCCCATTGATGGAACTGATGAAGGTTGATGAAATCAGGAATAAGACAGTATCCCTAATTTCTGGAGTGCCTTGTCAAGCTAAGCAAAATGATGAAGCCCAAGGTAAGAAGCAGGCCTTGTGCACTGAAGAGGATGAAGTCCCTGAAGTATATATGGGGGTGACCATGACTAAATGCCCTTCACAAGTGGAACCATTCTATGTCTCCCTTGTTATCAATGGGAAAGTAATCAGAAATTGTATGCTTGACTCAGAAGCATCAACAAACATCATGCCGTTGGCTATCATGCAACAAGCTAGATTAAAAATAGACAAGGCATGTGGAAAATGCTATGCCATGGATGCTAAAGAGGTACCAATCGTTGGAATCATAAAGGATGTGGATTTTAGACTGGCAACATATCCTGAAAAGACTTACAAAATGAATATAACAGTGGTTGACATAAAGCCACAATATGGTATGATGTTATCAAGGAGATGGGCAGCACTGATTGGGGGAAGTATGCAACTGGACCTGTCATATGCCATGATCCCAATGAATGGCAAAGATGTCAAGCTGATTAGAGAAGAAAGATCATAGGAGTCAGTTGAAGATCAAGATTCAGAAGAACACATCTGTTTTGTAGACACTGACTGTGAGAATTTTAGAGTTGTCTCAAGTGATCAAGAAAACCAAAAGGAAGACCTTTGCATTCAAGAGTTGGACCAGCAGGGTCTGTGGACCATGTATTTTGATGGAGCTTGTCAAAGGAAGGCTCTGGAGCTGGAGTTGTATTCCTATCTCCATCTGGTAAGCTCCTAAAATTCTCCTTTTTGTTCAGATTTGCTTGCACAAACAACATTGCAGAGTATGAAGCCTTACTCTTAGGCTTAAATATGGCTCTCAAACATGGAATTAAGATGTTAAGGGTATTTGGGGATTCTGAGTTAATTGTGTCCCAAGTTAGAGATAGGTATGCCTCAAAGAACAAAAGATTAAAACAATACAAGCATGCTATTTGGGATACCATTGAACTATTTGATGCATTTTCAATAGGCTGGGTAGAAAGATCAAAAAATGTCATGGCTGATTTCTTCGCCAATGTAGCAATAAGGCCAGATGATATCACTCTATTAGATGTTACAAATGTTGAAGTGAAAATGTGACCTATAGTACCAGAGAATATATGTAGTTGGCAAGTGTTTGATGATGACAAGGACTTATTAAGATTTTTGCACTGCATAGATGAATATGAGAACCAAGAAATTGATTTTCAAAACTTTGTAGAAATTGTAGATGGAAAAGAAACTCTTATGGGGAAAGAAGTAATTCAGCTAAAGACTAACAAAATCCCTAGAGGGTTGGTAGCTTTAGAAAGAGCTTTTGACAATAGAGACCAATTGATCACAAAGACATCTCCAACAAATAAAGATGACTTAGAGGAGATAAATTTGGGGACATCCCAGGCCCCCAAGATCAATTAGCTGGTGGAGCTGGATGAAATCAAGGCAGAGGCACAAAAAATAAACATCAAGAAACAGCAAAAGATGAAGTATCTGTTTGATAAAAGGGTTACAGAGAGAGGTTTTCAGATAGGTGATATGGTCCTTATGTGGATTGCAAGGAACCAGGATAAGGGTAAACATGGCAAATTTTAACCCTTGTGGACAGGCCCATATCAAATTAGCAATATCTATGGAGGAGATTCCTACTTTCTTCAAGCCCTAAATGGTGAACTAATGGGATTGCTGGTGCACAGCAAATTCCTTAAAACCTTTTTCACATAAATGAGTAACTTGTGTGCACAATGTAAAATAGTTGTAAAAATTTTGTACATACCTTGTGTGGTCAGTCCTTTTTTGATTTTTGGGTTTTGTCTGGTCTGCCTGGAGTTCTATGGTTCTCACTGCAGTCTTGCACCTGCACGTCCCCAATCAGAGCCTATGTTGGTAATAATTTATGTTTAGGGTTGCAGGAAGTGCACCTCCCTAGTAATCCAGAAAATTTCCTAAGTGTTGGACCCTCTCAATGTTTTTTAGCATCATCATGATATTTTGAAGTAGGTGATCATCATCATTTCTCATCATGTCCGGATATCCTGTAGTGGTCATCATGTTTTGCTAACCCAACTTTCGTGTGTAGGGTGATATTTAACATCAGGTGATCTTGGTCAAAATCATCCTGATGTTGGCGCTGAGAATTTTCTAAGTATGACCCGATGTTCTGGAGGGTCATCACATTTGAATATCGGGTGATCTTTGTTAAGATCACCCTAATGTTATTTTATCACCTTATGTTTGTTTTGCACCAGGATGTTGCTGACGTCATTCATGCATCAGGGTAATATTGGCTAAGTCTCGTGGCTTCATCATTTTCTAAGGAAGGGGTGATATTTCCAAATATCAGGTGACATTCAAACATCACCCCGATGTTCCATTAAGCTACAGTGCACCCTGATATTCCTGTGGGGGTGATATTTTCTCGACCTTTGCCTTCAAGTTTTCTCTGCAGGATGATATTCTCAATATCGGGTGATCTTCCAAATATCAGGTCATTTTCTGAATATCACCCTTGTTTTAAATATGACGATGTTCAATTATCAGGATGTTTAATTATCAAGGTGATATCCTTCAGGTGATATGTTGTTGATGTCATCCAGATTCGACGGGGTCATACTTCAAGTTTTCAATCTGACCCAACATTGCAATATCCTAAATATGTCATCAGGACATTTGCGGATATGATGATGATGCTGATGTCAGGGAGATATCCGCCTGTCAGATTCATGCATTGTCCAGTGGGGGGTGATCATTTAAAATATCAGTCATATTCATATATCACCCTGATCTTGTACTGAAGCTACAGTGCTACATGATATTTGTGCATCAGGATGATATTTCGAAATATCCGGTTATCTTCTGAATATCATCCTGATGCCAACATGATGGTGACATCATCAGGGTCTGGGGGGTCATATTTTAACATCAGTCATTTTATGGAGACCCCTCGATGTTGCGAATATGACAATGATGTCATCCGGATATGAGGAGGTGCGCAGTATGCAGATATGCTAATGATGTCAGCAGGAAATGATGTCAGCAGGATGTGACGATGATGTCATCAGGATTTTTGTGGACATGCAAGATGTTCATCGGCCAGACATTTGGTATCGGCTAAGTAGGAGGATCTTCCTCCAATGCATCAGGATTGTGCCGATGAAGGTGAATATCAGGATGATATCTTACGCGAAGGTAAGGTTGGTCATTAGGATGATGATACTGATGTCAGGGTGATATTTCAAGTAACAGGATATCATGCTGGAGGATGATGATGATGAGGTTTATGCTGGCGTCGTCGAGAGCAAAATCACCGACATTATATATGTAACTGGCCCAGTATATAAAGTGTTAAGGAGGTTTCCACGAGGTGCATGTGGGATAATTGATATCCTGCATATTTTCAAATATCAGGATGATGAATCTTGGCAGGAAACGGTTGCGATGCACAGTATGATGTTTTTCCCAAGGCCGCGAGTTGGTGCACCATTAATGGTAGTTGTTGCAGAGGTATGGGCGATGGCATGACGGATCTAGTACTCGACTGAAGATGTGAATCCCTAGGTGGCAGCGCAGGGCTTGAGGTTTCTTCCTGTCTCCTCCCCTACCTGCTGCATTCAATGCGGTGAGTGCCATTTTCTCAATGTACTATATCTGGCAAATTTTAATCTGCCATGTAATTAAGATTGAGCACCTCCTTTCTGTATAAGTAGGGCTGTGTTGGTCATTTGAAGGTTGTTGAAAATTGGACATATCTGGCTCTATAATAAGATACAACTAGTTCTGGTTGCTCTGTGCAAGTGGTCTTGTGAGTTTATATATCTCTTGTTGTATGTCTCATGCATGAATTTACTGATTTCATGATTGGTTTTATATGAGTAATGCTATATTTGCATGTGTTTTGTTATTCTATCTCCAGTATTGCATGTATCCTTCTTCTGAATCTAGATATCTAAGGGGTGTCTTGGGTTCTAGAATATAGAATTCCTGTATTGAATGCTTGATCTTTCAACTTCTGCTCAAGGGGTAGATTAAATTATTTTCTGATTAAGTGTTGGGAAAGATATACTGCAATAGGGATATCATAAGTAGAGATGACTTAACACTCTATTCTGGGAGGTATTTGTAAGGCAGATACCACAACATCCCCTTGAAATCCAATTTTAGTGTTCATGCTGATCATTCACAGGTGTATGTCTACTAACTCCAAGCCCTGGATAGGCAACAATCTAGCTATGCATTGAGATTACATACCAGGTCCTAGTTTTGCATCCAAACACATAAATCAAACTCATACTTCCAAATCAAACCATTAGGACCTTAGAAGTAGTTTAGGACCAAGATCCTCTGATTCACAACTGAACATAAGCCCAAAGCTAGCCCCATTGCACTTATCTCACAGTTTTGGTCTTCATACAAGAGGATTCATCTGCTTTGCATCAACATCCCAAGCCAACCCACAAGCATATTCTCATGGGTGTTGAATAGGGAATACCCCCCTAGGTTTTGCAGAGCCTGAAGAAGAAGAGGAGATAAAAATAGAGTCTATCTCCTACATTGTTGGCCCCTGGCCCAGAGATCCTGTTGATCACTGATGGCTACCTTGTAGGGAAATTTGGGAATGAGCATCCAGTCAGGGAAATAACCAATAGGTCCGATTGTCAGAAAATGGCTAAGTATGGAAAGCATGCAGAGTAGAGGACAATAAGCAAAGCTAGTATGCCTCCACAATTGAAGACTTGTAGATGCAGTTCAAGTGTGATGTTCTTAGTTGTTTGATAGTGTTATGCTTCAAAGGTCAAGTCCTAATCTCTTTCAAAAGTCATCTTGGAGAAATGTCTAAGTCCAGGTAAGCAAAGGTAGAGTAGGAACAGTGAACAAGGCATGGTAAGTAGTCTGCATTCCTCCACAGATAAGTATTTCATTATGCAGTTTTGAGGTTTTGTAAACACTTATATGAAGTGTCTTACTCCAGAGTTGGGAGTTCTAAAGTTCATTAGAAGAATGGCTACAAGTTGCTAAGTACTGGCATAGTGTTTGACAGAGTTTGACAGAGACAGAGTCTAAGTTCTAATGGTCCGCATTTCTCCACAAGATGATATGATGAGTTGCAGTTCTGAGGGTAAGATTGGGAATGTGTAAAGAGTCCTTGAAATGACTTTGGAAGTGTTTTGTGATTAGCAATAGAAGTTATAAGACAACAGATGAAGTCATTAAGCATGTTCTTGAGGAACAAACTGACTGGGGGGATAAATCATTGTGTGGAGAAGAGTTAATGTTTCAAGGATTTATGTAAGCAATTGAAAGATTAGAGCCAACATATATGAGCATGCTTGGGAGAAGATTTGGGTCTGCATGACACATAGTGCATTGGATTGAGTGACAAGGTACATCTTTTTATGTACACATTTTGCTTCTTGGATGCCGACCTGATTATGAAGTAAATCATGATGCAGATATATAAAGGTGATGAAATTTGGTTGAGTGGTGTGTGGAGAAGGTGTGTGTGATGTGAGCATGTGAATAGAAGAATAAAGTTAAAAGAGAAGCAGCGATGAAGACTTGGGATTCAGAACATAGTTGTTAAATGACTACACCCTGGCATAGAGGTAGATGCTAAAGCAGTATTCAGATGTCATATGTGATATGTTTGGAAGCAAGTTTTTGTTATCAAGGTAGTAAGACAGAAGTGAGACTTCAGTAGGGTTTAACAGCCCTCATTATAATCTTGCTAGGTTTAGGGTTGAGGCAGTGAGCTTGCTAAACTTAGTTGTACTTCATGGCTGTAAGCCAGCATGTTCTAGGCCTATGGAGTGACCAATCCTGAACATCATTTCTGTAAAGATTGAAATATATTTATGAGAGCTAATCCTCTTTTTGGGTTTTCCAAGTAAATCTTGGTGTTATGTGTCATGCTTTTGTGGATGATGTTCATTTGTATATTTTGCTTCTATTTGATTATTCTTTTGAAATGGTTGAAAGTAAAAGTTTAAGAAAAGATTTATAGAACACTGATTCACCCCCCCCTCCTGCTCTCAGTGTTCCTAAAAATCAACAAGAACTTTTATTCCAAGCCAACTCCACTAAGCATACTTCTATCCCTCTCCATTAATGTCCTATTCATTCTCTCTACAACTCCATTCTATTGAGTGGTATATGGAGTTATCTTATCTCTCTCAATCTCATGCTCTTTACCTAATCTATCAAAACTTGCAAGGAACAAAATTGACTGCCATTGTTAATCCCCAAAACCTGTAAATCTTCCTACTACTAAAATTTTCAATGAGATCCTCAAACTCCTTAAATTGATTGAAGACTTTAGATTACTTCTAAGGAAATACACTCATGTTCTTCTAGAAAATTTATCTATAAAAGATACATAGTACAAAAACTTAGAAATAAGGAAATACACTCATGTTCTTCTAGAAAAATTATCTATAAAAGATACATAGTACAAAAACTTAGAAATTTATTGAACATTAATAGGACCAAATACATCTAAACGAATCAAGTCCAATGCCCTAGAAGATTTGTGAGAGATAGAATAAAATTAAACATGTTTCTATTTACCATATATAGTTTTCACAAAAAACAAATTGAAGAGCACAATCATTCAATTCCTCAACAAGATTTTTATCTTTTAGGGTCCTTAGACCCTGCTCATCTATATGGTCCATTCTCTAGTGCCATAACATTGTTTTCTCTATCGGTAATTTCTCAAATGCAAGACCTCACTTAGGTACCCAAAATGTAACATCCACGCTCTAAATACATAGTAAAAACCAAAAATTCACCATAAAGTAAATTTACAAGGTAAAAATGAGACAGAGAATATTTTTCTTTTATTCGGCATATAGTCGAGTAACTACAATTACAAGATATCTCATTACAATCACAATCAACCTTATTGTCATTCTCAAGTACAATGTTTACAAAAATAAATCAATTATAAATACCTGAATCAGATAATGTTTTACTTAGGCTCAATAAACACAAGTCTCAGAGATATACTGCATCCAGAAATCTGACATCTTTATCACAAGCCTCGGCATGTCTTCTGCTAGAGAGAGAGAGTATCTTTCCAGTGATTTACCTCCAACCATAGACCATCAGTCTCCCGCACTCCTTCCTAACCGGAAGTGGCCCTACCCTTCATGAGAAGTATAGACCAAGGTGACCAGTGGTTATTTGCCTTTCTGAATACATAGTGTTGTATCTTACACAACTCTATCTATCATACAACCCTAGATACCCTCTAGCTAAGTATGATTCCCGATAGGATGTGCAATCCAGATACAGTGAACCGACAATGCATGCAGAGACATATGCATTACTATGGCCATAGTTTTCAATATAAATTGACATTCACAATGAACGTTGTCGTAATGTTCACCCACTCCAACTCGACTTGGATACTATCATATTCCTATAGTTCAACTTGGTCAACTACGTTTAACTTATGAATTCATGATGATTTCATCAATCTAGTCTTCCCGACCCAATACATGTTTTCTTTCACTGTCTAAAATCCATAGACTTTTCTTTCGTCTCTCTTCCTTTACAAGGACTCTCATTGCATCATTGCAATATCCGAGGTCCATGACTTATTGTCTCATAATAAATATAGATAGATTAATTGCGACTAAGATGATAACCTTACCCAGGTCAAGCAACATAGTCTAGGAAACTAATTCCCTTCTTACAAGTAAGAATAATTACACATAGTCAGGGCACTTGACCCTTCAATCATGATCTTTAAATAATCTCAATGATTTAATATAATAGTTACCATATCTTGGATTAAGATTTAACTGTTGAGTTTTGCCTAACTCAAACCTAGTCTTTCTGACTTAGGTAAATTCACAAGACACTGTTGTTGCTCTACAAATGTTATGGAAAGACTATTCATTCTTAAGTATCTCTCTTTGCATCTACGCAACATACGAGATTCACCCCTTGTCAACAAGTAATAGCTTAGAGAAGTTGTGATATAAAGATATAATGATTTTAATGTTTGACTAATCCTTTAATGGTACCTCTTGCACGCTTGCAAAAATCTGAGGCTTACGACTTGTATTTTAAGTCGACTTGAAGCCTAACACATGGTTTTTTTTTTCCCCTTCCTAGGGTTAAACATTGTCGAATAGAAACAAATCTCCTTTCAATAAGATTGACATGAGCATTACTTGACTAGGGTTTTCAACCTTCTTTGTCGACCCATACATAATCCACTAAAACAAGTTGTAACCCAAAAGGTATAATTTATAACCTTACCCTACTGGGTCTAAACTTGGGTTTAGTCTACCCTTTCCCATAATAATGGATTAATAAACCTTTTAGTTCAAGTTCGAAAGGGGTTTTAAGTAATCGATTATCCCCTAGTCTTCTTTCAACTAAAACAAAAAGTCATTTCAAACAAGACCATTTCTTATTTACAAGAAAACCTTAGTTAAAACCCACCAAAAGGTTCCAATCAAGTTTGTATATCAGCTATGATCAATTTGATACCAAAAGGTGGATAAGTCTACTTCAAGTTTTTCTATCCACTAATATTCAATGTCGAAAGGATACTCTTTCAACCATATTCTATGTAGTCAATGAACCTTGCTATCTATTTTGAGCAATTCAAGGAGACTATATATAAGTCCTCGAGCTTGACAATCATTTAGACAATGTCTTATGCACTAAATTCCGTTGAGCATAGGTTTATTTACCCTATTCCAACTCAATGGGATAACTAACATACTTAATCTTGAAAGTAAGAATATTGTAAGAGAAACGTTAACCTCTTAGTCTTCTTCTAACTTCGAGGTCATTTTAAGTTTCTCCACCCTTAACAAGTTTCAAATATGAGTAAACCTCAGTTATAGCTAAACTAAAGGTTCTCAACAAGTTTAAGCTTTGACTAAGTTTGAATTGGTTCCAAGGAGGATAATAGATGATTCCTGATTGTTATCAACTAATTTATTGTCGAGGGTTGCTCTTTCTTATATAATCAATGTCATCCCTGAACAATGTTATCTATTTCTTTTTGAGCAAGCTAGAAGACTATAAAATCTATCACAAGTTGACAACATTTCCATGCCAGGTATTACGCAGAAACAAAGTGATTTTCTATGTCACTTAGCTAATATATATACATATATAGTCGTGATTCTAAATGAGCATAAGATTATAGTACCCATAGTATTCTATGACTTACAAGTTCTACGTTGTCTTGTTTGGTACTGCTCCATACTACAAACCCACGGGAAAAGACATATATAAACTATTTGAACAGTGTTATACGGAATATCTTCCGAATGAGCATATGTTTCTATTGAAAACAAAGAAACCTTTCGTCTTAATCTTAGAATCTCTGACTAAGCTTAAAACCCGATCTTATATATATATAGAAATAAACTATCTACCTAAAGATAACCAGATATATTTATTTCTTTCGGTTAAAATCTTCTATTAAGAGATATCAATGCTTTTTACAACTACGAAGAGTAACACTCTGCACAATGAAGACATTCTTATCATAAAAGAGTCGGCCATTACAACATTCTAAGGTGTCGGCCTCATAGAGTTAGAGCATCAACTCAAAACTGGTTTGAAGATTAATATAAAAAGATGCATCTTGTAATAGTAATGAAATACTTCATAAGTAAAAGGAACCTGCAAAGTTAACTACAGAGGATCCTTGACAGTCGGTGCTCGTCCACGAAGAGCTCTCGTTTTTCATGAAGACAGCTTTACACAGTTTTCACTGTTAATCGACTCCAATGCTCCCTGACAAACTATCCAAGCGCTCCCCTATTCTCAGCCAGTTCTCCTCCTTTTAACTCATTTCCAAACTCCCTTATTACGCCTGCCCACGGCGAAGGAGAATAATGCCTTTACCTCTCCCCGTTTCAATTTCTTAACAACAGAAAACTATTCCCCAGGCTGCCCACGACGATGGAGCATCATGGCCTTTAACTCTCGGTTTTTAATTCCTTCTTAATAGAATAACCACCTCCTCCGATTGCCCATGACGTAGGAGATTCCTGACATTAAACTTCTTCCGTTCCATGCCTTAACAAAAGGAGGTCGATTAAATCTGCATGTTCTCGATTCCCTTACTTACAACGACCACTAACAAGATGGAGACTTCTTTATGACGATGTGGCATTGTGGCACAA
This sequence comes from Cunninghamia lanceolata, assembly GCA_027924645.1. Lineage (NCBI taxonomy): Eukaryota > Viridiplantae > Streptophyta > Pinopsida > Cupressales > Cupressaceae > Cunninghamia > Cunninghamia lanceolata. The sequence goes on along the minus strand of BSBN01001464.1, from coordinate 437,572 downwards.
CAACCTCGTCCACTTCCTCCACAAGAAGGCTTCTAAACCTCTGAAAAAGCAACTAACACCGCTTAGTGGAATTAAACTCTTACAAGGTGGTAAATAATAAATGCTTATGGTGTCTCTAAGGTCGAAAAGAGAAAGAATCAAGACCGACTAAATTGAAGAAAATATAGGTTAGATTAATGATAACTCAAGTCTTAAACTTGGAGGGAAAAGACGCATTCAAAAAGGAAAGACGTCCAAAGACGACAGAACTTGGACGTAAACCTACTCGACTTGACGAGAAAACCGACATCAAACAAACTACAGGATATACCCCACGTTACCAAAATATAACTAAGGTGATTTTGGAATATTCCTCCAAATAACGACTAAAGCAGGTTATAGCTCACCTTGGCTTCAAATTCGACATCCATTGATTTCCAAAAAGGAAAGAGTTCACAACATATGTCCAAGGCATTTTTATGACAATCACGATGGATTGGGCGTAACGCAAAACAAGATTTTGGATTTGGTTTAGATATCACATAGCTTGTGAAAAACCTCTACCCGAAGTTGTTAAAAACTCCTCTATTTGTCCCATTTTGATCACTAAGGATTTCAGATGATGTGAATGGGTCGAGCTTACCTCCCCATCACAATTCTTCATTAAAATCACGTCGACTTGATGAGATCATTTGTTGACGTTAAACATCGACAATATTCACGTCATCTAACTTGATGGGAATGTCTTAACGTTTAAGAGGCGACAATAAAACCTCAAGTGACTCAAGAAGAATAACACAACCATTCTACGTCAATGATGTTGTTTACTTCACAAACAACTATGTCAACTCACCATCGACTTGACTAAATGATAAACAAGATATCGACTACCTGTCGATTAGATTCAAAAGTAACTAGCAAGACAAGACTTACCTCATACAACTCATTGGTTCACATTATCATTCAACACTAGACTCATTTGGCAAATAGACCACTCGTAATCCAAGGTCTATCTCTCTTCTCGAAAGATACTCTCTCTCTCTTCTCTGAGAGTCGATAACTTGTAATCCTATTTCACTTGTCATCAAACAATATATAATCAGTGCATCATTATTCAATTAATTCAACTAATAAATCAAATCTCATCATATAGATATTAAATCGACAATAACATAATCATTTCCATGATTTCATAAATGCTATTCAATATAATTCCATGTCATATCCTGTCATAAGTCTATAACATCACAACAAATTTACTTATGCCCAAGTAAAAAGTAAAAATATAGCAAGTCAAAAAAAATTAGGGATGTAACACAAAAGCACAAGCATCAGAAGTAGACACAAAAATCCTCTTTGATGTTGGATATGATGGTGAAGGTGTAGACTCTATAGATCTCTTCACTACAAGAATAGAAGAACTATTGCACCAAAGAGTGCATGCATCTAGCTAAAATAGAGTGACCACATGAACACCCTTAGTAATCATCATAGCTCTTTACACCATCTTACACCCTCCACTAGAGAAAATAACCTACACATTTTCATCATTAAGTTTGCTAACTGATAACATGTTTGTGCCAAACTAGGGATGTGTAGCACACCATTGATCCGCTTCACTCATTCATTTGGAATCAAAGATGGACTCTACCATGGCCAACTATGCTTAAGTGAGATTTGTCACTGAGGTACACTTTCCTACCATCATATTCTTCATACTTTAAACCACCCCCATTGGGAGGTCATAGGGAAGGAATCTCTAAAGTATATCAACCATACACCTTTTGATGCATGAGTTTCCAAGGCCACAACAAAGGCATTTGCATCATCTTGAGAAGATTTTTTAGAGTCATCATTTAAACCATTTTTATTTTTATTCGTCTCCTCTTTACAATCTCTAGGTAGTGCTTAGGCTTCCCATAATTCCAACACTTAGTCTTGGACTTTCTAGGAGATTTGGATCTCCCACATGATCTGGATTTAGACTTTTCTTTCTTTTTATCCTTCTTGCCTTTCTCCTTTGGTCTTCCATGAACAATGCCTCTTTAGTAGATTCAAAATCTTTCCCTTGCATCTCCTCTAAGAGTAACATAGCCACTACCTTGTCCATTTTGAGTTTCAAGGTAGTGCTCTTGATTACCACCACAAAGTGATACCATGATTATGGCAAAGAACACAAAAGTGTCATGCAATGATCCTTCTCTATTTTCATTCTAATAGAGTGTAATTGAGTCACAATAATATTGAATGCATGAACAAATGCTCAACAACAAAACCACCATCATCCATTCTCAAGGCTAGGGATTTAGCCTAGTACAAGTCTCCCAACTTCTTCCAAAGAGCTTGTGTGGTAGCTTTTGTTAGTGCTCAATCCGACTAGATGTTTCCTAGTATCCCTACAAGGTACCCATCATTGATCAATAGGATTTCTAATCCAGGGGCCAACAATATAGGAGATAGACTCTATAGATATCTCCTCTTCTTCTTTAGGCTCTACAGAACCAAGGGGGGTATTCCCTATTCAACATCTATGAAATGTACTCATTAACTTGGTGGGATGTTGACACAAAGCAAATAAATCCTATCTTATGCAGACCAAAACCATGAAATAAGTGCAAAGGGGCTAGCTTTGGGCCTATGCTCAGTTGTGAATCAGAGGATTTTAATCCTAAAACTACTTCTACATGTCCTAAGGGTTTGTATTGGAAGTTTAAGTTTGTTTTTTGGTATATGGATGCAAAACTAGGACCTTGGGTGTAACCTCAATACAAGACTAGACTGGTGCCTACTCAGTGCTCGGAGTCAATAGACATATATTGTGAATGTTTACCATAGACTTAAAACAATAATCAGATTTCAAGGGGGTTTTGTGATGTCTACCTTACAGACACTACCCAAGACTAAGTATTCAGTTATTTCTACTTACAAACATCCTTACTGCAATATATTCTTCCCAACACTTAACCCAAAACATTTAATCTACTCATTGAGCAGAAGTAAAAGATCAAGCATTCAACATAGCAAACCCATGTCCCAGAATCTCAAACACCCCTTGGTTGTTTAGATTCAGAAGAACACATTCAACTTGGAGACAAATAACAAAACACATGCAATGAAGCATTACTCATTTAAATCAGCATGAAACTGATGAATTCTATGCATAACACATTCGACATACAACTCATAAACTCACAAGGCACAAAACAGAGCCACCAGCGAAGTTGTATCTTATTACAGCACCAAAGTTTGTCTAGCTTTAAACAACCACAAATGAGTAACACAGTCTTCCTTTTATAACAAGACTGTGTACTCAACAAAATCTACATGGCAATTCAAAATTCCTGCCAGATACACTACACCAAAAATGGCACCCAAAACATTAAAAGCACAGGCAAAACTGGAAAGAAAAATAGGTGAGCTCAGGAGATGTGTCGCCGCTCATAGATTTTCCTCATAAATCTAGTAGTTAGCCTGTCAACTCCATTGACCATGCCTCTGCAAATAGCAAATAATGACTCACCTACTCGCGGCCTCCTAGAGTGTAGCAGCCTGCGAGTCTTAGAACTTTTCCCGCCCAAAAATGGCTGCATATGCACAAGAAAATCCTTCGTCGAAGGTTTAAAACACAGCTGTCGATCTTACTCTCCTATCACTGGGATTGATGGCGTCGAAACACGCTGAAAAGTCACCCACCATTGATATCGTGCCACATTAGCACCCTATGCATCCATCGCTGACTTTTCCGCCATCCATTTTGCCCTTTTCACCCCTTGTATATGCAGTTGAAAGTGAGATTGTCTATACATACAATCACTTACATACAAGGTGGATCCCAAGACACTATAGAACAAATTTGAACCTACATTCGGATCCGGGCCTTGTATGTATATCCCCTTGCACATTGGCACATACAACATACCATACATACAAGCCATGGACTTCAAAATATGATGAAGCACATCGCAATCGCCTTAAGGTCCAACTTGTACCTAAACCTTTGCATTTTTATTTTGTTTACGCGAACATACAATTGCAATATACATTCCACAGACCTCAAATGACTATGAAGTGCTTTGAAATTCAAATCGGGTCCAGTTTGCATCTCTTTACTTGTATATTTCCTTGCATATCGCATCATACAAATGTAATATACATACAACGGACCCCAGCCATTTATCCATTAGATTTGAAAAACTTTCAAATCTAGGCCTTGTATCTCCTTTTGGTTGTATATCGGCATATACATGCAAGCTGTGGATTTCAACACCTTGTCAACGGGATTGCATGTTCATTCTAGATTATGGCTTGTATATTAGGAATGTATATTTAAACATACAATTGCAAATATACAAGCGGTGGGCCCCAGCTTTGTAACCTGCCTTGTATGTGTCTTCTTATATATCGCCGCCGATGCATATAACCAACATACAATCCACCTTGTATGTCCGCAGGTCCCACCCTTTATATGTCGGCCCCTTGCAAATTTCCCTTTATATGGCGAATGCACATTTGCCTTGTACATTTGCTTTGTATGTGAGATACAAACCCATTTGTATGTGAGGCAATCCCCACCAAATGTTTCCTTGCCACCTTATATAATGCCAAACATACAAGACCATTTATACATTGCACTGTAGCGAATGCATGTCCGCTCCTTTATATGTAGCCGTTACATGTTCAAACATACAAGACAAATATACATGCAAACCCGATATACATTTAGGGAATATTCCCAGAATCTACGATAGATTCTACAATGTATATGCACCTTTTTTGAACCCGATATGCATTGTGAAATGCATATAACTGATTTTTCACCATTTTGAAAGCCGATTGAGATCTTTGACCTGCCAATGCACATTTGACCTGTATGTATATACAAACAACCTTGTATATACAAAGCGACATGCATACAATGGAATTTTTGCACTTTTCAACTACAAAGGCCAAAAGACTTAGAATTTTTTGGATTTTTTGGGAAGGTGCCTGAATATTTAAGTGCTTGAAACCTGATTGCTTATGCAGGCACTAACAATGGCTCTGATTGGGGACATGCAGGCGCAAGGCTGCAGTGAGAACCAAACCACTTCGGGATAGACCAAGCAAAACACAAAACACAAAACACCAGTGACTATACAAGGCACACACAAACTATTTACACCAAATTTACAATGTGCACACAGGATAGACAATTATGAAAAGTAGGGCTTTAGGAACTAACCGTGCATAGGTAGTTCCAGTAATTCATCATTTAGGGCCTGGAGAAAGTAGGAATCTCCTCCATGAATATTGTTGATTTGATACGGGCCCACCCATAAGGGCTCAAATTTATTATGTTTACCCCTATCTTGGTTCCTTGCATTCCAAACAAGGACCAAGTCACTTATTTGAAACTTTCTTTCTACAACCCTTTTATCAAACAAATATTTTACCTTCTATTGTATTCTAACATTTGTCTTCTATGCTTCTCTTATGGTTTCATCCAATGCGATTAGCTGATTTATCCTTTCATTCATTGAGTCTTCAATCTCTTCATTTTCTTGTATGAATTTATAGATTGGAAAGAGATTATTCACAGGTAACCTAGCTGCTGCACCATACACTAGCTCAAAAGGTGACCTTCCAATTGCTACCTTCATTGTTATCCGGTCAGCCCATAATGCCATCTTTAACTTTGAATCCCATGCCTTCTTGTTCTCGTCCACCATCCTTTTGATGACTTTCATGAAGATTTTGTTACTTGACTCTACTTGACCATTTCCCTGTGGATGATATGGTGATGCATATGACAAATTGATGCCATATTTGTTGCAAAAATCAACAAATTCACCAGATCTGAAGCACATGGCATTGTCTGTGACCATTGTGGCTGGCACTCCAAATCCGATAATAATGTGTTCCAAAATAAAATCCATCACCACTCTGCTTGTAGCCTTTTTAGTTGGAATTGCTTCAACCCATTTGGTAAAAAAATCAGTAGCAACCAGAATCCAACTATGTCCTCCACTTGATTTTTCTAAAATTTCTCCTATAAAATCAATTCCCCATTGCTGAAATGGAGCCTCTACAGTTACAGTTCTAAGGGGTAATGCACCTTCATATTTTAATTTTCCTGAGAACCTCTGACAAGGATCACATTTTCTTACCATCTTTTGTGCATCTGAGAAAAGAGTTGGCCACCAATAACCTGCTCTAAGAATTTTGTGGGCTATTGTCTTAGCAGTGTAATGTCCACCACACACTCCTTTGTGCATGTCATTTAAAATATCTATAGCCTGGTTTTCATCCACACACCTAAGTAGGACACCATCAGGATTCTTCCAATACAATTCTTCTTGAACAATTATGTATTTGATAGCACGTAATTTTAAAATCCTCTTCTAACTATCACTGAGATGGGAATGACAATTCAAATTTTGCAAGTAATATATAATGCCCTTATACCATTCAGATTCTAACATATTAACAATTTCATTTTGAACTACATTCACCTGGCATGCTTCCAAATTTGACTGTGTCATCATCTTAGCTAAACCTTGTCCCCTTACCAACTTTGTGATTTGTATCTCAATGTTGAATTCTTGCAGCTTGTTTATCCATTTGCATCTTCTTCCTATCACTTCCTGCTGAGTAAAAACATCTTTAACTGTTGCATGGGGCACATATGCAACTATCTAAGAGCCTACTAAATATGGCCTGAAGCTCTTGACTGCTCTAACTATTGCATATGCCTTCTTTTCCATGATATCATACTTCAATTTAGCTGCCTGCAATGACATGCTAAAGAAAGCAATAGGTTGTTCAAAACCATCCTCATTTTTCTGCAATAAACATGCAACAATAGTATGAAAAGAAGCAAATGAAAACAACTGAAATGGCTTAGAAAAATTAGGGGATTTGAACACAGGAGCCATCTTGATAACTTCTTTGATATTCTGAAATGATCTAGTTGCTTCATCTCCCCATTTGATAGTTGCATCCTTCTTCAACATTTTAGAGATATCCTTTGTAGTCTCTGCAAAGTTGGGAATGAATCTCCTAACAAAGTTAATCTGCCCAAAGAAGGACTGAATGCCTTTGACAGTTTTAGGCATTTGAATTCTGTTAATTGCAGCAACCCGTTCAGGATCAATGCTAACTCCATCTTTAGAAACAATGTGTCCCAATAATTTTCCTTCCACTACCCCAAAAGCACATTTCTTTGGGTTAAGTGAAATGCCATATCCTAATGCCCTAATCAAAATTTTCTCTAGGTGCATATAATGTTGCTCCTCCTCTTTTGAATAAGCAGTTAGGTCATCTTGATATACAGCCAAGATTGAATCAATCAATCCTGCAAAAGTAACATCCATAGCTCTTTGAAATGTAGCACCTGCATTTGTCAATCCAAATGGCATTTGTACATATACATAGGTTCCCCATGGAGTGGTAAAGGCAGTCTTGTATTGTTCTAATTCTTTTACCTTTACCTGATTGTATCCTGAAAATCCATCCATCATGGACAAAAGCTCACAACCAGTTACCCTTTGCAACATAGCCTCCATGTTAGGCAATGGATAATTATCCTTTAAAGAAGACATATTCAAATTTCTGAAGTCAACACAAAGTCTTATATCACCATTTTTCTTTCTAACTGGGACAAGATTGGACACCCAGGTTGAATGTCTGATAGGCACAATTATTCCAGCCTCCCTAAACTTCACAAGCTCTTGCTGCATTTTTGGAGCTAAGGTTGGGTTAATAGGTCTTTGTTTTTGTCTGAATGGCTTAGCCCCAGGCTTCAATGGGATCTCATGTTGGAATAAATCCTCTCTATAAGCTTTTAGGTCCTCATATGACCATGCAAAAACATGCTTATATTTCTTCAATAATGCTATTAACATGTTCCTGATGTGTGGTTTGAGTTGCTTGCCAATATATACCCTTTTGGGGGCATGGGATGTCCCCAAGTTTATCTCCTCCAAATCATTCTTATTTGTAGGAGATACCTTTGAAATGAACTGGTCTCTATTGTCAAATGTTCTTTCTAAAGCAACCAACCCTCTGGGGAGTTTATTTGTTTTAAGTTGAATTACTTCTTTCCCCATGAGAGTTTCTTTTCCATTTACAACCTCTACAAAATTTTGAAAATCAATCTCTTGGTTCTCATATTCATCTATGCAGTGTAGGAACCTCAACAAATCTTTATCATTATCAAATACTTGCCAACTACAGATATTTTCTAGCACTGTAGGTCTAATTTTCACCTCAACATTTGTAACATTAGACAAAGTTATATCATCTGGCCTTATGGCCACATTAGCTAAAAAATCTGCCATGACATTTTTTTATCTTTCTACCCAATTTATTGAAAACGCATCAAACAATTCAATTGTATCCCACACAGCATGCTTATATTGTTTTAACCTCTTATTTTTTGAAGCATACTTATCCCTAATCTGGGAAACAATTAACTCTGAATCCCTAAACACTTTTATCATCTTAATTCCATGCTTCAGAGCCACATTCAATCCTAGTAACAAAGCTTCATATTCTACAATATTATTTGTGCAAGCAAACTTTAATAGGAAAGAGAACTTTAGAAGCTTACTAGCTGGAGACAAAAACACAACTCCAGCACCAGAGCCCTCCTTTGAACATGCTCCATCGAAATACATAGTCCATAGACCCTATTGGTCCAGCTCTTGAATGCAAATATCTTTCCTTTTACCTCCTTGATCACCCGAGACAAATTTGAACTTTTCGCAATCAGTATCCACAAAACAAACATGTTCCTCTAAATCTTGATCCTCCACTATTTCTGATGACCTTTCTTCTCTGACCAGTTTAACGTCTTTACCATTCATTGGAATCATGGCATATGATAGATCTAACTGCATACTTCCTCCAATCAATGTTGCCCATCTTCTTGACAACATCATACCATATTTTGGTTTTATGTCAACCACTGTTATGTTCATTCTGTATGTTTTTTCTGGATATGTGGCTAACCTAAAATCCACATCTTTCATGATCCAAATAACTGGCACCTCCCTAGCATCCATTGCATAGCATTTTCCACATGCCTTATCTATCTTCAATCTAGCTTGTTGCATGATAGCCAGCGGCATAATATTTGTTGATGCTCCAGAATCAAGCATAGAATTCCTGATTGTTTTTCCATTAATAACAAGGGAGGCATAAAATAGCTCAACCTGTGAAGGGCATTTTGTCATGGTCACCCCCAGATAAACCTCAGGAACCTCATCATCTTCAATACACAAGGCATGTTTCTTACCTTTAACCTCAACATTTTGCTTAGCCTGACAAGCTACTCCTGAAATTAAGGACAATGCCTTATTCCTGATTTCTTCAACCTTCATCACTTCCATCAATGGAACAGAGATCTTCACCTAAGACAAAACTTGAGCTATGTCAAAGGGAGCATAATTTTGCATAACAGTTGTAGCCTGAGCCGTGGTTTTACTTTTATCCTAATCTGATCCAGCTTTAATCTTAGCGGCCCTCTAATTGTTATCCAGGATCTAAGAATCCTTATTTTGATCCTCATTTTGGGTGGTTTTATTTTCTGCTCCTTGAGAATCATAACCTATTTTTTGCTTAGAGTTCTTCTTGTTACTGTTCCATTGTGTCTTTTGTGGTTCAACCTTCTTATGATCATGTGCTGGTTGATTTACAAAGGTATTTTCTGGCTAGCGTGGGTCACCTACCTGAGATTTACCTCTAAGATTATAATTACTTTTGACCTGAGCTACTGCCGTAGCTGTGAGAGCTCTAATTTCTTCATCAGAAGGCCTTCTCAAATTATTCAGGAAAATGTGTGAGTCCTGAGCATAAGCATAGTTATCTTCATCATCTTCATCACAAGGAAACTGCTGGCAAACCTGAGTTTCACAACTCGTATTTTCATCTGCATCATAGGAAGAACACCCCCTATTTGTGGACAGCATACTTACATTATCATCCTCCATACAATGTGGCTCAATGCATTCATCACAGGCAACAACATTATTATACAGAGATTGAGCAATCATACACTACGATTGCGAATGAGACATCTGACATATTATGCACCATGGGGTGTCATCAACAATATTAATAGCCTTCTTTAAAGGATCCAAAGTTTCCCTTGCATTTTGGGCTCTTTGATTGGTGTTGTTATGTGGGAGAATGGGTTTACCATTATGCCAATTAGTGTTATATGGCATATCATGCAATGATGGTCTCTTTTCTTGTCTCTGGTAAACCTGCCTGTCAGGACCTATTCCCTTTCCATTTTTAGCAAGTCTATAATTTAAGTCCTTAACAACAATTGTCAATTTATCTAATTTATCCTTAGAAGTAGATGCATTACCTTGAGTACTTTGAGGCTTATTTGGATTTTGCAGAATCTTCACATCATCCCTTCTGTTTGTCTTACCAGATGCTTTCCTATTATTTTCAATAATTGTTACAATCCTGAAAGCATCCCTGAGGCTAGTAGGACCCTTATCTCTTAATCCATAGGCTGTTTTGGCATCAAAAGCATTTATGTACAGCACCATGCACATTGGTTCATTAGGTCTCATATGAGGTGGCAATTTGTTCAGCACTTTAGTGAATCTAGGATTGAAATCTGCAACCTGCTCATTTGATCCCTTAGTGATACTGGTGAACTCATTTACAAAAAAACTTGGGTCAGTCTTGTCACCATACTATTCTTTAAAAATCCTTCTAAAATCATCCCATGATGAGATACTCCGGTCAGGCAGACTTTTATACCATTCCCTAGCTTCATCAACCAAGGACTGCATAAACAACTTCATAAATATATCTTCATGCTCGACCTCAAAGTTGTCCATAACATTCTGAAAAGCTTTCAAATGATCCTCACCTAACACAATATTGTTTCTTAAAAACGTTGGCACCTGCGGCCTTACATGTTTGTCAATGGGATTAGGGTAACCAGGAATACCATCAAAAACAAGTTGCCTGAATCTGTCCAGTAGCATAAGCTGTACCAAACTGATTAACATCAACATTCCTATTTGCATTCTGATTTCTCACATTATTCAATGGTACCCTGACATTGTTTACATTCTGTCTTTGATCATTTTGTTGATACTAGATTTCATTTCTATGTTGGTTTCTCAAGACATTTGTATTATCAAGGGTGGGGACTGCATCATGTTGAGCAGTTCTCAGAGCTTGCACTTTTTGTCTCATATCATCTCTAATCTTCATAGCTTGTAAATATTCTAATTCAGCTCTTAAGCTTTTGATTTCTTTAGTTGATTGTTCATCTTTGGGCATAGAAGAGGATGGTCCTTTTCCATATTGGTCCTCATCATCATCCCTTAGGGACTCAATCTCTTCAAATCTATCAGATGGATCTAAGAAAGGGCATTCCTGAAACACCTCTAATCTCACTCTCAAATTAACACCTTGTTGTCTTTCATATACATTCTGGATTTTAGCCTCAGTGTTTGAAAAATAAGGTATTGTCCACTCTGAAGATCCTCGATTGTCTTGGATATTATCATTACTTCTGGGAGAACCCTCTTGATTGGCTTGAACAGTCCCTTTCTTCCTGTACATCATTTTTCAAGGCAATTCTTTAGACAGAGGATTACACAGGGATCTTCTCCCTTGCATACAAATTTTTACTTTACAAGTTGGGAGATTGTTCGGAGTCGCCACCTATTATTAGGAATTATTTTTTACCAGGGTTCTTACACAAAGTTCCATAAAGGAGTCGCCAAATTTGTTAGTGCTCAATCCGATTGGATGTTTCCCAGTTATCCCTACAAGGTACCCATCATTGATCAACAGGATTTCTAGGCCAGGGGCCAATAGTATAGGAGATAGACTCTATAGATATCTCCTCTTCTTCTTTAGGCTCTATAGAACCAAGGGGGGTATTCCCTATTCAACATCTATGAAATGTACTCATTAACTTGGTGGGATGTTGACACAAAGCAGATAAATCCTATCTTATGCAGACCAAAACTGTGAAATAAGTGCAAAGGGGCTAGCTTTGGGCCTATGCTCAGTTGTGAATCAAAGGATTTTAATCCTAAAACTACTTCTACATGTCCTAAAGGTTTGTATTAGAAGTTTGAGTTTGTTTTTTGGTATATGGATGCAAAACTAGGACCTTGGGTGTAACCTCAATACAAGACCAAACTGGTGCCTACTCAGGGCTTGGAGTCAATAGACATATATATGTGAATGTTTACCATAGACTTAAAACAATAATCAAATTTCAAGGGGGTTTTGTGATGTCTGCCTTACAGACACTACCCAAGACTAAGTATTTAGTTATTTCTGCTTACAAACATCCTTACTGCAATATATTCTTCTCAACACTTAACCCAAAACATTTAATCTACTCATTGAGCAGAAGTAAAAGATCAAGCATTCAACATAGCAAACCCATGTCCCAGAATCTCAAACACCCCTTAGTTGTTTAGATTCAGAAGAATAACACATTCAACTTGGAGACAAATAACAAAACACATGCAATGAAGCATTACTCATTTAAATCAACATGAAACTGATGAATTCTATGCATAACACATTCGACATACTACTCATAAACTCACAAGGCACAAAACAGAGCCGCCAGTGAAGTTGTATCTTATTATAGCACCAAAGTTTGTCCATCTTTCAACAACCACAAATGAGTAACACAGTCTACCTTTTATAACAAGACTATGTACTCAACAAAATTTACATGGCAATTCAAAATTCCTGCCAGATACACCGCAGCAAAAATGGCACCCAAAACATTAAAAGCACAAGCAGAACCGGAAAGAAAAATAGGTGAGCTCAGGTGATGTATCGCCCCTAGCAAATTTTCCTCATAAATCTGGTAGTTAGCCCATCAACTCCATCGACCATGCCTCTGCAAATAGCAAATAATGACTCACCTACCCGTGGCCTCCTAGAGTGCAGCGGCCTGCGAATCTTAGAACTTTTCCCACCCAAAAATGACTGCATATGCACAGAAAAATCCTTCGCTGCAGGTTTAAAACACATCTGTCGATCTTACTCTCCTATCGCTGGGATCGATGGTGTCAAAACATGCTGAAAAGTCACCCACCAATGATATCGTGCCATGTCAGCACCCTATGTATCCATCGTTGACTTTTCTGCCATCCATTTTGCCCTTTTCGCCCCTTGTATATGTAGTTGAAAGTGAGATTGTATATACATACAATCACTTACATACAAGGCGGATCCCAAGACACTATAGAACAAATTTGAACCTGCATTCGAATCTGAGCCTTGTATGTATATCCCCTTGCACATTGGCACATACAACATACCATACATACAAGCCACAGACTTCAAAATATGATGAAGCACATCGCAATCGCCTTAAGGTCTGACTTGTACCTAAACCTTTGCATCTTTATTTTGTTTACGCGAACATGCAATCGCAATATACATTCCGCGAACCTCAAATGACTATGAAGCGCTTTGAAATTCAAATCAGGTCCAGTTTGCATCTCTTTACTTGTATATTTCCTTGCATATCACATCATACTAATCCAATATACATACAATAGACCCCAGCCATTTATCCATCAGATTTGAAAAACTTTCAAATCCGGGCCTTATATCTCCTTTTGTTTGTATATTGGCATATACATGCAAGTTGCAGATTTCACCACCTTGTCAACCGGATTGCATGTTCATTCCAGATTCTAGCTTATATATTAGGAATGTATATTTGAACATACAATCGCAAATATACAAGCAGTGGGCCCCAGCTTTGTAACCTGCCTTGTATGTGTCTTCTTATATATCGCTGCCGATGCATATAACCAACATACAATCCGCCTTGTATGTCCGCGAGTCCCACCCTTTATATGTCAGCCCCTTGCAAATTTCCCTTTATATGGCGAATGCACATTTGCCTTGTACATTTGCTTTGTATGTGAGATACAAACCCCTTTGTATGTAAGGCGATCCCCACCAAATGTTTCTCTGCCACCTTGTATAATGTTGAACATACAAGACCATTTATACATTGTACTGTAGCGAATGCATGTCCTATCCTTTGTATGTAGCCATTGCATGTTCAAACATACAAAACAAATATACATGCAAACCTGATATACATTCAGAGAAGATTCCTAGAATCTGCGACAGATTCCACAATGTATATACACCTTTTTTGAACCCGATATGCATTGCGAAATGCATATAATTGATTTTTCACCATTTTGAAAGCCGATTGAGATCTCTGATCCGCCAATGCACATTTGACCTGCATGTATATACAAACAACCTTGTATATACAAAGTGACATGCATACAACATAATTTTTGCACTTTTCAACTGCAAAGGCCAAAAGACTTAGAATTTTTTAGATTTTTTTGGAAGGTGCCTGCATATTTAAGTGCTTGAAACCTAATTGCTTATGTAGGCACTAACAACTTCTTGATGTATATTCAACAAAATAGAATATTCCAAGTAGAGCCTAATGAGGCCCTTCACCTTTTTGTTAAATAGATCCTATTTGTCTTATGACATTGTATTGAGTTTGGATCTAAATATAGCATCCCATAGATCTCTATCTACAAGCATATCCTCAAATTTGAGTTTCCACAACTCAAAGTTAGTGCCTATAAATCTCTCCTTCTCTATTCTTGATGTGCTTTCCATTTTTGCAACAAGATCTTCTATGCAAGCTCCCATTAGATCCAAGATTAGTAGGGAAACCATGTCCCTAACATCTAAGACCTAAGGTGATCAAGCTCTGATACTAAATGAAAGGAAGTAGAGGTACTAAATATGTTTCCTACACTAATTTACAAGAGGAGGTATGTGTAAAAATTAAATTGATCATATAGTTACAAGGAGATAAACACAAAAGCAGGGTACCATAACACAATGATTTAAGTGGGGAAAACTATTTTAGGATGAAAACTCCACTCTAAAGCAACTCAATGTATTATTCAATAATCAATGGTTACATTACACTTGCAAAGTCTAATCCTCTACAGGAGTATCATCAGCAAGAGATCTATAGCAATTCTTGCAGCATAACAATACCTACATAACTCACTATGAAGCCTTCATCTTAAGAACCCAATAAATAGGAGAAGAAATACATGAAACCATCAAATGATAATTAAGAAACCATGGGCTAAAACCACCCAAAATGTGGCACCCAAATCCCTAGTTAAAAATCCAACCCCCAAATCCCAAGGTGAGTCCACAAAATAAAAATAACACATTCCTTCCACCCGCCATAAGCTCGTCGTAATCCACTCACCAACTTGGGTGTTCTATTTTGGCTCCATTATCTCTATTCAAATATGTCTTGTGACATGTCATAACGTGTGTCATAAGTTGGCCAACAAGTGTAACTCCCTCTTACAACTCTCTTATGCATCATAGATGCTCCTACATTTCTGATGTGAGAGGTCCAACTTCTAGAGGCCATAAATTTTGATCTATGAAGTTGATTGAGCCTCTTTTTCTTAAATTATAGATCTCAAAGAGATCCATGTTGTCATAATCAACTTGCTAGGGCTAAGACCCACTTTGACTTTTTTTGGTGCCAAATTGACCTCTAAAACCTTAAAAATAACATTTTTATGTTCAATAGCTCAAAAATTACTTTTTTTTGTTCATAACATTAAAATGCAAGGTTGAGACACCTTTCCTAACATTACTTTTGTATGTAGCTTTCAATTTTATTTTTGGAAAACCCACCATTTGTTATTTTGATTATTCATTTGTTTTGTTTTGACTTTGAAAAGTGTAATATATATATAATTTCATTTGTAGGCATTTTATATTTTAAAATTTTGATGTCTTTATATTTAAAAAATAAATAATAATCTTTCTACTAAATAAAAATTGATTAGTTTATAATATATATTTATTTTTTATTTGTTGAAAAAGTAAAATAAAAATATATATTTGTTTTGTTTTATTTCTATATTTAATTATGATAGCTATATTTTTAATTTTTTAAATATATGTTGGTTGTGTTTTGGTCTTTATATACATGATCACAACATAAAACTCTATTGCCATTGTAAAATGTCTATGACATGTATGACACTTTAATAGCTAAGAAGCCACTCAAAAAAGAGAGAATGATGGTATTCACATAACATATCTTAAAAAAGAAAATCTCAGTACAAGCAATACAACTTCTCTTAACAAATTCCAAATGAAAATTTAGTTTTAACCCATAAAAAAAATTAAAAAGTTACATAAAAAAGTAAAATCAAATATAAAATAAAGTAAACAATGTAGATCAAATAAAATTTATGTGTCCATATGCTAGCACTTACATCCATAGGAGGTTTCAAGGAATGGCCAATAGAAAAAGGACGAGTTTAGAAAATTGCCTGAGATAATTCCAAACACTATAATGCTCACATATAAAAACCTATGGACTAATAACTTAAATAAAATGGTTTTAAAGTAAAATACATCCAAATTAATCTTTCATATTTTTAAGTAAATGTATTTAAGATATTTATATTAGTTTATATCTACTAGCAATTGCACGAGGTGAACGCACAACGGTTTTACTCATAGGCTGTTTGAAAAGTAAATATTTTTTGAGAAGTGTTTTTTTATATGCTTTTTTGGGATTGCATTATTTGAGGAAGGTAGTTTAATTGGTGATTTATAGGCTTTGCAAGGGAGTATCAATTCTTAGAATATAGTGGTTTCTCTTGCATATATTTATGTAGCTAACTTTTTGTTGCATCCTTCTTGAAATTGTATATGGCATCAACCGCCATGCTATGTTTTGTAATTTAGAAATATGGTTTTTCAATTACATACTATTGTATAAATCCTTATTCTATTAACTTGCCCTACATAAAAATGGTAACATGGAACCAAAACCATGGAAAGCTAACATTAGGTTTGCTCCACAAATGTCATTCAAAAACTATTCAAATTGCAATTGGTGTCAGTTGTCATGCTATGTTTTGCAATTTAGAAATATGGTTTTTCAACTACATATTGTTGTGCAATAAATAGCTACATATAATAGTTTGAGTGACTACATACCACTATTATGACAAACTTTGACACAAAATTGAAAGCATCAAATGGATTGTTGAACAATTTTTTAGAACTTCCAAACAAAGCATTCGAGATTATAAATCCTTATTCTATTAACTTGTCTTGCATAAAAATGGTAACATGGAACAAGAATTATGGAAAGCTAACATTGGGTTTGCTCCAAAAATGTCATTAAAAAACCACTCAGATTTCAATTAGCATCATGCCTCAAATAGATTGGGAACAATTTAATCTCTGTACAATTGTTGTTTGGGAATGCACAGAGAGAAGAAATCTTATGGATTAACAAAATTTCCTTGAAAAATAAATAGCCATAAAAGGAGTATTTAAAAACACAAGATCTGTTCAACAATATTCCTAGATAGTTGTTGACTCATTAAGAATACAATTTAAATAGATCATTTGCTTGACCATAGCCCTACATGTATCACAAAACGTAACACTTTTTTACCACTATGTTTATACATTTAATCTTAGATTTGTGATCCCTTGATGGCCAAATGTCACCAACAAATCAATGGAAAAATTAGATAAATTATAATTGTCATATTAAATTTCTTAAAAGATAAAATACATTTTCCTAATGAATAAAATCTTACTTGTCTTACAACATAGTTGGTATTGTTAATATTTAAAATTCACTATTGTTACATTTTTTTGTTTTAAACTATAATCACTTTGAAAATATCTTATTTCTTAATTTCCTTTGATTTGGGCAATGTATTTATTTGGAAACTATTAAAACAGATGGCAATTTTCTCGTTATTTCTTTGCACTATAAAGGATAAGTTGAAAAACAATTAGTGGTTTGTTCTGAAATTCATTGTGTATGAGTTTTCTTTTCAAACTTAGTTAATAATTTTTTAAATTAAAATTTGTGAATGACCATCAAATTTAAAGCATTTTGGCGTCCTTGTATTTAAACAAAGCTAAAATACTATGAAGAGTAAGTAATTGAAAACATAAATAACAAGAGCTGCAATGCAACTAATGTCCCTACTAGTTGTAGGGTTGCAAAAGCATGCCAAGAAGACAAAAGCAAAGACCTCAAAAATAACATAAGATCTTTAAAAAGAAACCCGAATTCAAATTTTAGATTGCAAGTTAAAACGAGTTAAATACAAAGAAAGATATTACTTTATTGAATGACCATGTAACAAAAACATATTGCACCATAGGAAAAGGTAAAACTATATTAAAATACAATAATTGCAGTTTATTTCTTACTCTATAATTGTAGCTTAAATTTAATTGATTATTTGTTCTTTCTTTTTTATTCTTTGTGCAATATATAGTTTAAATTACATTAGGTATAGTTTTAGATATAGGGATGCAAACTGGGAATGCAGAAAAAAAAAAAAATACTATTCAAAGGGGGATCCTCTAGGTTACCTTGGAAGGGAGGTAGACCACACAAAGTGTTGGAAATTACTGGAGTGCAGCTTCATAGTGGTTTCGAACCTGGCACCTCTGCCTCACTCATTTACTCTCAAAAAATATGGACACAACAACAGGTAAGTAATTTCATCGCAACATTCATTTGGGGGTTTCATGAACCTTTCCTCATTTTTTGATATTTGAAAACTAAGGTAGCAGGGTGATTTCATACACATTTTATCGAGAAAGTGTTTGAATCTAAGGCGAACTCTAAATGTTCTTTAACCAACAAGGTCTTCAATTTTTAAAATCTTGTTATGTGTTGGCCTTGAGTTATTTGGAATTTCACAGTTCATTGTAAAAGAAAGAAACATAACTTCATCATTGATATTTGCTTAGCAAAAGCATATTTAGTTCATCAAAAATTAATTTTTTTTAAGATGGAAGTGTTTTGTACTTGGCAAAGTGCCAACGTCTTGTTCTTGCACTTGATAAAGTTTTAGAAGCCCAATATTTATGTGCAAAATGGCTCAAGCTCACACCCAATCTAGTTGGAGAATTCCTCTTGGGCAATGGTGTATCCCCTTATTCAGGAATTCTCCACAACTGAACCCAAAGGTTAGTAGCATTTGGACCTTAAGCCTCATCATCTAAGGAAATTTGTGCAACTTTAATTCCTTCTATTTCTGTGGGCATGTGTAATTTTACTGCCAAGGAAATTTATGCAACTCTAATCCTTTATATTTCTGTTGGCATGTGTAATTTACTGCCAAGTAAATTTGCGCAACTATAATCCTTTCTATTTCTATATTTCTATGTTCTACTCTTCTTAGTTAAATTTTATTCACAAGATTAAAAAATTTGCATGCAACTTTCCATTATATTTAACTACATACCTCTGCAATACAATAGAGTAGTGAATTATATCTAAACCAATCCCATCCTTTTGGTCACTAATCTTGCCTTATGTTCTTCAATGCTTCCATTAGACTTGATGGTGCAGGAGCACCTTGAGACCTGAGAATCTGGAGGATTCCATGTATTTTCTATTTTGTCCAAGTGTCATGTTTGTAAGGCCTTAGCACCATATTGAGTCATAGTTAGCCAAGTAACGACATAGAACATTGAGTTTGTATACATGTCATTCAAGATTGTAAACGAACTAAAAAGATTGTAACCGAATGGCAGAGGTGGTTAGAGGCGGTTCACCTTCCATCTTGTGTAACTGCCTGTATGAGTCTATATAGTCGATCTATATTCGTTATGGAAAGACGAACTAGTGTGTGTGTGTGTAGACATAGACGGAGAAAAGATTGTGTATGTATATTTCTGAGAAGGAACAATAAAAAGTTTTGTTTTTGGTGTAATCACAGAATGTAGATTGGAAGCATTCCACTAGTTGAGATTTCTTTGAAATCAATGGAATGCCTTCCTTAGGAGTAGATTGTTTCCATTCTGTTGAGTTTTTGTTATGAGTTGTTCGGTTGCAAGTTGCAAAGGTTGTCATTGTTTCTGTATATCTGTTCGTGTGTTCCCATAGTTGTAGAGTTGTAAAAGTGGAATCAGCATAATAAAGCCCTCAAGAAAGCTTTTTAGAGTTACATCGATTAATGGTGTTGGACCAATAGAGGAGTCATCAGCATATCGGGAGAGCAGCTGAAACATTCACCGATGTATGATGTTACACCGACGGTCGAAGCATATCGGCATATCAAAAGAAGGGTATAAGGTTTCGCTGATGTTATAAATCTCATCAATGTTAGTTGTATTGGCGTATTGAAGGCACAAAGGTAGAGTTCGCCGATGGGGGTAGTCAGGCCGATGGGAGTCAACAACGGGGTGTCGATCAGCTACGAGAAGATGGAGTCAAAGGTGGTATCGGCCTATCAGCCAGGGAATTTTAAGGCTTCCCGATGGTATGAAGTCTGGCCAACAAATTATGTGTTTGAAGGTTCCATCGGTATGATCAGTGTGTATTAGCGGAAGGGTTTTCATGTTTACCGATAGCATATGGTCTTGCCGATAGTAAAGAAAGAGTGTATTTCAGTCTTATTTGGACCTTGAGAAAGATATTTAAAGTTGTTTGAGTATTTATCTCCCTGTACTGTTGGTTCGATGGGTTCAAAGGATCTAAAAGTTGATAAGAAAATGGTTTCCATTGTGTGCTCTACATGACTTGAACTTAGTTTTATACACCGACTTATTTTTTATTGCATTCTTTCCCTTGGGTAAGTCCACCAAATCCCAACTCATATTCTTTATCAAAGAGTCATATTTATTTTGAATAGCTTGTTCTCATTCATATTTTCCCTTATCCTCATCATAAGTTTGAGGATCATTAGTCTTCATTATTATGGTCATTAGGGCATAATTAACTTGTTGATTTCTTTAATAAATTTCTTGAGGATTCTTGGTCTTCTGAGAAGGGCTAGATTCTTCAATTGTATTGGAAGTTGACTTTGAACTTTTGTTGGTTTCAAAAACTATACTATAGGATATTTCATTATTTGTGACCACTCGTGGGATAGGATTTGGAGAGGATTTTATCATATCCTTGAACCCTTGATTAAACCTGATATCCCTAAGGATTTCAAGGTTCGAGACAGGAACACTTATTTTGCAATGGGTACACTAAGATAGCATGTAGATAAAAGTAATTAGTTGTTCCTTTATAATTGAACATTGAACATTAAAATTTATCGAGAAGAGAACATACAATTTTGTTGCTAGTGAATGGTTGTTGTCCATCCATCATTTGAACATCAAAGGAATGTAGTGATATGTGTTGTTTCCCTACATTAGAAAAGAAATGGAGTAAAGCAAATATGTTAACATGTATGCAAGTAAAGTTGATTTTTAATAGTAGTGGGTAAAAGTAGGTATGCAAGTAAAATTATTTTTTGTTTCAATCAATTATTTGTAAGTGATAGTGCCCTTAATGTGCAATGGGTATTCCAAGATAGCATGTAGATAAAAACAATTAGTGGTAGAAGACATGAAATGAGAGGTCGTTATAGATAAAATAGACAAAAGAAAATGGCAAACTAAGCAAGTGTAGAAGAATTAAAAGATTTAAAAAACACTTTCATCTTTAAAAAAAAGATTTTAATTTTCAATAAACTAAATATGCTTTTGCTAAGAAAATACCAATGATGAAGTTATGTTTCTTTCTTTTATAAAGAATTGTGAAATTCCAAATAACTCGAGGCCAACACATAACAAGAATTTAAAAATTGAAAACCTTGGTTAAAGAATAGAGGGTTCACCTTATATTCGAATACTTTCTCGATCAAATGTGTATGAAATCAACCTGATTCCTTAGTTTTTAAATATCAACAAATGTGTAAAGGTTCATGAAACCCCTAGATGAGTGTTACGATGAAATTACTTACCTACTACTATGTCCATTTGTTTTGAGAGTAGATGAGTGAGGCAGAGGTGCTAGGTTTGAAACCACTCTAAAGTTGCACTCCAATAATTTCCAACACTTTGTGTGGTCTACGTCCCTTCTAAGGTATTATCTAAAGGATCCCCCTTTGAATAGTATTATTATTTTTTTGTTTTCATAGTTTGCATCCATATACCTAAAACTATACCTAATCTAAGTTAAACTATATATTGCACCAAGATTATAAAAGAAAGAACAAATTGTTAATAAAATTTAAGCTACAATTATAGAGTAAGAAATAAACTGCAATTATAGTATTTTAATATAGTTTTACCTTTTCCTATGGTGTAATGTTTTTTTGTTATGGTCATTCAATAAAGTAACATATGTCTTTATATTTAACTCATTTTAACTTTCAATCTAAAATTTTAATTTAGTTTTCTTTTTTTAAGATCTTATGTTATTTGTCAGGGCTTTGCTTTTGACTTATTGGCATGCTTTTGCAACCCTACAACTAGTAGGGACATTAGTTACATTGCGACTCTTGTTAATTATGTTTTCTATTACTTACTCTTCATTATATTTTAGGTTTGTTTTTCCAAGGATGCAAAAATGCTTTAAATTTGATGGTCATTCATGAATTTTAATTAAAAAAAATATTAACTAAGCTTAAAAAGAAAACTTATACACAATGAATTTTAGAACAAACCATTAATTGTTTTCTAGCTTATCCTTTATAGTGCAAAGAAATAAAGATAAAACCACCTTCTATTTTAATAGTTTCCTAATAAACACATTGCCCAAATCAAGGGAAATGAAGCAAATAGAAATTTACAAAGTGATTATAGTTTAAAACATAAAAATGTAACAATAGTGAATTTTAAAGCTTAGCAATACCAACTATGTTGTAAGACAGGTATGATTTTATTCATTAGAAAAATGTATTTTATCTTTTGAGCAATTAATTTAATATGATAATTATAATTGATCTAGTTTTGTCATTGATCTGTTGGTGACATTTGGCCATCATGGGATTACAAAACTAAGCTTAACTATATAAACATAATGTCAAAAAAATTTACATTGTGTGATACACTTGGGGTTATGGTCAAGCATTGTAATGGTAAACCCTACATTAAAGATTAGGCTATGGGTTTTCAGAAATGTCCCAACAACACATATCACTACATTTTTTCAATTGATGGATGGACAACAACCATTGACTATCAACAAAATTGTATGCCTCATTTCTCTAGAAATTACTTATTGTTTTTATCTACATGCTATCTCAGCATACCCATTGCACACTAAGGTGTGATTGCTAGTAGTATTTGTATATCTCATGGGCTTTAAAGTGTGGTAAATATCTATTATATTTTTATTGGTCAAAACTGACCTTTAATTATTAACCTTTAATTCTATCAAATTTAGTGAGAACTTAAACTTTAATTCCATTATAATATATATTTTGTAAATTATATTTTATTCAATTAAATGCTACATTGATCATAGGTTTGTGTTAAAAAATAGAAATGAAGTGCAAACAAGCTTTATTGAAAGGCTCCGAGAAAAAATAGTTATGGAGAAACCACCTTTACAAATGTAAATAAAAATAACTCTTCAAATTGAAGAAAAAAACTAAAACTATATTTTTTTAAAGTAACATATAAATATATAATATTTATTACACATTTTTTGTTTTATTTGTCTTCCTCTTTGTATATGATATTACAACCCATTGGGAAAGAATTTAAAACAACTACCATCTATGGGATTTGCATTGTACATCTCTAAATCCATTGATAGAGTGAGAGTGAGAGTGAGAAGAATAGAGAAAGAGAGATAGAATATGAGAGAGATAAAGATAAGAAATAGAGAGGGACATATATAACAAATATAGAGTATGCGAGACTACTAAAGGGAACATATTTGAAATTGTATCTTGATGTTTTGGACCTTTTTGATATCCCTAATCACAGGGAAATCCTAGAGACAATATTGTGTTAGCATGCAACACTTTTAGAAGGGGATTTACTTATTGTACATTCTGGAGGGATGGAGTAGAGGTTGAGGGTTCTAGAACTCAAGCTTTATTCTAGCATCTCTTTGGTTGAGACATACACAGAGGTTGATATAATTGAACCTTCCATGGTTGCTAGTAGCATGGGACAATGTATGTTAATTCCACTTGTGTTGGGAAAGTTAGAAATGGAGGCTATGCAAATTCTCTAAGCAATAGAATTATCTACAAATTTATTGCAGTGAAAGCATTGCTTCCATACAACAAGGATGGAGAAAATTTCTGCTTAGGATTTTCTATGTCTTTGAAGAGATTTATGTAGAGACAAAGGTACAAAAGGGTGGATGATTTTAATGGCATACAACAAGGATGGGGAAAATTTCTGATAGCTCAGGATTTTCTATGTCTTTGAAGAGATTTATGTAGAGACAAAGATACAAAAGGGTGGATGATTTTAATGGAAGAAGAAGAAGGTTGATAATGGTTACACTGGACGGCTGTAAAGGTAGGGTGGCTTAGAAGCTTAAATTTGTGCCAAAGTAAAAGAAGTTGAGAATGACGAATGTAAATGGAGATCTAAGAATGTTGAAATGGAAAACTTAAGTTAGGGAAGATAATTTAGGTGAAATACCAACTTAGCATTCAAGTACTAATAAGCATTTTAGTGGCTCATAGAAATCATTTTGAACATTTTGCCCTTGATTCTCTTTCACCATTAACAAAATTTGTGGAGATCAAGCAATTTCTTATAAGGCACTCTTGTCTAAAAATTCTTAGCAATGTGAGATTAACCTAACTACAATTTGCTCTTATATTTTATGTTAAGTAGATGAAACGTTAAATGTAAAACTTTTAATAATTTTTTTTATTTTTTATAGAATTTAAATATTCATTATAGTAAAATGACATTTTCCTTCATCTATATTGATAAAAATCATAAGGTAATGAGACTAACTAAACACACACACTTTTAAACATATGGTATTAAAGGCAGGAGCATGACACTTTAAGTTTACCACTCTCCATCTTCTTTTCTCAATAATTTTTTTTTAACATTTAATTATTATAAATCATTTATATTATATTACAATTCTTATCAATAATTAATATTATTAAATATTCTTATTCTATTATTAAATATTCATATGACATTTTCCTTCATTGATAAAAATACTAACAATGAGACCAATTAAACACACGCTTTTTAACATATGTTATTAAAGAGAATTAGGAACATGTAATTCTTTATAAACCATCTAAATTACATTACATTCCTACAATAGTTTATATTATTAAATATTCTTATTACTTCTATCTCCACGTATAGTTTATATTATTTCAAACAATAGTTTATATTATTGTTTGAAAAACTGAATTTTTTTTTAAGGTATTACCTACCAAAATCTAATAAATACGCTTCCAAGCAAAATCGTCAATGTAATTCTGCGGTTCTATTTTGAAGATCAAACTTTTGTTTGTATGAACTATTACACTGCCAACGAAAAACGGAAAAATGACCTAAACGAAATTTCCGGTAGGGATTTAACGGCCAAATAACCTCCCACATATAAGCCTATGGTTAAATATGTTTAGCCCTAATTAACTCATCAATTTTAATCGTTAACACCCGTAATTATTTCAGGTTTTGTTTTCGAATAATTTAAGACACATTAGAGTACTAATTAATGACTAACACGATCGAGCTGTACCGTCGCTCGTTCAGATTGACAGCTCAAGTAACAAGTAACAATGATAGATTGCAATATATTTCTCTGTGTAACGGAATTAATTTGTTCGACGAAAAGATTTTCCGGCCCGGTGTCCGACAATTTTCAGAGAGAAGTCTCCCACATATCAGCCTATCGGCTAATTATTTTTAAATTTTAAATTATTAATTATATATATATAGTGTTTTTAATGGTAGATAAAACAAACTATTTAATATTTGAATAGAACGGTTCATACGAAAAAGTAGACGTTGAACCATTTCATTGGGTCCACAATTGTTCCTCACTGTAAGAGACGGCAATTTGCCTTTGTTAAACACATTTAGTGGGGTTGTCGGATAGCATGTGCAAAAGAGGCCCATATTTTTTTTCTTTGAAATATTCTTGTCGTGTTATTTCAAATCACCAAACAATTTTATTAATGAAGCTCGCACGCGTGCTAATCCGTGCTGAATATGACAAGGACGAAAAGAAAAAAGAAAAGCATCCAAGTAAATATAATTGAGATATGTTGGGGGTAGAGAAAAACGAAGGAGACATTTCAGGGGCAAAAGGACAAGGTTGGTCCAAAACACTCACAAATAGACAATTTAGGCCATGTGCTGTGAGTAATGCTCCAAGAAACCAGGTCAATGTATTAACCACCACTTGAATGTATTAATATTGTTCCCTTTTTACACAAGCCTCTAGGGATTTTCAATCTCTTGATCTCCTTAACTAGAGGCACTTTCTTTGGCCTTACATTAAGGAGGAGGTTGACAATCTTAGTCTTACAATGCATATCAATGACTTTCAATGTTAACGTTTGCTTATATATGTGTAAGGAAAATAAATTTTTTTTTTATTGAGGTTAATTGAAAAGATGCATGAACAAACAAACAATTAATTTAGATAAAAGAGTCGAGTGGTTTGATAGTTATACTAATGTGTAAAAATTAAAGGTGATGGATAAAGGTACTTAGATTTAGAATTAATGATGGCAGAGTGTTGGTGATGTGTTGATTTGATTCACCTTTGTTTAGAGATTAATTTCCTTGATCTATTAATTGTCTTAGAATCGGTGCAATCCTAAAAAAAATTGTGGTTCAAAGCTAAGTGTTGTGGGGTTAAACCTCGAGTAGTGCAAACTTGATCTAATGTGTGAAACTAATACATGATGTGCATGATCAATTTGTTAGAATATATGCTTGAAACCCTATTTGCCTTTGCCTTCTTGATAGTTAATCTTGTCAAGGTGGTGTCCTTAGTTTGTCAACTCAATAGTCATTTGAGTTCTCTTAGATCAAACCCCTTTGGTGGGCCAAATTACTAATAATGAGTGATATTGAAGACAATGTACATAAACATGTAAATGGCCTCTATGATAGTGATACAAATCTAATTCTTTATTATTTTTTAGAAATCGAAGTTTGAACCAATGATTCTTCTTAATGTCCTCTATTTCTTACTTATGAAAGTAAGTGCACATTAAATGTCTTTAAATATAATGACATAACATGTAACAAACATGTGTTAGTCAACTCATAATAATTAGTAGCAAAGGGTAGGAAACTCATAATTTGAAGTTTAGGGTCATTCTCATGCACCTTAGGATGGAACTAGGTCAATCTTGAGCCATTAAAAAATGAACCGAACAATAAAATGATAAATTTGAGGTAGGGAAAGAATGTAAGTGCAAACAAAGGTGTAATA
Organism: Cunninghamia lanceolata; assembly: GCA_027924645.1. NCBI lineage: Eukaryota > Viridiplantae > Streptophyta > Pinopsida > Cupressales > Cupressaceae > Cunninghamia > Cunninghamia lanceolata. The sequence continues at coordinate 410,340 of BSBN01001464.1, read as the reverse complement.
ATGGTGAGAAAATGACAAATGCTTGTGGGAATTGGTGTAACAAGGGGATGGAGTAAATATAGGTGGATATAGATCAATCCATAAGTCAAACCAAGCACAAGAGTATGCCACTTGTTGATATGTTATTGTATTAAGACATTTCACCAAAATGGGCATAAAACTAAATGGAAAATGGCATGGGTATGTAAATTTGACCATTATATTTTACCCCCACTTTCATTTGTATGCAAATCTAACATGCATGCATTTCAAAGAATATGAGCATTCTCTACCAACATAAAAAGTAAATACTTAAACACTCATAAAAGAATACTAATTTGTATAAATCAACAAATACATTCTTGAATTTTTTCTTATACTCTCCTTAGCATGTGCACTCCATTGAAACCTATAAAACAATAAAAGGGTCATTTGAATTTTTGACTTTATATGAATTAGTATCATTTTATAACACAATGATTCATTAATTTATATGTATTAGTATCTTTAAAATTCAGAAGCTAAAAATGGAGGATCTCTCAAAGAAAATAGAGCAATTGAGAGTGACAATGGAGAGAGAAATTCTCGTTGATGTATTAGAGGAAGACTATAAGAAACATGATAAAAGGGAAGGAGTCCCTATCAGGTTGTGCCTTTCTAATTTTTCTATTCTTAATGTATCTAAGGAAGCTTCTACTCATTAGTTATGGAAAAATGTAGGTGCTATATATCAAGCAAAGAGTCTTGTAAATAAGTTGTATCTAAAGAGAAAGTTATATTTATGAAACATGAAGGATGGAGAATCATTAGTTGATCATCTAAATGCTTTTAATTTATTTTTGAGTGAACTTGGTTCAATTGATGTTAAATTGGATGAAGAGGATAGATACATTATTTTGATATGCTCACTATTCAAATCATGGGAAAATTTAATTATTGTTATTAGTGGAGGTGCCTTTAAGCCTAAGTTGGATATACTTAATACTACACTATTAAATGAGGAACCTAGAAGAAAATTCATGGACAATCCTTCTAAAGATGCTCTTTATGTGACAGGCTAGGATAAGGAAAAAATAGGTAAGAGAAAGGGGGATAAGAATACAACTAAGTCTAAAGCAAGATCTAAATATCATGGAAAGAGTAAAGTAAAATGTTGGAATTATGGTAAAAAGGGTCACATTAAGGAGTGTAGACTTAAGAAAAAAATTAGAAGACCCCTCTATTGATAAATCCTCTAATGATGATGTTAATGGTGATGCTTTATAACTTACTTGAGGTATTACATACATCTTGGTTGGCTACGAATCTCATTTCAATATCTAAGATGAATGATATTAGTGTAATTTTGCTTTTAATAAGCAAGGTTATAAATTAGTTAGGGGATTTTTGTCTTCTAAGGGTTGTTGAGAAAGGTATCTTGTTTAGATTGAATGCTACTACATTATGTAACTCTATCATGACTTCTAATGTACTTGTTGATATGTCAATGCTATAGCATCAAATATTGGGCCACATAGGTGATAAAAGGCTTGAAAGCACTATAAAATAAATAGATGGTTGTGGGTTTGTCTAGTTATTCTCTTAACTTTGATATCTACAAGCATTATGTGTTTGGTAAACAAAACATGGTTGAATCTTAATCTTCAAGTACTAGAGAAACTCAAACTTTAGAGTTAATTCACAATGATGTGTTTGGTCTAGTCAATGTGCATCTTTTGGTAAATATATTTATTATGTTACTTTCATAGAGGATTTTTCAAGAAAATATTAGGTTTATTTTCTTAGGCACAAATCTACAATTTTTAGAAAATTTAAGGAATTTAAAGTTTTGGTGGAAACCAAAAAAGGAAAATAAAATAAATTTTTTGAGATCAAATAATGGAGGGAATATTTCTCCAAATAATTTGAATAATTTTGTTAACACAATGGGATTGTAGAATAGAAAACTACTCCATATACTCCTCAATAAAATTGGGTAGTTGAGAGAATGAATAGAATATTAATAGAAAGAGCTAGAAGTATGTTAAGTAATGCTAATTTGGAACAATTTTTTTGAGCTAAAGCTATTAGTACTAATTTCTATTTGATAAATATTCTCTTGTTAATTAGACACCATAGGAAATGGGGACAATAAAGAAGCCATCTGTTGTACATGTGAAAGTATTTGTCTTTAAGGATTGCATTCATGTGCTAAGGAAAAATGGTTTGTTAGATTTCAAAGTAGAAAAATGTATCTTCATTGATTATGGTGAAAATGTTAAAGGTTATAGGCTTTGGAATCCACTAACAAAAAAAAGTTACCCTAGAAATGTTATTTTTAGGGAACAAAAGTGTTTTACCTAGAATAAGATGCATCTCAAGAAAGTGTTTTTAGGTTGGATAGGAAGAGGTTGGAGAAGAAGAAGATGATTTAAAAGAATTTTTAAAAGAAAAATAAGAGTCTCTTACTCCAAGTTGTCTTTGAGAAGTTCCATAATACAAAAAAAAATTGAAAGGTATAGCTTGCCATATTTTCATTATATATTTTATTTATCTTGTACTATCAATGAACCTATATTTGTGAAGGAAGCTGTCTCTTAAAAAGAGAGAATGTCTTGGAAAGAAGCCTTAAAGGATGAGATGATGGCTTTGGAAAAATCTAAGACTTGCGATCTAGTTGATCTACTTGAAAGAAGAAAACCCATAGGTTGTAAATGGGTGCTTAAGACTAAATTTAATGCAAATGGTAAATTGGAAAATTACAAGGCTAGACTAATGGAAAAAGTTTATTTCCAAGTTGAGAAAATTGATTTCAATGAAAAAAAAAATTCTTTTGTAAAATTAAGTTCCATCAGATTCCTTAATTCTATCAATGTTGCTATTGATTTTGAAGTAGAGCAAATAGATGTGAAAACTACTTTCTTGTTTTGGGGATCTAAAAGAGGAGATTTATGTCATAGCTAGAAATTTTTATGGTTAAGAGGAAAGAAAGATTGGTTTGTAAAGTGAAATGGTCCTTGTATGCTTTGAAAGAGTCCCCTAGAATGTGGTACTAAAAGTTTGGCACCTATATTTTTATATTGATTTTGTACATAGCGAGGCTGATTATTATATTTAATATAAGTGGGTTGGTGATTATATTATAATCATTGTATTGTATGTTAAGGATATGCTTCAAATTTGAAACAGTAAATATATGATTGGGGAGTTGTAATCTCAATTGTCCAAAAAGTTTGATATGAAAAATTTAGAAGCTGCTAAATATATCTTTGACATGGAAATTAAAAGGGATCATCCTAATGATGAGGTCCATCATTGCCTCATCAATTTTTCCTGAAGTAATCCCCTATTCCTCTTGTTTTCCATTCTTCCATGTGGATTTGATGATAAGTATAGGAACTATTACTTATTTAAGATGGAAATAAAATGTGTATTTGAGCCTAATTGTGGTTGTTCATTTAAGTTTTGTTCTTGATGAAACTAATAAAATGTTGAGACAAAAAGTTATAATTTTGTTGAAAACAAGAGAATTTTGGATGAACTAGACGAAATCACCAACTCCACAAGCAACATATTGATAATTCTAGAGCACCCAAATCAAGAAACAATGGACTTACATAGTTTTAGAGCCTCCAATTCTAGAACTTTTTTTGAGCTAAAGCTATTAGTCTTACTTTCTATTTGATAAATATTGTCTTTTTAATTAGTCACCATAGTAAATATGGACAATAAAGAAGCCATATACTATACATGTGAAAGTATTTGGCTATAACTCCTATGTTCATGTGCTAAGGAAAAATGGTCTATTAGATTTCAAAGTAGAAAAATGTATCTTCATTGGTTATGGTGAAATGTTAAAGGTTATAAGCTTTGGAATCCACTAACAAATAATTTTTACCTTATAAATGTTATGTTTAGGGAACAAAAGTATTTTCCCTATAATAAGATGCAATTTGAATTCAAGAAAGAAGAAGATGAATCTAACATGAATAGGTTGGACATGAAGAGGTTGGAGAAGAAGATGGTGATTTAAAGGAAATTTTAAAATAAAAATAATAAGAGTCTCTTACTCTAAGTTGTCTTTGAGAAAATCCATAAGACAATAAAAACAAGTTGCAAGGTATAGCCCACCATATTTTCATTGTATATTTTATTTATCTTGTACTATCAATGAACCTATATTTGTGAAGGAAGTTTTCTATTAAAAAGAGCGCATGTCTTGGAAAGAAGACATAAAGGATGAGATGATGGCTTTGGAAAAATATAAGACTTGGGATCTAGTTGATCTATTTAAAGGAAGAAAACCCATAGGTTGTAAATGGGTGCTTAAAAATAAATTTAATGCAAATGGTAAGTTGGGAAAGTACAAGGCTAGACTAGTGGAAAAAGGTTATTTCCAAGTTGAGAAAATTGATTTCAATGAAAAAATTTCTCCTTTTATAAAATTAAGTTTTATTAGATTCCCACATCCTATTAATGTTGCTTTTGATTTTGAAGTGCAACAAATGGATGTAAAAACTACTTTCTTGCATGGGGATCCAAAAGAGGATATTTATATCATAGCTATAAAATTTTATGGTTAAAAGCAAAGAAAGATTGGTTTGTAAAATGAAAAGGTCCTTGTATGGTTTGAAAGAATCCCCTAGAGTGTGGTACTAAAAGTTTGGCACCTATGTTTTTGATCTTGAGTTTATACATAGCTAGGTTGATCATTATATTTAATATAAGTGGGTGGATAATTATATTTTAATCATTGTATTGTATGTTAATGATATGCTTCTCATTGGAAATAGTAAAGATATGATTAGGGAGTTGAAAGGTCAATTGTCCAAAAAGATTGATATGAAAAATCTAGAAGCTACTAAATATATCTTTGGCATGCAAATTAAAAGGAATCATCCTAATGATGAGTCCCATCATTGCCTCATTAATTTCCCATGAACTAGTCCCCAATTCCTCTTCTTTTCCATTCCTCCATGTGGATTTGATGATAAGTATAGGAATTGTTACTTGTCTAAGATGGAAATAAATGTGTATTTTAGCCTAATTATGGTTGCTCATTTAAGTTTTATTGTTGATGATACTTGTTGGCAGCAACAGGTACAATGTCTAGAAGTCACCACACCCACAAAGAGAATGCAGAGCACGAGGTTGACTGGACCTAGTAGGAATAGTCATCTTTTATAAGGGACACATCTCCAATCTAGTCATATGTATATAGTAGTATAAGAATAAATCAAGGAAGAGGGAGCAAAGATAAGTAGGATAGATAAGAATAGGAAAATAGTGAAATAGAATAGAAAGAAGAGTAGAAAAGTAAATGTACATCTGATATATTGTAATACTTAGAGTACATATATATAAAGAATATGGTTTTGAAAATTAAAATGAATGTTTTATCTTCTCTATTATGAATGCTCTATTATGTTATGTTACTACATAATTCCATGTATTACCGCATATCCTCCGATCACTCTCTTACTGTGAAACAAGGGTATAAATACAATTTACAAGGCTCTTGGACTCAAAACTTTGGCCTGTGACTCCCCTTTTCCTTGCCAACATTTGGTTCCGTAAATCTAGTCGTCCCCAATCTAGTCATATGTATATAGTAGTATAGGAAGAAAGCAAGGAAGAGGGAGCAGAGATAAGTAGGATAGATAAGAATAGGAAAAGAGAGAAATAGAATAGAAAGAAGAGCAGAAAATTAAATTTGCAATACTTGAAGTACATATATATAAACAATATGGTTCCAAAACTTAAAATGAATGTTTTATCTTCTCTATTATGAATGCTCTATTATGTTATGTTACCTCATAATTCCATTTATTACTGCATATCCTCTTATCACTCACTTACTATAAAAATGGGGTATAAATACAATATACAAGGCTCCTAGACTCATAACTTCGACCTATGACTCCCCTTTGCCTTGCCAACATTTGGTTCCATTGTCAGGACCTTGGTAAACTACTAAAGAAGAGATCAGAGCACTAAATGAAATTTGTGGAGTAAAAGAAGCGATTGAAATAAAATATTATAAGCAAGGAAAAAAAATTAGATATACGATAGATAATCCTAGGTCCTAACCTCATGAGAGGGGGTCAGGCACCTAGGGAATGATGAATCTAAAGGAGTGGATCTTGAAGAGATCCCTAAAAATATGTGACTACTCAAAGTAAGTTGGCCATGAGATGCATAAAAAAATTAATGAAATTCCACATCTTAGATACCCATGGTGAAAGAAGATAGCAAGAAGTTAAGGGAAATTATCCAATTAGCAATGGAATTGAACATGGAAGAAAAAAGACAAAAAAAATAAAAGAATGACAAGAGAGGCACCACAAGAGAATGGTGAAGGCTGAAGAGATTGAAATTGAATGTACCAAAAGGACTGTGGCTGGGAAAGATAAGGAGGAAGAGATAGAGTGCGCTAGAAGGGTTGTGACAGAAAAAGAAAAGGAAACTCCACAGAATTTTGAAGATACAACTGAGCACACCACAAGGATTGCAACTAATAATGATATATTAGAAGTATTTATGACTCCAAAACAAATGAACTCTCATCTTGATAAAGCAACAAAAATCCTCAATAACTTAGAAAGAAGTATTATAGCATATGGGATATCCTAAAATATTTGGGAAGAAGGATGCAACAATATGAAGGCTCCGCCACTTTTGACATTAAATCAAACACCACACATTCAACCTAACCTATCTAATATCTAGATCACAATTGATGAAAGATTCAAAAAAATTCTAAATCCCATGGAAAGTTTACAACCTTTGAAATTTGATGTGGAGTATTTGGATCAATTGGTTACCAAAAGTGTGAGGAGATTAATAGATGAAGGATTATACCAACCGGTACAAGGAGAAAATAACATGTTCAATTTAAGTAATAATGAAATTGTATTAAGAGAAGAAGATTGGAAACTATCATTTTCTAATAATATCTCTTTAACCAATGAAAAGACATCTCCCAAAATAAAACACCACTTTAAAGAGTTACAACCCCTGAACCGATAGTCACCCCCAATGCCATATAAAGAAATGATAATTTTATCATCAAATACAAGTGAAATAGAAAAATCTCATGAGCAACATTTTATACAAAACTTGGAGGAAATATTAGGAAAGTAATACTTTGAAATACAACTATCTAGAGATAAAGGAAGAACTAGGAAAATACCACAACAAAAGAGAGAAATAAAATACTAAATCATCATAGAATAATACAAACAGACAACACAAAGGAGGTAAAGAGCCTACTTCTAACATGGATTCACCAGTCAAGTTCCCAATTTTTGGTTAAAGACAACAAAATTTGCAAAACACATATTTGTCCTATAATCCTTATGGTAGAGAAAAGGCACAACCAAGGATCAAACAAAGTTATTTAATTTTCTAGGCACTCTACAGAATTATGCACTTAACTGGTATAGGAAAACATGTCTAGAACATGACAAAGAATGGACACATATTAAGAATGATTTTTTATCAAATTTTGAATCACTAGAGATCCCAACTAAAAGTGTAAGATGAGGGATATGGTGCAGGAACAAGGTGAACCTATAAAAGAGTATGACTGAAGATTTAAAGAGATATCTAGAAAATTGGAAGAACCTCTAACAGAAAAATAAAGCATAGAATGGTTCATTTCCAGCTTGACACCTGAAATTAGAACTTCACTAGATGAAAGAGTATTTAATACATATTCAGAAGCAGTCACACTAGCATGAGCTGAGTAGAAGCACAAAATTGGCGGAGACAAGGCAAACCTCAAATAAGGAGATAGAAATACTAAGACTTGAACTTGAACTTGAACAATTAAAAATAAAACAAGAAATATTGGCAAAGTAGGAAAATACACACTTATAAAGGATGAACATATGGTGCACATATTTCTCAAGATAAGTACATATTAGAAATGAATGTCTGACATTAAAAAGAGACAAAAGAGCTACTACATTAAGGGTAGACTTGAGAACATCACCAAGAAAAACACAGACAATTTATTATGGAATATGTGTTGAATGGGATGACCACAAGACATATGATTGCCCATCCCTATCATTCAGACTCCAAGAAGAAGAACATGAACCTTGGTGTGATCATCACTACAATGAGAAGGAAAATATAAACCAGGAGATGGTATATGTAAAAGGATTAGCAAAAAGGCCTCTCTTTGCCCAAAATCATGGATACAAAGCACTAAGTTGGAAAAACTAGAGAAATATAAACACACTCCAAAATACACCACAAAAAAATTAGATAACATAACACCAAATTACTCAAATGAGGGAAGAGGCTACTATAACAATTATAGAGGAGGCAGAGGCAAAGGCAAGGGCAAAAGAAGAAGAGAAGATGTCACCTACTAGAAATGTTGTAAATAGGGACATTATGCAAATGAGTGTTGGACGGATAAGAAAAAGGCATGTGGATTTTGTGGGAATCTAGACCATGACTTATTTACATGTGAGAGAGAACAAAAATATTTTAAAAATGCTCCATTGCATTCAAAAAGTGATGAGCTATCTAGACCTAATGCAATTAGAGGTGAAAAAATCATGTTGAAGGTGCCAAAGAACCCACCACAAGGAGCACAATGATGTCGCAAACAAGGAGAGCTAGAAAATTACAAGAACTCTTAGGTCCTAAATCAAGAAGAAGAATTAGAAAAAAAATATAGGGATAAAAAGGAGAAATTAAGACAAAAATCCTCACTGGAACACAAAAACAATACCAACGTTGTGGTGGTCACTATTGGCAAGAGACACTATATGGATTCATTATTTTTGTCATTGATGGCAACAAAGTTCATCCCACACATCCACAGGACATGGTGTGTCTATACTGGAAGTCAGAGTGAAGAATGTTGTGGTCTGGTAAGCAAGAACAGAGCATGTGGCGAGGTCCGATAGTCAGGTCTGGATCTCTCAGAGGAAGTATCTTGGTGAAGTGTAGATTTGGGGAAGTCAAGAGGACTACCTTGACTGATAGATTCCAAGGATTTAGCCTCCGGTGATAGATGAAGAAAAAGATATGAATACTTGAGTATCAGGTTCCTGATTGGCAATGTGGATAGAGGAAGAACTGACTGGCAGAACATCAGACATTATTCTGGATGTGTTATTGATGATGGTAAAGGTTATTAAGGCATAAGTTATGATTGGCCAACATGATTGATGACTTCTACAAGTATATCCTTGATCCACATTACTTGGTAAGCAAGGATTCAACTGACAGATCAGAGTTTGTGGAAAAGATTGACTATTCCGGATGCCGACTAGAAAGGTGATGAAATCACTTGTGCGGATATATATATAAGATGGATTTAGTTGTGAGAGGTGTCGTGGTTTTTGGTTATGTGCTAAGAAAAGTAGTAGAGTAGAGTAAAAGCAGTAAGGAAGGTCCGGTATGTGAAAGGAGAGCAGCACAAAAGAAGAGGAAAGATGAAGTGCAGCAGATCAGTGTACTGAGCCTAACCGGAACTAAACTCTAGCATATGTAGATGCTCCTTATCAGTTCAAGTATTGTATTACACTCTTTATAAATTGTAGACAGTGTGTCTCTTGTAGGCAGTGTGCCTCTTGTGAGCAGTGTGCTCGGGCAGTGAGCCCTAATTGGCAAGTGCCATTTTGTATTTCCATTCTTCTAACAAAGAATACAATCTTGGGTTAATCACCCCGTGGTTTTCTCCCTTAACAGGGTTTCCACGTCAAAAATATTGTGTCATGTGTATTTCCATTTCATGGTTATGTTTTCTTATTTGAATTAATGTTGCATTGATTAATAAGAAAGTTTAGAAAGTAGAAATAATTAGGATAATTGATTCACCCCCCCTCTCAGTTATCAACAATTGGTATTAGAGCCAAGTTCCTCCCAATAGAGCCTAACAGCTTGAGGAAGATCTGGGAATTCAAATGGATGTGTATGGTATGAGGGAGCAACTTATGTCTGCCCTAGATGATCTTGAGCAGTCAAATTCTAAAGTCAATGAATTGAAGGAAAGACTCAAACAAGCTGATGATTTCATAAATGAACTAAAAGGGAAACTAAGTCTCGCTATGAAAAAGAGAAAAGAGCACCTTCAGCAACTGGCAAGTTAAGGTGAAGCCAACAATACAAATGGAGATCTAAAGGAGAAAACCAAGTTGTGTGAAAAGTTATCAAAAGAGATCATCATGGTAAGACATGAGATGGAATCAGGAGTTATGAAATTTACCCAAGAAATTGAAGAGAAAAGAAAAACTGAAGATGATCTAAGACAATCTCTCAAGGAGAAACTAGAAGACTGCCACAAGATGGATAGAATAATCAGACACCTTGAATCTGATCTTGAAGATGCTAAAGATAATGAAGAAAAACTTGAGGATCAAATTGTCTCTCTTAAAAGGGATCTTCAAACAGCAAATGAATATAAAGAAAAATTCAAGATAAGTTCTGCTCAACTTGAAGTTCTTCTTGAAAGTCAAAAGAGGGTAGATGACAAGTGTGGTTTGGAATATGAGAAAGGAGAAAGCTCTGGATCCAGTCAAAAGAATTTTGGATCAAAAAATCTAAGGAACAGGCCTAAAAGACCTCCGGTAAAGCAGCCTAATGCTCAAAGATATCCAACCTTCAATGGATACTGCCACAACTGCAATAACTTTGGTCATAAAGCTAATCAGTGCAGAAAGAGAATAAATCAGACTAATTCATCCTTCTCCGGACAGTGTTTCAACTGCAAAAGGTATGGTCACAAATCTCATGAATGCAGAAATATGCAAATGAACAAATCATTCAATGGTAGATGCTTTGCATGTAATAGAATAGGTCATATGGCTAATCAATGCAGATCAAGAAGATATCAATCAAATATGTAAAGAAATGTTTTTTGCCAAATTTGCAATAGATCTGGTCATATTGCAAAATTTTGTAGAAGCAAGAATCAGGACAAAAGAGGTCTGGTACATCATAATCAGAATCAAGATAAGGGAAAACGAAAAGTGGATGTGGATGAAGTTCAAAGTGAGATGAACAAGATTTGGGTGAAGAAAAGTACAGAGAATGTAAGGGATGGGTCTACACCAGACTCTGGTGCTGATATTCCTTCCAGAAATTAAAAAGTGAGCTTTGGCTCAGGGGGAGACACAAAGAAAACCTTGTTCCCTCAGCCAGTCAATTGGTGCCGGAACTGGCACAAGAAGAGTTGCGGATTAAAGGGTTCATAAGAGAAACATCCAAATAAACTATGGTTAAGATTTGAAAGATCTGCAAGATGTTTAAGATCAAGATTGATCCAGTTCTTCAAGTCATCTGAATAAGGCAAACCAGAATGACTTAGGTTGAGCATTTATTGCAACTTAACATTAGGGTTTGCGGAGCAATATAAGGGTTTTCTCATTAAGCATTTGTTCATTTTGCATTCAAGAAGAAACAAAAAGAGAAGGCTCTGCAACAAAATTCCTCAAGCTCATCAAAGATCATTTGCAGAAGTCAATTCATCCAGAAATCGATCCGGCTAACTCCGTGAAACCGAAAGACGCAAAAGGTATTTTCCATTCTTCTATGCAAATATTTTTAAAAAAGATGTCTACTCCAAATATTGTGAAGATCACCGATAGGCCTCACCCCAAATTCAAGAAACATCCCTACAAATCCCTAGAAGTAGATCCCCTAGGAGCTTTTTCCAGTGTACCGCATGGTGTCCTACACACAGAAGATATTAGGGTTTACATTCACGCTAACATTGAAGATTTTGGAGAGTTCAAATTGAGGGATATCTACCACAAACAACTAATAGATGATTCATTTGAGCTCAAACCCCAATACAAGGGCCTCCAGAACAAGCACTTTGCACAATGCATACATTTCCCCTATTTTACTGAGGATGAATGGGTCAGGTATATTTTGAGCAGAATACATGACAACTTCATGTGGTTGAATGGACCATTCAAAATCACAAAAGATGCCATCAAGGCAGTTACCAGATTACACTCATCCAGTGGGATTCCTGTTCTTAAATCTGTCAACAATCAAACTATGAGTGAGGCTACTAGATCCAAGTTTGACAAAAGAGCAATGACAGTAGATGACATCTCTAATCTGGATGTCAAGTTTGCCTCCATGATCATTGGATACAAAATATATCATTCTAGCAGGGAGAATTCAGTACCTGGAATGGCCATCTACACCGCTTATGAGATGCTAAGAAAGGATGCAGACTATGATCTTTGTCAGCTCCTTTTAAACCAACTCTTGGAGAATCTGTAGAAAATAAAGAAAGATAAAAAGAAATCATTCAAGTATGGTGGATTGATATTGTGCTTATTCTTCTACTTTATGAATGAGCTTCCCAGATCTAGTGGCCAGGTGTGGGAGAATGATAGACCAGGAGCTATCCAAATCAGAGATTATTTGCATGGACTTGGTGATGACAAAGCACAAAATACAGCTCTCTGGGGTTTCTTCAAAAACTTCCAGAACATGATGCAAGCTAGAGAAAGAATTCCTCAATCTCTAGTTGAAAAGTATAAAGACATTGTATATATTATGGTAGAGACTGATCAATGCCTAATGGAGGCAGTGGAACCAAGGACAGTTTGGATCATGTCTATGGGGTATGAAGTTGATAAACAAATTGTGGAGCTACATGTGCAACACATGCTAAGTCAGCCAAAGGATCCAAAGGCAGAAAGGTTTGGAACCTTTGAAGAGCTAAGTATAAAGATTCATGTGGAACTCAGACAACCAGAGATCAAGAGGAAGGTGAGAAAAGAAGTTGAAGATGTTGCCAAAGGATTTGGCATCTCAAAGGAGGCACTTGATGCCAACAGGGAAAAGATGGAAAGGGCTGAGGAAGAAAAGAAAAAGGCAGAAAAGAAAAGTGAGGAAAGTGTTCCGGCAAAGTCTTCCACCTGGACCAGAACATCAAAGAGATCTGCACCTACCACTGCCAAAAGCTCAAGGCCATCAAAACTGGAAGCACAATCATCTGGCAAAGGAGAGAAAAGAACAAAGACAAAAGCCACAAGGGCTTATGCTAGTCAAAGGGATGAAGAGGAGACTGAATCTGATGAAGAAATCAGGAAAATGAAGAAAAAGAAGAAAACATCTGGTGAACCCTCTCTCGGATAGGAGGAAGAAGAAAAGATAGAGGAATATGTTGAAAAACCCACTCTTCACATCAATGACATAATCAAATCAGTCACAGTGGACAAAAATCTTCAGCCAATGGTTGAATTCTATGATGATTATGGTGAAGCAGATCAGAAGATATTGAAAGATGCCACAGTCAGGTACCTAAATATCTACAACAAAGCATTTATTAAAATTATATCTCTGATCCCCAAAAGCTTGGAGAAGGAACTTGAAAGAACAATGCCCAAGCTAAAGATCTAGAAATCCCGGAACAGATAGCAATTTAGCTATATCCTTCAATCGATCCCAAGAAAATGAATATGATCTTCAAAGATTGTAAGGATGAGTTTAGGAGCAAAGCAAGGATGAATCAACTTATGCTCAAAGAGACTAACAAAGTTGCAAAAGAGACAAAAGAGATCCTCCGGAATGCATTCAAAAGATTCAACATTCTAATTATAGAGGACTTGGGTACTGATCCCTTGACTACAAGTGTTGGAGAAGAGTCTACTGAGAAAATGACAGAAGAGGTAATGAATACTGGTGCAGAAATAGCTAAGGACTTGGAATCCTTTGCTCTAGAAGAGGTGGCCCATGAACAGACTAACATTTCTCCTCCGGTTTCCCCTGTTGACCCCAGATCTAAAGAAGAAGAAATAATAAAGGAGAAAGAAAAAGAGGTGAAAAGTAAAGAAGGAAGTCAAGCTGAAAAGAACATAAGTGACACTACAAAAGAGAAGAAGAATCTGTCTCTGGCAAGAGACACTGCAGAATCTGTCAAGGACTTCTTGACAAAAGAAACTAATGACATGGATGAACCAGAATTACTAAAAGGGCCATTAGACTTTGACTCTCTATCTCCGGTACAAACAATGAAGATAGCTTCATTTGCAAATGCGAAGGCCAAAGAGAAACTACTGAAATCTCACATGGAAGACTGTGAGCTTATAGAGGTAGCATACGGAGTGTTGGAAAAGATCATGCCATCTTTTCAGAAGGATCCCACAGCCTCCTCTTCCGGTAATCTCAAAACTCTAGTCAACAATGTTAGCACACATTTTGATTCTCTAGAGAAGTCAGCTGAAGAAAAGGTCCGGAAGGAGTTTTTGGATAAGAGATTCTCTGAAGTATAGGGTCTAATAACAAATGATAGGAGAGTTATGGATATTGGGATAAAGAGCTTGTAAAATGCTCTTAAAGATGGCAGAAATATGTACAAATTTTGCTTATCTTGGCCCATAGTGACCAAAGATATTGAGAAGAAAGTAAAAGAGCAAGAGGATAAACTACTAAGTTTGTCTCAAAGTTTTGATCCTCTCTCATCCTCCATAGTAAATCAAGAGTGTCAGACTATTGCAATCACAAATGCAATAAAGAATTTTGAGAAGGAAAGGAAGAACATAATTAGCCAGATGGGTGAACTTAGAGGGATCATTATCCCTAAGTTAGAGGCCATGCATGAGGCCATAAGTGATGCTCAGACTATCGCCCGAACCAATGATCTGACAGATCTTAAGAGGGCAGAAGCTTTTGCGTTCCTATTGAGTGGTCACATCTCAATTTTGGACAGGATGAAGGTGAGTTGGGCGACAGAAGTTGTACAATTGACAAATACTTTTGCAGATATACTAAAGTTTATGTAAAGTATAACTGGAAAATATACTTATGTGACTAAGTATAGTTAAATTTTTGAAAATTTTGATGCGCAGTTCCCACCCTTTGCCATTGATGTCAAAGGGGGAGTGAAGAGCAGTGAAAAATGAGGAATCCAACTAAGGGGGAGCTCCGAAAAATGTATATAAAAATAGAGCATCAGCCAAGGGGGAGCACAGTGTAAACACTTAGTCATTTTTCACTAAGTGTTGCCATCAATGCCAAAGGGAGAGATTATTGGCAAGAGACACTATATGGATTCATTATTATTGTCATTAATGGCAACAAAGTTCATCCCACACATCTGCAGGACATGGTGTGTCTATACCAGAAGTCAGAGTGAAGAATGTTGTGGTCTGGTAAGCAAGAACAGAGCATGTGGCGAGGTCTGACAGTCAGGTCTGGATCTCTCAGAGGAAGTATCTTGGTGAAGTACGGATTTGGGGAAGTCAAGAGGACTACCTTGACTGATAGATTCCAAGGATTTAGCCTCTGGTGATAGATGAAGAAAAAGATATGAATACTTGAGTATCAAGTTCCTGATTGGCAGTGTGGACAGAGGAAGAACTGACTGGCAAAACATCAAACATTATTCTGGATGTGTTACTGATGATGGTAAAGGTTATTAAGGCATAAGCTATGATTGGTTGACATGATTGATGACTTCTACAAGTATATCCTTGATCCGCATTACTTGGTAAGCAAGGATTTAGCTGACAGATCAGAGTTTGTGGAAAAGATTGACTATTCCAGATGTCGACTAGAAAGGTGATGAAATCACTTGTGCGGATATATATACAAGATGGATTTAGTTGTGAGAGGTGTCGTGGTTTTGGTTATGTGCTAAGAAAAGTAGTAGAGTAGAGTAAAAGCAGTAAGGAAGGTCCGGTATGTGAAAGGAGAGCAGCACAAAAGAAGAGGAAAGATGAAGTGCAGCAGATCAGTGTACTGAGCCTAACCGGAACTGAACTCTAGCATATGTAGATGCTCCTTATCAGTTCAAGTATTGTATTACACTCTTTATAAATTGTAGACAGTGTGTCTCTTGTAGGCAGTGTGCCTCTTGTGAGCAGTGTGCTCAAGCAGTGAGCCCTAATTTGCAAGTGCCATTTTGTATTTCCATTCTTCTAACAGAGAATACAATCTTGGGTTAATCACCCCGTGGTTTTCTCCCTTAACAAGGTTTCCACATCAAAAATATTGTGTCATGTGTATTTCCATTTCATGGTTATGTTTGCTTATTTGAATTAATGCTGCATTGATTAATAAGAAAGTTTAGAAAGCATAAATAATTAGGATAACTGATTCACCCCCCCTCTCAGTTATCAACAATCACAAGAAGGGGAAAAGATACCGCAAAAGAAAAATAGCAAATAGAAGAATCAGACAATGATGAAGAAGAAGAAGATTTCTTCCCAACCAAGTATAAGCATGACAAAATAGTAGAAGAAGCTAAGCAAATTATAATCCAGGAGTAGCAAAAAAAACAATATTTCAAAGGTTGCATCTCAAAATAAGAAGCATTGACACTAAAACTATTAGCATGGGTTACAAAAAAAAATACTTTAATTGAAAAAATGAAACAATTCTCCAAGTACTTGAATAAGCAACCAATACCAAGACCACAAGTCCAGAGAATGTCAAAAGCATCCCAGCCCTGGAAAACCAAGCCATTGATGATTGACACACACATAAATCATAAAAATATCAAACAAGTAATGGTAGAATTGGGCGCATATGTTAATATGCTTCCCAAGAAAGTATGGGAACAACTAGGAAAATCTAAACTATACGATACTCCCTACAACATTAGCCTAGTAGACGGTTCTTCAATTGGAACAATGGGAACCTAGAAAACTATTGAAGTCAACATACTAGGAGTGAATCAAATAGTAAATTTCAAAATTATTGAGATGAAAGAACCCTTCAACACTTTTAATACACTTCTTGGATTACAGTGGTTTGTAAAATCCAATGGCATAATAGACTCAAGGAAAGAAGAATTATCTTTTGTGGATGATGATAAGATTGTACACATACCATTGGGATCAGACACGAATAATGGATACACAAAAGAAGTGGTGCAAGAGGAATATAATGAGGATGAATCCAAATTTTTTTACTCATTAGCAAAATTGGAAAAACTAGAATCAACTGAAGAACCTAATTCTAAAGGAGGGATATATGTTGATAGTAGCAATGACAACATTGAAAATGAAGATATGCTAAATGCATGGTTAAAGGATGAACTAGTAGAATTGTAATCCTGGAAGCTAAGGAGAGTAAGAAAATCTTATGCATTATACAGAGTACCAAAGAATATACTACATTCCACCATAGATGATAGTACACCACTATAATTTACACTAGACTTATTTACTCTACACTCTCCCTAACATCCAAAAATCATGCCCAATAAATCACATTTCAAGGGGAATATCTCATATTAAGTTACCAAAATACTCACGAGTAGGTGACCTAAAAACATACTTGGAGGATATGGAGAAAACTTTTGATAAACAAGAATTAAGATTGGAGGCACCACAACATGCATTAATCTTTATCAAAGGAAAGAGAATGCAAATAAATCCCAAAAATTGATGGAGCAATACCACTGCAACAAAATTTAGACATATGTATCACTACATGGAAGATAAAAAATGAAAATGACACAAGATTGTACATCCAGATTTTTTATTGGACCCTTACCCCTATAGTACAAACTTGGTATATCAACCAGGAAAAGAGTGCAGAAACAAGAAGCTGGGCTGAACTACAAAGAGACTTTAGATATACATTATCATTTCGTAACCTTGATGACAATATCAATAATGCACTAAAAAAGATGAAGAAAATCATATTCTTACCTATGGAAGAAAATAAAATAGAAGTATAGATAAGGCAACAAACACCAGCACCTCCAAGAGAGGAAGGAATATGGAAATTGATAAAATGGACAGACACACAAGAACAATATTCTGGGAAAGTATGCTACACAACACAACACAATGAAATAGAAAATGAAAAACCCTACTTGAATATAGAAATCAACCAAGGGGAACAATCAATTACATCATAAACTACATCCAAGGACAAATATTACAATCAACTACTAAAACTTCGAGAAGAAAATATAGCAAAAGAAGGAAGTCCTAAGCTTGCAAAAATAGGAGATTATTGGAAGGAAAAAGAAGTGATGCAAATTGTGAAAATCTTGATAGAATATGAAGATTTAATCCCATGAACATTTATAGACCTAAAATGAATAAAGAAGAAGTGGGAATAATGAAAATACAACTAAAAGGAGTCAAACCATAGAAAAAGAGACTATATAGATTAAATCCTAACATGAAAAAGGTCAAAATTGAAATTGACAAAATGCATGCGACAAGAATCATTAAAAATAGTAGAGGATGTGGAATGGATAAGCCCAATGGTAGTATAGAAGAAAACATGAGACACCAAGATATGCATAGACTTTAGGGAGTTGAACAAAGCTTGCATCCATGATCCATTTCTAACACCATTTATAGAAGTCTTGGAATCAGTGGTTGGAAGGGAAACTTACTCTTTTACTAATGGATTTTTTGGTTATCATAAGGTCAAAATTTAGGAAGAGGACTAAGGAAAAACTACATTTACAATAGATTGGGGGTCCTTTATGCACACTGTAATGCCCTTTGGACTAAATAATGTGCTAGCAGTCTTTGGTAGAAATATGGTCAACGCATCCAAAGAATTCATCCATGACTTTTTTGAAGTCTACTTAGATGACTAGACAGTCTACAGATTGTTGAAAGACCATGTTCAAGTGCTCCACACAATGTTAGGATGATGCAAGAACTTACAAATTGTACTAAATTTAAAGAAATGCATCTTTGCAGTGCCATTTGGTACACTTTTGGGACACATAATATGTAACTTGGAGGGACTCATGGTAGATCCCTTGAAAGTGGCACTAATCATGAACTTACCACCACCAAAGATAACATCTAAGGTGAAAACTTTCTTAGGCTATACAGGATACCACTAAAAATTTATCAGAGGATATGCTACCATAGTAGCACCCATTGAAGAGATATTAAAGAAAAAATCCAATAAAACAATTGAGTGGAATGAGCAATGTCAACAATAATTTGACACACTCAAACAAAAGATAGTAGAAGCTCCCATACTAATCTTTTTGGATTGGAACACACCATTCCATGTTCATGTAGATGCTTTTGGCACAACAATCAGTGTAGTACTAATATAACCTAGAGGAAATAAGGACCATCCAATAGTATTTGCAAGCCACAAACTTTCCCAAGCTAAGAAAAAATACACCACTACAGAAAGGGAAGCACAAGCAATGGTGTATGCTTTGCACAAATTTAGACACTATCTACTATCTACCCCATTAACATTTTATATGGACTATAAGCCATTAAAATATCTACTTAACAAACTGGTAACATAAGGGAGAATATGTAGGTGGATGTTATTATTTCAAGAATTTGATTTCAACATCATTGTAAAACTTGGAAAGAACAATCACGGTCCTAATTACCTATCTAGAATCAAAATAGGAGAGGAACCAGACAACTTGGAAGAATGTTTGTCTAGCACAAATCTAATCAAATTCACTACGGTGATAGAGGATCTAGAAAGGATGTAGTAACTTTACTATCAATAGGAAAATATCCAAAAAATAGTTCACAAAATGATAAAAAGATATTGTTAAAGAAGTCACTACCATACACATTGATTGAAGGGGAATTACATATAATTGGCAGAGATGATATTACAAGGAGAGTGGTATTTGAACATGAAAGATTAGACATCCTTAGGGAATCTCATGAGGGAATTTTTGGAGGGCATAATTCTAGAGAAACCACTGCAAAGAAGGTAAGGCTCTCTGGACTATGGTGGCCAAAATTGTTTAACGATACCAGTCATTATGTTAGGGAATGTGATATATGTGAAAGAGTGGGCAAACCCACCACAAAAGATTTGATTCCATAGCAACCAATCCTATCCCAAATACCATTTGAGAAATGGACCAAAGAATTTATTAGACCCATTGATCCACCAGCTAAATGCACAGAAGTCAGATTCATAATCACCAGAGTTGAATATTTGACAAAATGGGTAGAAGCAGAACCAACTAAAGTTTGTATAGCTAAAACTACCACAAAATTCTTATATGAAAATATAAAAACTAGGTTCAGTTGTCCCTTAAGCATCACAAGTGACCAAGGCAAACACATTGTGAATAAGATATTTACAGAGCTCCTAAATAACTTCATGACCAGTCACAACAAAAGTAGTCCCTATCATCTTCAAGCCAAGCAAGTGAAGCATTAAATAAGATTATAGGAGCAACACTAACAAAGATGTGCAGTGGAAACACAACATACTGGGATGTAAAAATTCTAGTGGTACTATGGGCATACAGAACAACGTACAAGAGAACAACCAAATTTTCACTATCTGAACTAGTATATGGTGCAAATGCCACTTTACCTATAAACTTTATTGTGCCAAACTTATGCACTGCACTCACTCTGCAGTTGGATGAGGAAGAGTCACTTCAACAAAGGATAGAATATCTCAACAAATTAGATGAAAATAGGCTACTAGCAGCATATAACCAAAGCCTATAATGTAAAAGACAAAAAGCTCAGCATGATAGAAACTTAAGGCATAAAATATTCAATAAAGGGGACTTAGTTTTACTCTATGACAAACAAGTTTAAAAAGCAAGGGAAGTTGAAATTCAGATGGTTAGGACCCTACTACATTGAAGAGATCTCAAATTCTGGAGTAGTGAAATGGAAAACACTAGAAGGGAAACTTCTAGTAGGATACGTAAACAGTGCAAGAATCAAACATTACCATCAACATACCAATTAAATAAAAATGGAAAAATCAAATTGATTATTATACGTAACATATGTATGACATAAAGTGCAAACTGGTGAAGAAAGGAAAACCTATGAAATACCAACGGTTATAAAAGTACACCAAACCTTGAATAGTTAAATGTATTTATCTAAAAATCCCACCATTAATGTTATAAAACAAGACTCCAAATATTATCTAAACACAATTGCATACTACAAAAAATTGTAAGCTTGAGCAAAAAGAGCAATCTCTACAAGTAAGCCAGACCAAAACAAATCATAGAGAAAATATTTCAACTCCTACATTGGTTGATGCCTCTAACAAACCACACCCAAAATACAAGAAGTTTCCATATAAGGTGATGGAGGTTAACCCAAATGGGGTGTTCTCTACCATCCTAGCTGATATAATCAACACAAAGGACATGAGAAGGTATATTTGAAAGGAAGCTAGGTGTGCAGAAATCACTTCCTAAACTAATCTAATGAGGGGAGAGGTATCGGAATTCGTTCTAACCCTTACAATTGCAGCAATATTAAACATATATCAGAGATATTACAGTAGAAAACACAATACAAGAATGTAGATAAAGAGAAGTAGACACAAGATGTATCGTGGGGAAAACCTTTTCAGGTGAAAAACCCCACACTCTAAAACTTACACAATGTATTATCTGAAACAATAACAGTTTACAATACACTTGCAATGTAAGTTGTTCCAGGAGTCTTCAAATGTTGAATTTGGAGTTAATCCAGCAACATAACAGTACCTGTAAAAACACTATGCAACTACAACTCCAAAATAATGCATTTTATAGAGATACAAGGCATATTCTAGAAGCTTCTTCGGATAGGCGTCCACCTTGGCCACATGGCCAATTTCCTGCATCAAAGGACACTTGTCGAAGCTACAAATACATCACTTACATCTGTCATACATGGAAGATTTTGTTGCAAGTATGTGCCTAATCGGTGTTGTCATTGGTGTCAAGTGTGCTCTTACTTTGTTGAGGCTATTGAGAAAATTAGCCCCTCCGATGATATCAATGTGTTGTAGTAGAAATAGTGCATTACATGCAGAAGAATAGTCCAGAAGAATGCTCCACATTTGCTGTAGAATAAATATCTTTACTTGTGGATTGGAATTTATTTAGAAACCTATCTGAAGATGTTATATTCTGAGTTTGAGCTTCCGGTATGAAGAATTGAGTGAGTTATGTTCACCAGAGTGAAAACAACTTTTTTGTGTGTTTGGTGGTGACAAGGAGAAAGTGTTTTGCTCCGTATTCCTCTGCATTGTAGTATTTTGGTCTGCAGTTCTGGAAGTAAGTTTGTGATGATGGTAAATGCCTTCAAGTGTAATAGTTCGTGATTTTGTGGTCTGCAAGCTATCTTTTACTCATGACAGTGGCTGGCAGTGTTGTTCTTATGCTCTGGTTTGAAGCATCTTACTAATAGAGTTGTTAGAGATCATGTGGTTTTTCCTGGCGATTCCAATGTACTTGTGGATGTCTCTTGATCATGCTCCTACATTCGGATTGGTCTGCCAGGTGTAATTTAGATCATGCATGAAGCATGTTCTTGAGAATACTTGTGTTAACATCAGTCTTGGTCGACCTGGTTGAATTCATCATTTGCAGAGATGCATCAAAGATTGTGATAGCGTGTTGTAGCATGGAACATTGTGTTTGAGTCCCAGCTAAGGTATGGCATGATCTGTATACATTCTTACATCTTTTCCCTAGCTAAATTTGTATTAGGTCTAGACTTATTTTATGTATGTTTGTAATGCCAACCTTGGATTTTGTTCCAACGGTTGATAATTGTAATGCCGACCTTGATGATCATTCCAAAGTTGATGTAGTGTATAAATACTTGTAATTGAGTCATGAAAATGTATCCAAGTGTGAAGATAAAGTGAAGTAAGGTAGTAGAGAAGAGCAAAGGTGTTTTTGCTTCAATGTTACTGAACCTTGGCATGGAGTAGATGTTGTTATCTCAGTTCAACCCTTTGGCAATGAGCCTTCTTTTGGTAGTGAGCCATCCATAGGCAGTGAGCCTTTCTTTGTAGTGAACAATTCAGGCAGTGAGCCCTGTAGGCAGTGAGCCTCTATTGTTTTATATTGATATAACTTATATATTTTTGTGGTCTAACACCCACCGTGGTTTTTACCTTTTAGGGTTTTCCACATAAAAATTTGGTGTCTCCTGTGTTGTTTATGCTTTTGTGTTGAGCTTCTCATTTAATGCTTTCATAGTTATATCTAAATATAAGTAATTGATAAGTTGATGATCACATTTGGTTAAAAGTTTTAGAACAACTGATTCACCCCCCCTCTCAGTTGTCTAGTGCATTTCAACAATTGGTATCAGAGCAAGGTTCCTCTGAAGAAAGGCTAACAACTTGAGGAAGATACAAGATGTCTTATAAGAAGGAAGCTCTGCATTTTGATGGGACAAATCATGCTCTTTGGAAGGCACGAATGAAAAGCCATCTTCTTTGTCTTGGTTATAAAGTATGGAAACCTACAGAAGCAAAATATACCATGCCTCCAAATGGTTTGATGACTGAAGATGAAATCAAAGAATATGAGGTGGATGTCAAAGCAAAGGATGCTCTGCTAAGTTCCTTAAGTGACTTTGTGCTGACAAAAGTTGTGGACCTTGAAACTGCAAATGAGGTATGGGATAATCTAAAAACATCTGTATGAAGGAGATGATTCTATTAAAAAATCCAAGCTACAAAGTCTGAAAGTGAAGTATGAGGGTTTGAAGATGAATGAAGATGAAAACATAATAGCTTTTATGCAAAGAGTTGATGAACTTGTCACTGGAATAAAGGGTATGGGAGGAACTCTCAGTGATAAGGAAGTTGTGATGAAAATTCTCAGATCACTACCAAAGTCATATAGTCACATGGTGGGTGCAATCGAAGAATTCATGACTATGAAAACTATTGACAGAGATCAGTTACTTAAAAAGCTTACAGCCTTTGAGATGAGAGAATTTGGTGATGCCCTGCCTAAAGTTGAATCAGCTTTTAAAGCCAGTACTTTAGCAAAGATCTCCAAAGCTGAGAAATACAAGGTGGATGATGAATTTGATGAAATTGAAGCCAACTTCGTTGATAGGCTTCAAAGAGGTTCTGGTAAGTTCAAAGGTAAATTACCTTTCAAATGTTTCTCTTGTGGTAAAGTAGGTCATTATACATCTAGATGTCCTGAAAGAATTAAAAGGAATAGGAAGAAACATGAGAGCAGGCCTAGAGTTCCAAAGAAATGCTACTATGTCAGAGATTTTGATGATGAAGGGGTGATTGATTATGAATCTGATGACGCTAACACTAGTGCAAATGAATGCATGTTTATTTCTATTAAAGAAGATCCTGTATCTACTAATTCTGCCAGTTGTCTGAAGGATGAAAAATTAGTAGAAGAAAGTGCTTTGGTTATTCAGGTTGAGAAAGATAAGGATGAATGGATAATTGATAGTGGATGCTCACGTCACATGACCGATGACAAAAGTAAGTTTGTAAGTTTGGAAAAGTATGATGGAGGCCTGGTTAGGTTTGGAGATAATGCAGCTGGTAAGATTTGTGGAAAAGGATCTATTTCATTTGATGAAAAGTATAATACTGACAATGTTCTGTATGTGAAGGGTTTGAAGCATAATCTTTTGAGAGTTGGTCAAATATGTTACAAAGGATATGATCTGAGATTCAAATATAATGGGTGCAAAATCATGGAAAGTTTCAAATATAATTGGTAAGAAGACAAAATGTAACATCTATCAATTGAGAGGAACTAATGATTATTGTTTATTGGCTCAAGCAAATGAAATTTGGCTATGGCATAGAAGGATGTGTCATATAAACTTTGATGGTCTGGTAAAGATAAGCTCAAGTCAGGCTGTGAGAGATTTACCAAAACTTGTGAAACCCTCCAACTCAATTTGTAAGGAATGTCAGTTGGAAAAGAAGATAAGGACAAGTTTCAAGAGCAAAGAACAATTTTCTACCGGTTTGTTGGATCTAGTGCATACAGATCTCTATGGTCCTACAAGGGTGAGAAGTCTACAAGGTGATAGGTACTTCATGTTGCTTATTGATGATTACTCTAGAATGACTTGGGTTACTTTTCTAAGAGATAAATCAGAAGCCCTAGAGAAGTTCAAATCCTTCAAGGCAATGGTTGAGAATGAAATAGATTTGAAGATCAAATGCTTGAAGTCTGATAGAGGAGGTGAGTTCACATCAAATGAATTCAACATTTTTTGTGAAGAGCATGAGATAAAGAGATAGTTTTCTGCACCTAGGACTCCTCAACAAAATGGAGTTGTGGAAAGGAAGAATAGGACAGTTCATGAGGTTGCTAGGACAATGATGAAGGAAGACTTTCTACCAGAAGTCTTTGGGAAAGAGTCTATTCACACTTCTATCTACATTCAAAATAGAGTTCAAGTGAAAGGTAATGGTACTAAAACTCCCTGTGAATTGTGGTATGGAAGAATTCCTACAATAAAATATTTCAAAGTCTTTGGAAGCAAATGTTATATCAGGAGAGATGAAGATCTAGGAAATTTTGATGCAAGATGTGATGAAGGAATCTTTCTTGGATACTCTACCAAGAGTAAGGCTTACCAGTGCTACAACAAAAGGCTCAAAAAGATTGTTGAGAGTGCAAATGTAAAGGTAGATGAAGGCAAGGAAAGAATATTAGACCTGAGTTGTTATGAACCAAATGAACCTGTGACTATAGTAATTGAAGAGAAAGATAAGCAAGAAGATAGTCAAGTTGAAGAGGAGGCTCCAGAAAGTGTTGACAAGACTCCTAGGTATGTAAGGATCAGTCATTCTAAAGATCAGATTATAGGTGACAAGAACAAAGGTGTGCTAACAAGAAAATGAGTTGTAGAGGAACAAGTCAATTACTATTTGCTTTCAAAGATTAAACCAAAAATTGTGAATGAAGTTTGCAATGATAAAAATTGGGTAAAGGCAATGGAGGAAGAACTATTGCAAATAGAGAAGAATGAAACTTGAGAACTAGTTCCTAGACCTGCTGACAAAGATGTTATTGGAACAAAATGGGTCTTTAGGAACAAGCTGAATGAAAATGGAGAAGTTGTAAGGAATAAAGCAAGACTTGTTTGCAAAGGATATTCTTAAATTGAATGGATAGATTTTGAAGAAACCTTTGGCCCAATAGCTCAGATTGAAGCAATTAGAATGTTAATGGCATTTGTAGCTCACAAAGACTTTAAGGTATAAATCTACCTTCCTGAATGGTAAATTAGAAGAGGAAGTATACATTGAACAACTGGAGGGATTCCAATTGTCAAATGAAGGTGATATGGTATGCAAGTTGAAGAAAGCATTGTATGGACTCAAACAAGCTCCTAGAGCCTGGTATGCAAGGTTAGATAGGTATTTATAACAATTGGGATTTAGTAAAGGTATTGTAGATAGTAATCTATACTTCAAAATCAATGATGATCAAATCTTGATTGTTGAGGTCTTTGTTGATGACATTATCTTTGGAAGAAATGAAGGTGTGTGTATAAGGTTTGCTGGTGAGATGAAAAGTGAGTTTGAAATGTCCATGTTTAGTGAAATGAATTTCTTTTTGGGTTTACAAATTAATCAATTAGATAAAGGAATCTTCATATCTTAGTCTAAGTATGTGAAAGAGTTGTTGAAGAAGTTTGGGATTGAAGACTCTAAACTAGTATGTACTTCCATGGTGACTGGTTGCAAGTTGAAAAAAACTGATGAATCACCTAAGGCTAATCAGAAAAAATATAGATCCATGATTGGAGGATTGCTTTATCTAACTCAAACCAGACTTGATATTATGCATGTAGTCTATCTTGTTGCAAGGTTTCAAGCTGATCCAAGAGAATCACATGTGATGGTAGTTAAGAGAATCTTGAGGTATTTGAAAGGTACTCTAGATTATGGCTTATGGTATCCAAAGGACAATGATTTCACTCTTAGTGCTTATACAAATGTAGATTGGGCCGGAGATGTTGATGACAGAAAGAGTACAAGTGGAGGTGCCTTCTTCTTGGGTAATAGATTGGTCTCATGGCTGAGAAAAAAACAAGAGTCAATATATTTGTCAACTGCAGAAGCAGAGTATATTGCAGCAGCATATTGCACTCAAGTATTATGGATGAAGCAAACTTTGAAGGATATAAGAGTCATGTATGAACATCCAATTGCAATCTTTTGTGACAATACAAGTGCCATAAACATTTCAAAGAATCCAATGATGCACTCAAGAATAAAGTACATATCAATAAGGTATCACTTTTTGAGAGAGAAGGTGACAGAGAATGAAGTAAAGCTGGAATATGTGTCCACAAAGGATCAGATTGCAAACATTTTCACAAAGCCTCTATCTAAATATACCTTTGAGTATCTCAAAGAAAATTTAGGGGTCACTACCCCTCCTGTCCTAAACTTAGATGCATAGGAATGCATCAATCTAGTGGAGCTCAAAGTGTCATTCTTTGATCTGGATTGATGTTCTGAAGGCTACCTCTCAAGGGGAGTAGCAAAATGTTTCTGGTAAAGTAAATGGATTAGAGAAGCAACATGCAAGTATGTGTCCTTTTCCATTGATGTCAAAGGGGAGAGAAATCATGTGAAAAACTCAAGGGGAGAAAAAATGCAGATGCGTAAAGAGAAAGGGGGAGAATCTTGTCTTGATGGTCTTTTTAGTTTTTCACATCATATGTTGCCATCAATGACAAAGGGGGAGATTGTTGCAAGCATGTGCCTAATCAGTGTTGTCATTGATGTCAACATATCTGTGTTGTCATTGGTGTCAATTGTGCTCTTACTTTGTTGAGGATATTGAGAAAATTAGCCCCTCCGGTGATATCAATGTGTTGTAGTAGAAACAGTGCACTACATGTAGAAGAACAGTCCAAAAGAATGCTCCACATTTCCTGTATAATAAATATCTTTACCTATGGATTGGAAGTTATTTAGAAAACTGTCTGAAGATGTTACATTTTGAGTTCGAACCTCTGGTATTAAGAATTGAGTGAGTTTTGTTCACCAAAGTGAAAACAACTTTTTCTGTGTGCTTGGTGGTGACAGGGAGAAAGTGTTTTTCTACGCATTCCTCTGCATTGAAGTATTTTGGTCTGTGGTTCTGGAAGTAAGTCTATGATGATGGTAAATGCCTTCAAGTGTAATGGTTCATGATTTGGTGGTCCGCAAGCTATCTTTTACTCATGACAGTGGCTGGCAGTGTTGTTCTTGTGCTCCGGTTTGAAGAATCTTACTGATATATTTGTTAGAGATCATGCAGTTGTTCCTGGTGATTACAATGTGCTTGTGGATGTCTCATGATCATGCTCCTACATTAGGATTGGTCCGCAAGGTGTAATTTAGATCGTGCATGAAGCATGTTCTTAAGAATACTTGTGTTAACATGAGTCTTGGCTGACCTGGTTGAATTCATCATTTGTAGAGATACATTGAAGATTGTCATAGCATGTTGTAGCGTGGAAGATTGTATTTGAATCACAGCTAAGGTGTGGCATGATCCGCATACATTCTTACATCTTTTCCTTAGCTAAATTTGTATTAGGTCTAGACCTATTTTATGTATGTTTGTAATGCCAACCTTGGAGATTGTTCCAATGGTTGATGACTGTAATGCTGACCTTGATGATCATTCCAAGGTTGATGTAGTTTATAAATACTTGTAATTGAGTCGTGAAAATGTATCCAAGTACGAAGATGTGAAGATGGAGTGAAGTAAGGTATCAGAGCAGAGTAGATGTGTTTGCGCTTCAATAGAACTAAACCTTGGCATGGAGTAGATGTTGTTATCTCAGTTCAACCCTTTGGTAGTGAGCCTTCTTTTGGCAATGAGCCACCCTTTGGTAGTGAGCCATCCATAGGCAGTGAGCCTTTCTTTGGAGTGAGCAATTTGGGTAGTGAGCCCTGTAGGCAGTGAGCATCCATTTTTAGGTATTGATATAATTTATATATTTCTGTGGGCTAACACCCATTGTGGTTTTTCCCTTTTAGGGATTTCCACGTAAAAATCTGGTGTCTCCTGTGTTGTTTATGCTTTTGTGTTGAGCTTCTCATTTAATGCTTTCAAGGTTATATCTGAATATAAGTAATTGATAATTTGATAATCACATTTGGTTAAAAGTTTTAGGACAATTGATTCACCCCCCCTCTCAATTGTCTGGTGCAGTTCAACAGATTTAACTTTCTAAGATTGGAGCACTCCATGCTAAAAATAGACTATGACAAATGCTCTTACGCATCTTACAACTATCATAGATTTTCCCAACATAACAACCTTAAATGTTGTAAGAGAATCCATCATACAAGACTAAATATAGTAAATTCCTCTTACAACATGTCATAGCCCAACTTGGGCACCCAAAGATGCCCTTCCCTCATGCAAAGATACTCACTGACACTTGTCACCACTTGTCATAGGAATCTCCAAACTTGGCTCTTACGTGTCATAGATTCTGTCATATGGAATATCCTTTTCCACATACCACAAGATGCTGACACATGGCATAATAGTGCCTCCTCAAATGGAATGCCCAAATCCATGTAGGTTTGACTTAACCATCCAAGTCACATTCCAAGTAAGATGACATGTCACCATGCCACCTCAACTAAGTGACCAAACTGAATGTGCAAGTAAATACAATAGTAGGTAATAAATAAATGTACAATTAAATAAATAATGCTAGGAATTTGCAAAGGTTGAGACACCTTAATTCCCAACATTCTCCCACTTGTCGAACACCTTGCAAGAGCCAAAAGAAATGACAAGATTTAACTACTAGGGACCAAGAGGCCCATAGACTCCAAACACCATCTGAACTTCTCTATGCCCACTGGTTTCGTCAATACATTTGTAACATTCTTCAAAGTGTCTACTTTCTCCAATATCACCTTCCCATCCTCTACTATGTCTCGCACAAAATGAAACTATACATCAATATGCTTTGTTCTAGCATGGAAAGTTGGATTCTTCGCTAAGCAAATCACACTCTGACTGTCACAACAGATAGTAATCTGTCCTACATCAACACCAATATTTGAACACAACCTCTTACACCAAATGACTTCCTTACAAGCATGAGTAGCTGCCATATACTCAACTTATGTTGTGGACAAAGTGACCACAGGTTGCTGCTTACTCATCCAACTAATTGCACCACTGAACATAGTAAACACATAAGCACTGGTGGATCTCCTCCTGTTAATGTCACCTGCCCAATTATAATCCACAAATCCATGAATACATATAGAAATTGAAGGTCATATAGAATGACCATGATAACATAGGGAATACTCAAAAGTACCTCGCAAATATCTGAACACTCACTTTACTACATCCCAGTGTACCCGTCCAGGATTAGCCATAAACTAACTAAGGACTCCCACTGCTTTGGCAATGTCTAGTCTTGTACAGACCATAGCATACATCAAGCTGCCAATTGCACTAGCATAAGGTACTCTATTCATATCCTCCATCTCAGAAGGAGACTTTGGACAATCATTCACAGATAACTTTGTCCCCAATGAAATAGGAACACACAATGGTCTCCAATCTGCCACGTTGAATCTATCCAACACGGTCTTCACATACTTACTCTAGCTTAACCAAAGTTTTATGTTTGCTCTGTCTCTTCTGATCTCCATCCCTAGAATGTACCTGGCTGCCCCTAAGTTTTTCATTTCAAACTATGCTAACAATTGAGACTTCAAATCAGAAATCATATTCTTACCATTCCCAATCAACAACATATCATCAACATATAGTGCAATAATGAAAATACAATCATTGTCAAACTTGTAATACACACAATGATCTAATTTTGATCTCAGAAATCCAATAGACAATACAAAGGCATCAAACTTCAAGTACCACATCCTAGGAGATTGTTTCAATCCATAAAAAGACTTCTTTAACTTGCAAACCAAATTTTCTTTACCTTTTTCTATGTAATGCTCTAGTTGTGACATATAAATCTCTTCCTCCAAGTCACCATGAAGGAATGTTGTCTTCACATCCATCTGCTCCACTTCTAAATCATAAGCCACTACAAGAGATAACAGGAACTGAATAGATGTCAACTTTGCAACAAGAGAGAAAATTTCACCATAATTAATTCCCTCCACTTGTGAGTACCCCTTTGCAACCAATCTGGCCTTATACTTCTCAACACTGCCATCTGCACCAAATTTCTTCTTGAACACCCATTTGCATCCAATAGGTTTCTGTCTATCAGGCAAAGGCACCAAGTCTCAAGTTTTATTCTTTTCCAAAGAAGCCATCTCATCTTCCATGGCCTCCTTCTAGGAACCTGCATCTTTCATGCCCATAGCCTCTGTCACACTTCTAGGCTCATTAGTGTTAATAAGCAAAGCAAAAGCACAACTAGAATCAAGCAATGTATAACCGAACCTCTCAGGTTGCTTTATGTTTCATGTAGACCTCCTCAAAGGCTGAGGTTGAGGTTCTGCTTCTTCTTCTGAGCTTTCAAATCTACTAGAGCTCTCCTCATCATCAGGTCTCATAGGGTCTGTCAGATTAGTCTTCTCAGGGGTAGTGGGAAACTAAACCACATCCTCTTTCTTTTCTTTCTCTTCTAGCAATAGAATAGTGGAAGAAGGTGTTAGCTCTCTGAAAATAACACTTTTGTTATACAACACTTTTTCAGCCACAGGATCCCAAAGCTTGTATCCTTTCACACCTACACCATAGCCAATGAAGATACACTTAATAGCCTTGTTTTCCAATTTTGACCTCTTCTCCCTAGGCACATGAGCATATGCCTCACAACCAAAACATGAAGATGTCTTATTGAAGGCTTCCTACCAAACCACACCTCCATGGGTATCTTACCAACAATAGCTGATGTAGGAGACCTGTTTACCAAGTAGCAAGCAGTGGCAATAGCTTCAACCCAAAACTTTTGTTCAAGGC
Organism: Cunninghamia lanceolata; assembly: GCA_027924645.1. NCBI lineage: Eukaryota > Viridiplantae > Streptophyta > Pinopsida > Cupressales > Cupressaceae > Cunninghamia > Cunninghamia lanceolata. The sequence continues at coordinate 378,728 of BSBN01001464.1, read as the reverse complement.
CAGCTCCACTAAGCATACTCCTAGCCTTCTCCATCAGTGTCCTATTCATCCTCTCTGCAACTTGATTTTACTACGGGGTGTACAAAGTTGTCTTATGTCTTTCAATCCCATGTTCTTTATAGAACTTATCAAATTATGTGGAACAGAACTCACCACCATTGTTAGTTCTCAAACACTTAATTTTTTTACTAGTTTGATTCTCAACAAAAGCTTTAAACTCTTTGAACTAACTAAAGACTTCAGACTTGCTTCTAAGAAAATAAATTCATGTCCTACTCTAATCATCTATGAAAGATACAAAATATATAGATTTAGAGATTGAAGGAACATTAACTAGACCAAACACATCAGAATGAATAAGATCCAATACACTAGAAGACTTATGAGAACTCGAGTAAAACTAAACACGGTTTTGCTTTCCATATATACAATGTTCACAAAAGTCAAAATTGAGATTGCAATCATCTAACCCCTTAACAAGGTTTTTATTTTTCAGGGTTCTAAGACCCTTCTCACCAATGTGGCCAAGTCTCTTATGCCATAACATTGTCTTCTCAGTAGGAAGTTTAACTTCCAAAGCATGAGCACCCTTAGGTACCTAAAATGTACTACCATCAGAAATTGATACAAAAGATCTTTTAGTTGCTAGTTCCAATGGTGGGGATGAAGTAACTGCAACTCTTTTCTTCGAGTCAGAAGAACTATTGCATTGTGAAATGCAAGCCTCCAGCTGAAACAGAGTACCTCTCTGAGTACCCTTCGCAAGCACCATAACTCCTCTAGTCATCTTGCATCCTTCTTTCAAGTAGACAACCTACACACCTGCATCATTCAATTTACTTATAGAAAGTAGGTTTCATTCCAAGCCTAGGACGTGCATAACCCCAAAGATCCCCTTCACTTGTCCATCAGGGAATTGGATTGTGACTCTTCCATGGCCAACTATCTTCAAATGAGAGTTGTCACTTCGGTACACTCTTCCACCATCAAACTCTTCATACTTTGTAAACCAGTCTTGATGCGAGTTCATGTGGAAAGAGGCACCAAAGTCAATCAGCCACACATCATCAAATGCATGGGTTGCCAAGGCTGCAATGAAAGCATCACCATCATCTTGTGACTTGTCAGTATCTAAATCTAGGACATTCTTCTTCTTTTTCTTTTTCTCCTCTTTGTATTCCTTTTAGAAATGCCTAGTTTTTCCATAGTTCCAACATAGTGCCTTGGACTCCAAGAGATTTGGATCTCCCACGGGATTTAGACCTACTCTTCTCAGCTTTCTTGTCCTTCTTTTTCCCTTTCTCCTTGGGTCTTCCATGAACCGCAAGAGTCTCTTTGGTTGACTCGGATGACTTTATCCACATCTCTTCAAATAACAATGAAGACATTACCTCATCCATCTTGAAAGTGTTTGTAGTGCTTCTGATGGCCATTACAAGATGATCCCATGAACCCAGTAAAGAACAAAGCAGTGTCATACACCGATCCTCCTCCTCCATCTTCACACCAATGGATGTTAATTGTGCAACTAACATATTAAAGGCATTCATGTGATCAACAATAGATCCTACATCTTTCATCCCAAGAGAATATAGCTTCTTCCGTAGGAATAATTTATTTACCAGGGACTTAGCCTAAAAAACATCACCAAGTTTCTTCCACAACTCCTTTGCAGTTTTCTCTTCATGAACATTTAATAGGATAGAATCAACCAAACAAAGTCTCACAAGACCCTTGGATTTATGATATTTGAGATCCCAATCTACCTATTCCATTGTTGTTGGTTTTGTACTAGAAATTGCTTCCCATAGGTCTCTATCAACAAGCATATCTTCCATTTTGAGTTTCCACAACTTGAAATTGCTGCCATTAAACTTTTCCACCTCTATTCTTCTAATGTGTCTGCCATCTCCTTCCTGCAACAAGATTACAGAATACTCTACACAAAATCCCACTCAATCTAAGATCAGTACAAAAAACTCCTACCCAGCAGCTAGGACCAAAATTGGCCAAGCTCTGATACCAACTGAAAGGAAGCTAGGTGTGCAAAAATCACTTCCTAAACTAATCTAATGAGGGGAGAGATATGCAAATTCATTTTAACCCTTACAATTGCAGCAATATTAAACATATATTAGAGATATTACAGCAGCAAACATAATACAAAAATGTAGACAGAGAGAAGTAGACACAAGATGTATCATGGGGAAAACCTTTTTAGGTGAAAAATCCCACCCTCTAAAACCTGCACAATGTATTGTTGCAAATATGTGCCTAATCGGTGTTGTCATTGATGTCAACATATTCTTGTTGCCATTGGTGTCAACTGTATCCTATCTTGTTACCTGACTAGAAGACTGGAATGTTGAGGATATTGAGAAAATTAATAAATATCAATGGATGCGGATCATACGGTAGTATAGAGGATTGTGTGAAGTAGCTCTAGTCAAGATTTGAGAGGTCCGCGTGAAGATTTTAAGAAATTATGGCCATCTAAGTAGAACTGGTTTTGCAGTATTCAGAAGACACAAAGCAACAAAGAAGTGGTTCGGATCTTTCTGAATATGTCAAATAATGATCTGCAGATCTAGAGGCATGTTTGGGAAGTCAATGTGTGTCATCCATTCAAGTGGTTCATGGTTTGGAGGTCCACAAGCAATCTTTCTAAGATGACAGTCATGGAAGATAGTATTCTTGAGGTTCCAGATGAAGATGCAAGTGATTCTGATGATTTGGAGAAGTGCGGATGTTTTTGTTGAATTCATTGTGCTTGTGGAGGTCTCTGAATCATGTGATTACTGTATTGGAGGTTCACATTGAAGTTTGAGCTTGTTGGTGATGATTTCCTTCTTGGTGTTGTTGTTCTTCCCAGTCCTAGCTGACTGGATGATTCAAGCATATTGCAGATGTTCCAGAAGCAATTCTCTCGAGTGTGGCATGTTGTTAAAAGAAGATTCAAGTCTTAGCTATGTTTGGCTGATAGCTTAGTGATTCACATTAAGTAAGATGTTTGGTGTGCCGACCTTGATGTTTATTCCAAGGTTGATGAAGCATATAAAGAAGTGTAGTTGAGTCGTAGAAAATTATCCTAGAGTGAAAATAATAAATCTGAAGAAAGGATCAGGAGAAGAACAAAGAAGAGGAGGAGCGAAAGAACAAAAGTAGAATAGAGTGAAGAATTAGTGGAGAAGAGTTTGGAAGCAAAATAGAAGTTTTATGAGCATTCAATGAAACAGAACCAGGCATGAAGTAGATGTTATTTCTTAGTTAATTCTTTCTATGTTAAATTTCAAATTCTTATAGGTAGTGAGCCTCTCTTTTGAGTAGTGAGCTCTGGGTAGTGAGCCTGATGGCAAGTGCCTTCCCATTCTTTTTAAGTACTTTTAACAGGGTACTAATCTTGTGGGCTAACACCCATCATGGTTTTTCCCTTAACCGGGATTCCACGTCAAAATATTGGTGTCAAATGTGTTGATTGTGTTTCTACTTATGTGATGTTGTTTCATGCTTTAATGTTTACATCATTAATCAATTTGCAAATTGTAAAAGAAGATTAAAAGGAAGAAAAGGTTAAATTTTGGGACAACTGATTCACCCCCCTCTCAATTGTCTAGTCTAATTCCAACATGTATTATCTAAAACAATAATAGTTTACAATACACTTGCAATGCAAGTTCTTCCAAGATTCTTCAAATGTCGAATCTGGAGTTATTCCGACAACATAGCAGTATCTATAAAAACACTATGCAACTACAACTCCAAAACAATGCATTTTATAGAGATACAAGGCATATTCTGGAAGCTTCTTGGGATAGGCATCCACCTTGGCCACATGGCCAATTTATTGCATTAAAGGACACTTGTCCAAGCTACAAATACATCCCTTACATCTGTCATACATGACAGATTTGACTTTCCAAGATTGGAGCACTCCATGCTAAAAATAGACTATGACAGATGCTCTTACGCATCTTACGGCTGTCATAGATTTTCCCAACATAACAACCTTAAATGTTGTAAGAGAATATGTCATACAAGATGAAATATAGTAAATTCCTCTTACAACATGTCATAGCCCAAATTGGGCACCCAAAGATGCCTTTCCCTCATGCAAAGATACTCACCGACACTTGTCACCAGTTGTCATAGGAATCTCCAAACTTGGCTCTTACGCGTCATAGATTCTGTCATATGGAATATCCTCTTCCACATACCACATGATGCTGACACATGGCATAATAGTGCCACCTCAAATGGGATGCCCAAATCCATGTAGGTTTGACTTGACCATCCAAGTCACATTCCAAGTAAGATGACATGTTACCGTGCCACCTCAACTAAGTGACCAAACTAAATGTGCAAGTAAAGATAATATTAGGCAATAAATAAATATACAATTAAATAAATAATGGTAGGAATTTTCAAAGGTTGAGACACCTTAATTCCCAACAATATTCATGCACCTCTCTCAGAGATTGATCATACTAAGTTTGAAGAGCTCCAAAAAACCCTACTATAGTCGGACCAAACACAATACTTACCACAATACCAAGAAATAGAGAAGAAGTTGGATGTGTGGAAGGACTTCCTTGAATCCTCTATGGAGCATGGATGGATCAAAATATTCCTAAGAAAAATCCATAAGTATATTTATCTTGACAAACCCTACCACATAACCAAGCAAGCTATCCAAGTGTAATGGGATTGTGTGCAATAGGAGAGATGCCTTCAAAAAAAGCAATCAAAAATGAAAAACTCACGGAGCTAACAAGAGTAACATTTTATGGGAGGAGCCTAAATGTGAAAAAGATTACAAATCTAGTTGTGTGGTATGCCACCATGAGTATCATATTTAAAATCTATTACACAAACAAAGAGGATTTGGCGACAGGCACCACAATCCATACCAAATACCAGATGGTGGTAGAAGGAAAAAATTGACTTGTGTGAAGTCCTCCACAAGCAACTAATGGAGAATCTACAAAGGAGAAAGAGAACACATTACCAATTCTGGTATGGTACTCTCATCATTTGCCTTACATTTTACTTCATGAATGCATTGCTTTCATTTTCTGGAAAAGCATGGAAAACAAACCAATTGGTAGTAGTTCAAATAAGCTACCATGTCCAGTAATTGAAAGATATTGCATCCTATACTACCTCGTATTGGGGATTCTTCAAATCCCTTCAACAACAAATGTAGAGTAGGGAAAGAATATCATATGACATGGTGATAAAATATGCAAATGACATAGTCTTTCTAATAGATAGAGACTACACACTAATGGAGACGGTAAAACCTAGGGCATCATGGATCCCTAAACTACCTTATGAAATCAACAATGACATGGTGGAATCCTATGCAAAGGGCCTATTGAAGTAGTCGAAGGATGCAAATGCAAAGAGGTTTGGAATGTATAAGGAGTTCATGAATAAGCAATCCAAGAAAAGTGTGGAAGAGCATGTTGAGAAAAATAAAGAAAAACTACATGATAAATGGGGAATCCCAAAGCAAGAAGCACCACAGACAAGTACCTATACATCGCAAGTGCAAAGGTTAGAAAGATTAAAGTTGGGATCTGGCACCTAAACAAAGTACATCCACACAAGAAACATCTGTAATCACTATGCAAGAACTGAAAATAGACCCATCAATGGAGGAAGTATCAGAAATATTGCTACAGATGAGCAAAAAAAAAGAAGAGGCCTAGACAAAAACAAGGAGTAAAACAGAAAATCTAAACGTCATGCACTGAATCAAAGGAGGAGGTAAAAGAAGTGAAACCACCATAGAAAAGTATAAAAAGAAGAAGCAAACAAATAATGGTGGAAATAGAGGTGGAGGAGGAACCCAATAAGGAGGATATCATGAGAATAGACCTCCTAACAAGTGCCCTAAACACTAAAGGTATGCTTAAACAAACTACTAAGATGTACAATAAGGTTCAAGTCTGAAAAAACTAGTAATAGAAGAAGCGATAATTTGCAATATAAGGGTGTCTGAAGACACCTTAGAAAACATTATTGAGAATTTTTCAGACACACCAGCCTCTACAATAAGAAAGAAAAGAGAAAAAGAAGTAGAGTTGGAAGAAGAAATAAGGAAGAAATCATTGGAATAAGTTAACCATAACCTCTCTCCAATGCTTGAAAAGAAAAACTAGCACAACTACAGACCAAAGATCTTAGGTCTAAATAGAGGGTAGATACACTAATGACTATGACATAGGAGTTCAAAGGGAAAATTCAATAGGAAACAGTTGTAGTGACACAAAAAGTATATGTGGTAATGATGGAAGAAGAAAAGAAGATCTGATAAGAAGAAAACATACCATCCAAGGGCACCCAACATGAAACAGACCAATCAAAGGGAAAAGAGCCACCTCTATTCTTGGATAGGCCAACTTCTTCCACCACAACATCCGCAGTGCAATCTATTAAGGATTTCTTGGTGCAGTAGAAGTAAATCTAGCATATGGCTACACCACAAGTACTCCAACTACCACTTACAGGCTCACAGGTAGACTTTTAAAGTATATCACCCTTGCAGAAGTTCTAATTTGGAGATATCTTCCACTTCACAACAAGGGAAGATTTTTTGAAACATGTGGATAGCACTAAGAAGATGGAAGAGGCCATAGCTACAATTCGAAGCAAAGTGCCACAATTACAAAGAGACACAACACTGCCACTAGGGCAACAACTCAAATAGCTGTTGAATGGAGTCAAAACATAGATGGCCAACCAAGTTGCCACAATTAAAAATAAGATCCTAGCAAAGGTGGAAAAAGTAGAATGGATAAAGTAAGAAGAAAGTGTGCTATAACACACACAATTAGAAACCTATATCAACACTCTACAAAACACCACAAATGATATTAATATGCTGTATCAGTTTTGCCTTCAATGGCCTATAGTAACCAAAGGCCTCAAAAACTAGATAGATCATATGGAGGCACAAATGCTATAGGTTGCAAATACTTATGACCCAATGCAAGATGTTGATGGGACAACAAGTGCACAAATTGAAACAATGAATACCTAGCTCCAACAATTGCAGGACCAAAGGGAGCTGATTAAAGCTCAAATCAAACAGCTCCAAGAGGTGGTAAGTTTGGGACTGACACATGTGATTGGTTTACTTGCAAATGCAAAGAAAACTATCCAACAAATTCAAATCCCAACCAATGTTACAGAGGTAGAAAAAATATTGATTCAGACCCACAGTCAAATTCAAGTGCTACAACAACTTGCAAGCTAAGAGCTAATGGGACACCACATTTGCACAACTAAAAGCAATATACAAGAACATCTTGCTGGAAAACTAAACTTTTGGCATGTTTTGAGAATAAGACGTAGTTTTTGTAATGTCAGAAAATGTCCCCTTGGGGGCTTTTCCCTCAAAAGGTTTAGATCCCAAGTCTTTAGTGTGTATTTAGGACATCTTGCATCATAATTCAACATCCTGATGGAATGAACCCTGGGTATCATGACAAATGGGGCCTAGGAGGACCCCTTGAACCTAACCCTGCCCAAAATAGGGGGGAAGACTTGGGCGCCCACGCCCTAGTCCTGCCCTATTTTGGGTCAAGCCCAAATTTCTAGTGTCAGTTTATGACTGTTATTTGGTCCCTAGGGTGACACGGTAAGTTTGAATTTACGAAATATTGGCAAGAATGTTGTAGTTGCATATAAAAGCATGTTTAGGCATTCATTTGTAAACTAGATGGCTATTGTGAACTTTATGCATTCTAAAGGTGATTCAAGACTTTCATTGTGTTGCAAGAGCAGATTTGTGTTGTCTATGTGTTTGTGTTTACAAATTTGAGCATCCATCTCCTCATGGAATGAAGAGCTTCTTCCTCCCATGAGATCTTCACTACAAGGTGACATCTATTGTGTTTATTGAGCATTTATCATTGCCTCTGCCTCCCTAGGCACACACTCTTTATCTGACAACACTGTTCGAAAGAATTGAATGTCTCTCCAGATCTTGACTGAGGCAAGCCTCTAAACACCACAATCTCCTCCCAAAGTTTTCATGATTGCAAGTTACAGGTTGGAATTGCAGACAAAGTGAAGTTGCAGGAGGGTACAATAGAGTTCCAAAATTATAGATCAGTGAAAGAAACAACTACCTAGACTAGGGCACCCGCTCATTAGTCCTCAAAGTTTTGCAATTGGAAAATCTGTGATACAGCAGATACAAGATGTAGACCTTATTTCCAGATCACAACAAAAAGTAGGGCACTGGACTTGGGCACCCACTCTTTAGTCCTTGACTTTTCTGCCTCGGAACCCTAAAAATAGGTACACAGTTATTTGTTATTTTACATCTTTCTGTAATAGCATTTTTCATGATTCATCCGTTTACTGTCGTATTTGCATGATTAGGGTTTTAGGTTACAATTGAGCATAAGGGAAGGAAATTGTCAATCTAATCATAAAAATCCAAGTTTCCCTACATCTCAATAATGACCTAGGGTATGATAGTACATTACAACTTGACCCTAGGTCCTTGAATGTAAGGGTGAAAGGAGGATATACACAAAAAACTACCAAAAACTCAACTATCCAAAAATCACCCATTACAGTTTCAAAGGGGGGATGATGTTGGTAGCAATAAGTACATCATTTGGAAGTCACCACACTTGGCCACAAAAATAATGGGGAGCACAAGGTCGACTGGGCCTAGTAGGAATAGTCATCTTTTATAAGGGACACATTCCCAATCTAGTCATATGTATATAGTAGTATAGGAAGAAAGAAAGGAAGAGGGAGCAGAGATAAGTAGGATAGATGAGAATAGGAAAAGAGAGAAATAGAATAGAAAGAAGAGTAGAAAAGTAAATGTACATTTGATATTGTAATACTTGAAGTACATATATATAAAGAATATGGTTCTTAAACTTAAAATGAATGTGTTATCTTCTCTATTATGAATGCTCTATTATGTTATGTTACCGCATAATTCCATTTATTACTACATATCCTCTTATCACTCTCTTACTATAAAACTAGGGTATAAATACAATATACAAGGCTCCTAGACTCAAAACTTTAGTTTGTGACTCCCCTTTTCCTTGCAAATAATACTAATAAAATATTGGGACAAAAAGTTGTAATTTTGTTGAAAACAAGATAGTTCTGGATGAACTCCAGAAGCACCAACTCCAGAAGTAGCATCTTGATAATTCTAGAGCACACAACTCTAGAAATAATGAACTCACATAGTTTTAAAGCCTCCAATTCTGGAAAAGATGGTTGAATGAGCACACAACTTCCGTAGTCTATGGAAACCACAAATAAACAAGGATCTATTTTTCCTCTAAGTTGCAACAAGTGTTCAATCTCCTATTCATTTATTAGAATGATGCTAATCATTAACCATCATCTAAGAAATCTCAATTTTCCTGGCACATGTAAATTAATTAGTAACTATTTTTAATTGTTCATTTATTATACACATTTTAGAGTCCCAATTGAACTTTAACGGTTCACTAGGCATATCACCATGATGTTGTAATGTAGGAATAAGATTAGAAATTTCATGAGGAGATTCAGTTCAAATAGAGTAAAATAGAATAGAATATTTTGAAGAAATGGGGAAGTAGTTTTAATTGTTGAGTTGTTGAGATATATTTTTTTGATATGAGCAAAAAGACTTGTGAGATAAAAGAAGTGTAATTTATTTTGATGAAACTTGCATGATGAATTATATCATCTATGTGTGTTATCTAAATCATGGTTATGAATGGCTCCATGTGATTTTAGCATGTTCTTGTTTCTTCAGAGGATCCAATCACTCAACATAAAGAAGGAAGAACCTATCCATGTGTTGTAGATAAGTTTCCCTTTTCTATCATATTTTCCAACTGTATATGTGAATGTTGTAATGTGAGTTCATGTGTTGGCTATTTCTATAGTATACATGTTTCAATCCACAAATCAATCCTTCGGTGTCTTTGAAAAGTCTTCTTTGGATTTTATTGTTGGAAAAAAATGTTATTATAGAAAATCTTTTTAAAATGGACTATATTTTATTTAAAGAAGTGCAGTCTTCTTTGGATTTTATTGTTGGAAAAAATTGTTATTACAGAAAATATAAAAAAATTGCAATATCTTTAATTAGAAAAAATATTTGATTAGTGGTCTTTAATTAGCAAAAGCATTTAATTTTCATAAGGTAGTTTCCTTTTAGCAAGTTTCCTTTAAAACAATCATAAGCATTCCTCTTCCTTAGTGTAGTTCAATTTAGTACTTTAATTTCTAATATTTTAATTTAAAGTGTGCAAATATGTTTAGTAGAATATGAAAACTCCTAGTTAGATCTCCCAGAACCCTATTGTAGACAACCATGAACACTACCTAGGTTGACACAGAGATGAAAAATCTACAAAAGTGAAGAGGATTACAATGACTCTCATCACTTTTTGGTGTCGTTGTCAAGGACTAGACAATTTTACTTATAGATGTTATTAAAGTACAGTTGGGCAATCCAAGCTAGTAGCTTTTTATTTTTTAGTAAGTAGAATTTCTATTGTGAATAGGCCTTATTTTTGCATGGTTATAAAAAGGGATTCATATGAGCAGTTTACAACAAAGAACCCCCAACCCCACAACAATAACAATACCCATAGGGAAAGCAATTTTAGGAAAGGAACCTCCAAAACAACATCTTACTGACCAAGACCAAACTAAAAGTTCCTAAAAATCCCCAAAAGTTGAGCAACCAAGAGATCATATTCCATAGAAACCAATGGAGAACCATACTAAACTAGAGGAGACAAGGATAGAAAGAAAATTTACTTACCTATAAATTTAAACATTGGTGAAGAAGCCCCCATGACGAATATCTCACCTTCTATACTACCCACTTTTAGAGGTATAGCTTCTAAGGACCCTAACCAATTCCTTTTCAAATTTTAGGTCCTCTACCAAACTCATGTTTATAAAATAGACAACCAAAAGCTCAAGTTGTTTTCTTCTATACTAAAGGATTTGACCATGTTTTGGTTCATGGGATGAGATGCAAATAGTCTTCCTGGATGAATACCAAGACTATTGTTGGGTAAGAGCTAGGAAGGAAAAGCTTTTTTGCCTGAAATAGAAAGAGGGTGAGAGTATAAAAGACTACCTATACCAGTTCCTCTTTGTGCTATGATGATGTGGGGATGTGTTGAGTCTTGAATTTAATAAGGCAATATTTTTTAGAGGTGTGGAATAAGAACCTAGATAGGCCCTTGACCTTACAGGAAAGAGTGATGTCACAAAACTAAGTCTTCCATACATCTCTAAATTATGTAGGAACTACTAAAGAATAATAGGTGAAATCAAAAATTATAAACTAGTAAAGGGCAATAGTGAAATAGGATAGTTAATGGAAGAACTTGCAAACTTGAAAATAGATATTTTAGTCCAATCGAATACCAGGTTGGATGGTGTTGTGACCCATAACAACGTGCCCCTAATTTTGCCAATTTGGTGACCCTTCCTTTGTCAATTTTGTTGAGTCACATTGCTAGCATCCTCATGTCCCTATGCGTTTGAGTTCCTTAAATGTTCATGCTTTGGTTGGTAACTTTTCCTTTTCTACACTCTATCACATTGTCACAATTGTCATTTTTCCACATTTTGTTGCCTTGGTGAATTTTATTGTTGGTTGTAATTTTTTTTTCTTGGTAAGATTTAGTTTATATTATATTGTGAAAAAAGAGTTGAATACATAGTTTGTGCTCCATGAGCAGATAATTGAAAACCATTCCTTCTAACCATTACAATATTGATCAAAATTGCCCCCCAAAATGACCACCCTGGATCTGAGTTGCAACTATCTAAACACTAAATTGAGAAAACCATACCCATACTAACCAAAGACTTCAAAATTTACAAGCATAAAACCCCAAACTCACAGACCTCACAATAGTCCCTAAAATCTCTCCTTCTGTGAAGAGATAGTCCCTAAACTTGCCTATCCATGCAAAGCCTTCCACCAGGGAAAGATTGAGCATCTTCTTTAGAAAATCCCTACCTCTGCAAACCCTAACCCTATGGGCAATTTATTCATCACCTCTGATATTTAGAATAAAGGGAAAATATTTATCACTTCACCTAGCTGGTTAACCTTGGCTAAATCCTTCGGCCTAGGCAATCCTATGCCTCTCTCTATAGCCTCGAGCCCCTCTAACAAGTTCTACTTGAATAGTCATGACACCAACACCATTACTTCTTCTTTAGTCGTCAACACCTCTAGTAGAGATGCCACCACCCATGAGGAAATATAAGTATCCACCTGATACCACTCACCATCACTGACAAATGCTTTGCCTAAAATGAGTTTCATTGTGCCAATGGTGAAGGCATCATTTTGGTGAAACACCATCTGCAACCTTTGCTCTATAATCTTGCCTTTAAACACCATCCGCCTAACCCTACTAGTTAGATAGATGGGCAACTCCATTCCTCCACACTTTAAATGATTGGCTAGGAGATGATAAATGAAAATAGGGGGGAGTTCATTTGCCATAAACCAAGCTATAGAGAAGACCCCAGAACCTTGTGAAAAAAAGAAAGAAGCCATCGTTTAATGATGTCGAAGAACATGCAAAATGGAAAACACTACCTTTGCCAGCTCATGCCAAATACTATAAACTATCCTGGGAGAAAGGCCAGCCACTAGCTTTTGAAAAAATGATTAGAGTTTATCCTCTTTGCTCAGTTCGAGGCCCTTCCAAGTGTGAGAACTTGCTTGTTCAACTGCCACCCGCTGCCCCAATTGTGCAAGCTAATTATTAAAAGGAAGGCCTCTCTCAATGATTATTCCAAGGTTGACAACGTTTGCTAACTAGGCTACCAACCCAACACCCCTTGCCGAGATGGCAACCTCACCTATGTGAGGTAGCACCCACCCTACCACCCACTCAGCTAATTTCCTTCAACTGAAATCCATCCACTCCTAAATTCGAAAGATAATCCGCTTCTGTGTTGCCTTCGTGATAAATGTGATTTATCGTGACCTCCCGGAAATGACTCATGATTTCCAAAGTTTCCTCCAAAAGTGCTTACAATCTCCAATTCTAGCAACTTTTTGTCTGAAGTGCATTGACTATAATCATCAAGTCTCTTTCAATCATCAATTTGGAAATTTTAAGCTCTGAGCACAATTTGAGGCCTAACCAGACTGCCTATAATTCTACCATATTACTAGTTCCAACACTAAGAGGTTGTGCCAATTTTGCCACTACTGATCCTTCCCAATCTGTAACAAAACACCTCACTCCTGAACCCCTAGAAGTACTATCAAAGTTGAGCTTAAACCAGCCAACCTCTGGTGGATGCCACTTGACATCTGATAATTTATCTCTGGGACCCAGATTACTTAGATTGAGGCAAGGTGGAATCCTCAACCCACTCCACTTCTGATGCATAAGCACATCCCAACAGGAGAAGGATGACTTAGAATTGTAACCCTGTTCCAACCTTGAGTTCACCACCTCCACAATCCAAACTTCCAACTTATTGATAAAAGTCCAAAAGGGGGTAGCAGAGTCCTTGAAAATTTTGCGATTCCGTTCTTTCCAAACTTCCCAAACAAAGAGAGAGGGGCTAGTCCACCAAAGTCCTAAGAAAATTAAATTCTTAAAAATAATCGGCCAGCTCTTAAAGAGGCTTACCAAAACCCTTGGAAGAGCCGTGCTAAGACTTAGTCTGTCACATAACCAATTCCAACATTTCACTGTGAAAGGACAAGTTAAAAACAAGTGATCACCCTATTCTTCTTTGGACTTACAAAGCACACATCTTGAAGGGCCACTGTACACCAATTTTTTGAACCCGTTCACTATGACAACTCTCCCTTGAATCGCTACCTAAGCAAACATTCCAACCTTCGAAAGACAGTGCTTACTCCAGCAAAGAAAACTTGGCAGATCTGAAACCTCTTCCTGCCTCTTAATTAAAATTCTATGGCCATATTTTGCATTGTAGACCCCTGAAGCCACTCCATTCCATATTAGCTCATCCCTCCCTACTTTGAAGTGTATTATGTGATCCTTGATTGTATCTTCAAAGGCTTTGGTTTCAACCAAGCCAATGCCCAGCTGCCTAACATCTTTCCATCTCCATTCTTCCACCCCATTATTGGAATAAAAATCAACATAGTCCCTACATACCTTCCCCAGGAGTCTATGGCAATTTCCTTGACTTGCCTAAGACCCTCAATGTTGTCCAATTTCCCAAACCTGCACCAAGAATCTTCCCAAAAAAGTGCAGAACACCCACTTCTGACATCCCAAGTGAGATAGTCCAAGACTAAGTCTCTACAGCTGCAAATATAATTCCAAACCCTAGACCCTTTAGGCAAGGTACGCATACTAAAAATACTAGTTTCGCTATCATCCAAATATTTGGCTTTTAAGATCTTCACCCACTTGAGGCCTTGATTAGCATAGATCTGCCAAACTAGCTTTGCCCCCAGAGCTTTGTTGTGCAAATTTAGGTTTTTGATGCTTGTACCTACTACCTCCTTCGATCTGCAAATTCTTTCCCAGGTTATTAAGGGTATCCTTTTTTTCTCTATATTTCCTTGCCAAAAGAAATTTTTCATCTTCTAAACCAGTTTTTTACCAGCCCCAACTAGAAGGGGGAAGCAATACATCATATAAACTAGCATTGCTGCTAGAACTTCTTTTATCATTGTGAGTATGCCCACACAGGAGAGCCACTTGCCCTTCCAAGATGATAATCTACTTTCAACCTTAGAAACCAAAGGACCCCATAGTTTGCCCAATTGAACCCCCCAGGCCAGAGGTAACCCCAAATATTTGCTTGGTAGCTTACCTTGTTTAAATCCTAGGATCTGAATTATCTGTCTCTTTAGGATTGGATCTGAAAAAAAAAAGCTTCAGATTTTTGGAGACTTACCTCTTGCCTAGAGAGTGTTGAATAATGTTGAAGGATGTCTTTGAATGCTCTAGCCTCTGCTAGCCCCACATGTCCTAACAACATGGTGTCATCAGTAAATTATTGATGAGTAATGGGAGCAGTTCCATTAGTTACTTGGATCCCTCTAATCAACCCTAGCATTGCCGCCTCTGACAAAGATCTTCCCAAGGCTTCCGCCATGAGAATAAACAAAAATGGTGAAAGAGGGTCCCCTTGGCACAGCCCTCTTGAGGCTTAAAAGAAGCCCTCAGGAGTCCCATTTACCAAGACCGAGTATCTTGGACAAGCTATCCATTTGAAAATCCAATCTAACCATTCTTTCTGAAACCCAAAAGCTTCCAAGAATCTGAAAAGGAATCTCCAACTTACCTTGTCATATGCTTTCCTGATATCTAGTTTCAAAGGCATCACTTGCTTCCTTGTTTTGGAGATCAAATGCAATGCTTCCTGCATAATGATGACCCCATCAAAAATGGATCTACCCAGGACAAAGCCCATTTGTTCTTCCGAGATTAATCTAGGCAACATTCTCAATCCTGTTTGCTATGGCCTTTGCCAATATCTTGTAGACTATGTTGCAAAGTGAGATTGGCTGAAATTCTTCCAGTCTCTCTGGTTTTTCTTTCTTCGAGATCAAAGCAATAAAAGTGTTATTAACCTCTTTAAGAACCATGCCTAATTCCCTAGAATCTTCTATGGCCGCCACAACATCTGGTCCAACAATTCCCCAGGTCTACTGAAAAAAGGCCGTCGGGAATCCATCTGGGCCTGGAGCCTTGTCTGAATGCAATTGGAATAGGGATGTCCTGACTTCTTCATCTGTGAATCTACTGGAAAGCATTCTCTTTTGATCTTCTAATACCAACTTCAGAATGCAATCAATGAAGTACCTTTGATCAAACCTTGATGCTTTACTCTCATTGAGAAGGCTCTGAAAATATTCCACCACTTCTACTAAAATTTCTTCTTGATTTTCACAAATTCTGCCATACTAGTGATTCTATTGGCCTCTTGCCTAGCTCTGGTAGAGTTGTGAAAGAACTTCATATTTTTGTCCCCCTCTCTCAACCAAAGTTCCCTTGATTTTTACCACCAAAAAATCTCCTCTTTTTCTAGAATTAGACCTAGTTTATTAAGAAGCTCTTTTTCTTTTAAGAATTTTATATTGTCCATTCCTATCTTGGAAACTTCTTCATTCAGAACTCCCAACTCCTCTTTTAAAAACCTTTCTCTTCAAAAATGTTTTTGAAATGGTCCTTGTTCCATTCCTTTAGCCTACATTTCACCTGCTTTAGCTTTGTTGCTAAAATGAACATCTTAGATCCTTCCACCTGTGCCTCCTTCCACCACTACTCCAACAGATTCATGAAATTTGGGTCCTTGGACCACATTTTCTCAAATTTAAATGAACACCTAATAGGTTTTTTCTCTCCCTCTATCTCCAATAACATAGGGAAGTGATCTGACCTAGAAAAGGGGAGGATTTTGTTTTCCAAAGAAAAGGGAAAATTTCTAAGATCCCCTTTGAAGAGAAATATGTTTAACTTTTCTACTATGGAACAAAAACCCAGTCTTTGATTGGTCCTTGTGAAAGTCCTATTAGCCATAGGAATCACAAACAGATGATTGCTTTCTACAAACTCATCAAAGTCAATCTGAGATTGAAGTTTCCTTCCTACTACTCCCCTCTTATCCTCTAAATGGAGAATTGCATTGAAATCTCCTCTGATACAATAGAAATCAAACTCCCTTAGGGAGAGCAAATCCCCCAACTCTTTCCAAACTTCCCTCTTTTCAAGACACGAATTAGGACCATACACATTTATCAAAAGGAAACTCATGTTTGAAGAAAAACTTCTGACTTTGCAAGCCAACCACCTACTTCTCCCTTCCACTTTTTCTAAAGCAACTTTGTTGGGATGCCAAAGCATGATCAATCCCCCTGCTTGACCAATTTCATTAATCACCAGCATATTCCAAGATCGTAACTATCTGCTCAAGAACTTGACCTCCTCCTAGTTTAATTTTGTTTCTTGGAGTAAACATATTTCAGCCTGTGAAGCCTCCAAGTGATGCTTAACCAAGCATTTTTTGTTAGGGGTGTTTAAGCCCCTAACATTCTAGGTTAAGATTTTCATCTTTCTTTAGGAAGGGATCCACCCTTCCCTACTTTTAGCATATCTAAGATCTTCTAACCACTTGCCTCACCATCAATCTTTAGTTTCTCTACATTGGGAGGCCTGTCATGCTTCTTTGGATCCCCACAGTCTGGAGATGATTTGACTGCTTCCTTCTGGAAGATTCCTAGCTTTTCCTAATCCCTTGGGTTTGCAGGCAAATCCTTTGCCCCTATCTCTATACCTACTTTTGTAAAATCATCATGCTCTTCCCAATCAGAATCCAAGTCTTCTTCAAGCTTTGCTCCTTTGGAAGCTTCTTTGGCTTCTTGTACCAGTTCCACCAACTCCTTGCTAACTTCCAGAAGGGAATAAATATTTTCCATTCTATAATTGTTGTCTATTTGAAATAGAACTTCCTCAATTTTCTCATTTATCTCTTGGTTTAGAGCTCTAGGGCCTAGATCCTGATCAACTTCAACCGAGTTCTCTACATCCTTTGAAGGCTTCTGGGGGGCCTTTCTATTCTTGTTTAATTTATTTGATCCTTCTTCTTTTCCTTGGGAAACCTTTTTTCCTTCTACCACTTCTTCTTTTTCATTCTCCTTGACTTCCTTGACTTGGGGAAAATCCCATGATCTCCACCCCAAGGTGTTTAATAGGCAACCTAAGGGTTTCTAATTTAAGATCACAGTTTGATCTAGAGCTCCCCATTCAGTGATGATTTCTAGATTCTTCCATCAAGTACTATTCGGTTTAATTTCCACACAAATCCTGACCTAGGTCATTCCACTATTATCCTCCAACCATTCTTTCGCACAAACATAATGTCCCAAACAGTTTCCTATTTCTTCTAAAATTTTTGGCTACCAGAATTCCACAAGAAGATTGGGAAGATCATACCATTTTTGCACATATTCTATCTAATGTTTATTTGGATCAAACCCTAATTCTCATTTACGAATGTAAAACCCAAAACCATCCATCAACCAAATTCCTTCCAAAATTTCTTTTCTCACTGCAGTCAAAGGGCAAATGACCAATAAATATCCTTTTGCCAAGATCTTAAAACTAAAGTCTTCTCCCTACTTTTCTTTCCACCATTTTTCCAGGCTCTCCTTGTTCAAATTCTAGACAAACCATTTAACTATTAGCCCTAAATCTTCCAATCTCCTAATCGAAGGCCCTAAAAATATTGAATTCAATGCCATTGCCATTGACTGCTTACCCCTATCCTCAAAATGATTCTTACCGGCACCGCCCTTTCCAAAGGCCCAAAAATTTCCCCTAGGAGGATATTGTCTTCCTCTAAATCCACCTACGAAGTTTCTCTACCTCTGCCAAGTGAAAGTCCTAGGGTTTCTCCTTTGGAAATTTCTCCCTCAGTTAAAGTCAACCTCGAATCTCCTCGCATTTTCCTGCTCCTTAGCTAGAATCTCCTTCTTACACCAATCTTCCTCCTGCGCCTTAGCTTGAATCTTTTCTAAAGTAATTTCTCTATTTGCTTCTGTCGCCCAAGATCGAGAACCTACTACCAAAATTTGCCGAGAGCTTGCTCCTTCGCCTTTTTCGCTCCTCTCCATATTCACTTTTGATCGTTGGTTGTAAATTTATTCACTAATTTCATACTACATTTTTATCAGTGAATCACGATATCCATTTTTTCTCGTGAATGCATTTTTATGTAAGTGCCACATGTTGGTCTCTATGCAATGTCATGTCTTACCTCACCCCATCATATTTTGAGCATAAATTTAAATGCATGTGAATGATTCAAAATTGGCATCAAATTTAAACAATTGAAAAGTTTTAAACCATTTTGTGTTTGAATTTTAAAAATATTAATTTTTGAATTATTTTGGACATTTTAATTTCAAAGAGAAATATTTATGATTAAATTTTTTAAAATATTTATTTTAATACTTAAATTTTAGTCAAAATTGAAGTAAATTTTTAATCAAAATCTAAATATAATGTTAATCTTTTAATTTTGATATTAAAAAATTAATATTGGAAATTGATTTAATGCCTAATATTTGTGTCACCTCTTTATAGGTAAAGACTTTGCCATCAAGTTTTCAAAGGTTATCCTCCATGCCAATACCGTTCACAAGAGAATGCCCAAAACCAAGATAGTCATGTCTAAACTACAGTGAATAAACTTCAATATTGAGTTAAGTATTCCCTTAATGTATTTCTCTAAAATTTCCCCAACAATGGCAATGCATGAATCCAAATTTTCCCCAACAATGGCAATGCATGAAGGATGAATATAAACAACCTAGCAAGTGAACCATGGAATAAGGAAGGCCACTAACTTGTTTAAAGAACAAGCATAAATCAAAGGTCTCTTACTCTCGAGGGCTTTAACTGGTAGTATAAACAATTTATAAAGTTCAAAGAATTTTTCTATTTACTTGTCTTGTCCTTTGGTTAAATCTTTCTACATCTGTAGTGTTGTCATTTTTTAGAATCTTTAGTCAATCTATTCAACATTTAGAAGAGTTCTAGATTCTTTGCAAGACACTTTCTTGCTCAACACTTAATGTCTTGGTTCCTAGAATAACTTCTAGAGATTTTTGTAAGGGAATTATCATCACTTAACTACCTAGCTTAACAAGCTGGGGAGGAAAGGTGTTAGATATAAACATGAAGTATCTCTTTCATGAGATTTCTGATGATGAATGGGGTGATACAATAGTAAAACTATCTAAACAAGTGCCATGTAGTGGCCAGTACCTGCCTTATAGTCTTGTAATAATAGTATGTGTTTTGTAGTTGAAATAATTTTCTTAGATTAAATATTTGTTTAATACTGATGTGGAACTCATTTATTGGAAATACTCTTCATGAATTGATTAGTTAATTTTGAGTTTAATTTAATATTTGTTTGGTTAGCATACACTAGAATGGAGTTTGCATTGGAGAATGTTTTTGATATTGATAAGCTGCAAACGAGGGTGCAGTTCCCTATAACAATAGCCACACGAGTAGCAAAACAGGCCAGTGGCCATAAATAGCACAAAAATAGCTAACTAACAACCGATAAACATAACAATATAGAAATAGAACCAAGTCTAGAAACATAACCAAAAGCAAGAACTAATTAAACAGCACATTCTAATCTTCTTTCAGGAACTCCATCAACTCCTGCTTGTTCGCATCCTTAGCAACTTTGACAACCTGGTCCAGGTGGTCATCCTACAACATGGTAAAAGTAGTCACCGCCCTGTGAATCACATTCACGCACACGGACGCCAGCACCTTGACTTTGTTCTCCACAAAAAAAAGCTTAGTTTTAACTTCACTTAATTCCTACTTAAGTTGATAATTGGTATCTCCTTCCCTGGCACTGTCAACCTCTTTCTCTGGGGTTTCAAGACTCTCCACATTGTCTTGTTCTGTATCATAGTAGGAGTTGTTCATTGAGTTGAAATGAATCGCACCTTCCTATTCAGGGGTCGTCTTCACAACCTTAATCTTAATTTCCTCCTCAAGATCCTCAAGGTCAAAATTAGAGGAATAGTCCACAATTTTTAAAATAGGGGTCTTCCCCCCATCAAGTCTACTGGATCTACGAACACTTGGTCTCCTGGAAATATTACCTTTGCCCTCAGCAACCTCCTTAACCTCAGCCAAGATAGCTTCTCCCTGCTCATGGGATTTATCCATCCCCTCTTCCACAACCTGCTCAACATTTTTCACACCCCCGTCACCTTTCTTGCCCTTCTTTTTGCTTCCCTTCATGGTGGAGAGATGATCAACCTGGCTGCCTTTACACTTTTTACCTCCTGCCAGAGAAGGCTCATTTTTCAAACCACAAAGGCCCTCGGCCATAGCCTTCTAGGCTTGTCCATGGGACCTAGCAGCGCCCCCAGAAGTCAAATCAGTTGAGCCCCACCCAGGGGGGTGGACTTGAGGGTTTTCTTTATGGAGGGACCAGGATTAAGTGTCTCAACAAGATTTTAAGAGGGTCTAGGGGAAAAAAGAGGGTCTTTGTCAACTGGGCTGAAAGCTTTGTTATTGCTAGGGCTTCCAAATTTAACACTCAGTGAGATATGATCCTCAGGGTCCTCCTCCTTATTGTTCTCTATAAGGCAAGCTTTAATCAGCTTAGCAGGGCATAAAGCAAGGTGAAAGTGATAAAGCCTTAGGATTAATCCTTGATGCAAAGGGACCACCACCACCTTGGGGTTATTCTCATGAGCTTTCTTGGTTAGCATGATAGAAGACTCTAAAGAAGAGAGCAAATAGAAAGGGAAGTTCACTAAAACTTTATGGTGAAAATGATTAAGGAGGGCAAAGTGGTAATGGTAAAAGCACCTGTAGTGACCTTTAAGAGTGATGAACTTCATTAAGAGATAACAGACATAATCCCAAGGGCTGACCAAGCTTTCACGTTCGAAGCCTCCTTGAATTCTGACTAGTTTCTCTTGTTCACAGAGGAACTTCTTCAAACCCTCTGGATCCTACACCTTGCTCTATTTTTCAGACTATTGCCCTCGCATCTTAGCCCTATAGCTTTAGCTATGTATTCTTCCAAGACTTCAAACTGAACCCCACCCACACGCACCTTGCAATCTTCATCCCAAGACATGGAGAACTGTATCGAGAGCTTCTCATCAAAACCATTCAAACATTCTAGAAAGGTCTATATTCCACCTTTGTAGCAGATTCTCCACACCATAGAATCAACTTTAAACTCAACACAGGAGGTCAACTCCATTTAACTTTATCACCTCCCATGGCTCTGCACTTCTCAAGTTGGTAATAAAAAATGCAGGTAAAAGACAGCTTGTAGGAATGAGTATCCTCTTCAAACTATCTAGAATTAATTATCTATCTATCATTATTGTTACTACATTCAAAGTTGCTCAAAATCCTAGGATTGTCCTTCAAATCCCCATCACGTTCAAAACATAATTGCCAGCATCATACAACTCATGCGGACTTTCAAAAACCAATCGAGCCATTGATATGTGAAATGACTCTTTGTGCCAACTAGGCAACTGTGCAAGGGTCTTTCTTAGTTGTAACTTGCTTGTGTGACACTCCCTTATCTAGGCAGAGCAGGCATACGTCATCGTCGCCATGATTACAACAACCTTTTCATGCCAACCCATAAATTGAAGGTATAACATGAAATCACAAGAAAGGCTAAGGTGATTGTAAGTCTTGGCCATAAATTAAATACAAAGATGGGCCTCCTTTTGGATATTGCTTCTATTGTTTCTAAGAATATTTAAAATACTTCTCCAACATCTAATGGGATAAAGATTGTTCCCTATATTGGCCAAGGCATTCGCAATTTGGTCTCCCTCTCTGTAGACATGATTGGCCTCCCATCCTTTGAAGGTGAGAAGAAGAGAATTGATGTCCTAGATTATATCCTCCACCTACCATCCAACCCTGGCTCTACCTTTGACAACATCCACAATAAGCTTGGAATCCCCTTCAATAACTAGATTTTTTACTCCAATGGCTAGGGCCACTTTAAGACCCCATAAGAGTGCCATATCTTTGGCAACATTATTAGTGCTTTCACCAAGACCTCCAACATAATATGAATCTTAGAAAATATGAATTTTAGTCAAATATTGCCAATTCTTGAGTCTCTTTTTCATTTATTATAGCATTTTACTATTTTATGATTATTATTTTTCTTCATTGTATTTGGTTTTCTTTGTAGTATGGCTACTATTTTGCTATTGCTTTGTTGATTCTTATCTACATGGAAAAGGTTTTAGGATCCCTTCAAAACCTATTTTACCCCTTTTTAATCAAA
Source organism: Cunninghamia lanceolata (assembly GCA_027924645.1). Lineage (NCBI taxonomy): Eukaryota > Viridiplantae > Streptophyta > Pinopsida > Cupressales > Cupressaceae > Cunninghamia > Cunninghamia lanceolata. The sequence continues at coordinate 355,883 of BSBN01001464.1, read as the reverse complement.
AATAATGAAATTACATAAAATAAGTAAACTATAAGTAGGGAATTTAGAGCATATCTTGTTTTACACTCCAATATCTCACTTTTTTTGTACATTTAATTCAATTTATGTTTTGTAATATTCATATTAATTTAATATTGATATTAATATGATTATTTATTTTTTCTTCATTATATATATATATATATATATATATATATATATATATATATATATATATATATATATATATATATATATATATATATATATATATATATATAACATAGTTAAATAAAATATTGATGCATATTTGTCTATAAATATTAAATATTAATATATTATAGTGACCCAACTATTAAGTTATTATATTGTCTATTATTTGTATTAATTTAATGTTCATATTAATATGATTATTAAATTTTATTCATTATATATGCATTAATAATTAAATGTATATTAATTCATACTTAATATATTTTTGATATTCTTATGTGCATTTAAAAGGTTTTAGGATCACTTCAAAACTTATATTATGCCTTTTTAATTAAAAAAAATGAAATTACATAAAGTAAACTATCAAGTAGGGAATTTAGAGAGATATCTTGTTTTGTATTCCAATATCTCACATTTCTATGTAGATTTAATTCAATTTATATTGTCTAGTATTCATATTAATATAATATTGATATTAATATTTTTTTTTCCTTCATTGTATATATAGTAATTATAATATCAATTATTATAACATAGTAAAATGAAATATTGATATATATTTGTCTATAAATAGTAAATATTAATATATTATAGTGATCAAAATATTAATTTGTTATATTGCCTAATATTCATCATGAGTAAAGTGGGTTAGTGACCTCATATGAAGGTGAATAAAACATACCTATTACTAGTGATAAAAGAAGTCCAATCATCATAAATCTCATTGCTAGGATAAACATTACAACTAAATATTCTAAAAGCAACAAGTATATCACTAGGTATGAGTGAAGGTGGATCATCATCATATGTGGGTGAAGGTATGATGTGTATCTATATCATATGTCCATAGGTTTAAAATGAGAGAAAAATTATCATATACACACTATGAAGCATAAAATGAGTTAATGCATTCAAAGAACATGAATCTATGGAGACAATCTAGCATGACATATAAGAGATGTATCATTAAAAGTTGTAATCATTTTCTATGGCCCTCCTACAAGGTGTGCCATAATGTATATCCTCACTAGTTATGTACTCACAACTATCACAATCCATATGATCATCATTATGTTCATGCATAAATTATATAAGTGTATCTCATAGGTATGGATGAGCACTAATCAACTCCATGAAGGAAGGAAAAGTTAAGAAATGATAAAATAACACCTCAATAGAAGATATATCCCTAGACTTAACATAACATGTCATAAGAATATCCATTAGTGAAGTGTTGTAAAATGACTGAACTATCAAGTAGGGAATTTAGAGAGAGATTTTGTTTTCCACACCAATATCTCACATTTCTTTGTAGATTTATTTCAATTTATGTTGTGTAATATTTATATTAATATAATATTGATATTTATATGATTATTTATGTTGTCCTTCATTGTATTTATTAATTATATTATTATAATTACAATGAAGAAAAAATAAATTATATGAATATTACACAATATAATATATTACTATTTAAATTACTAAAAATATATTAATATTTAAAACTTATACACAAATATATATCAATATTTAATATAACATAGATATAAATATATTATAATGATAATTACATTAGGGCTGGTGAAGGATAGCTTAAAGTTAACTATCTAGCTGATCTTCTCAGCCTAATACAATTTGATATCAAGGAGCATCCGCCTGATAAAAGGCTAGATCATTAAACATTTAGTTATGAAGATACACAAGGATCCAAGTGTGGGAGGTGACAGCGGACAGATTGGCACATTATGTTTCGATATGGCATGTGTGAGAATCAAAATTTTAAGAGCCTTTGTTTTCTGTTAACCAATGCAGGTGAGTTTTTCAAGATTCTAGAGTCTTCAGGTGTTCTTGGAAAAATGCTAGGTGGTGAGGTAGGGAATGGAGTAATGAGTGGAGAAGGCGGTGCAAAAGGAAAGGAGAATTACAGAGGAAGGTGGTTAACAGTTCAGTGGGCGGTGTGAAGAGAAGGTTGAGTATCCCTCACAAAAGGAAAGCCAAAATCACAGGGGATAAGGCTCTAGAGAGTTTTGTGACAATCATTGACACAGAGGTAAAATGCCCTCTTCTTAGGAAGTGGATAGACAAGATTCTCTCAATGGCAAAAGTGGTAGATGGGGAGGATAGCGGCAAACTCAGGGAGGTGATGTCAAATTTCTTGTTGGATCTGGGGATGACAAGAGGACGGTGGAACATTTTTGGCGTTGTGCAGTCTCTCACTCTCACAATGATGTCTTCTATAGTGGCTGCCTCCATTTTGATGCATGAGGATTTGGTCGAGTTCTCCAAAGAGGCCGAGACAAACCATGGAGTTCTGTTGGGCCATATTTGTGATTTGATGATTGGATAGGTGCAGATGAGGAAGACCCTGGAGAGGTTGGCTGAGCGGATGGGTGTCAAGGTGGATGTCAAAGATAGAGCAGATTACAAATGTGGTTGTGACAAGGAAGCGGACATGGTGGATCTCACTGGTCAAGGAGATGTGTAGGAGGTCTAGTTAGTTACAATAAGCTTTTTTGTTAGTTTTTAATTCTATATTATGAGGGTGGGCCATGTAATTTGCCCCCTCCTATGGATATGTATATACCTGGTCTTTGGTAGTTTCTAAGATAATTGCAAAATAGTATTGAGGGCCAAGCCCTATTTTTGGATGGGTCCCTGGTCCCTTACCAGGGTATATTTAACAAAAAAAATAATGATAATTACATTTGTTTGTATAATCAATAATTTAATATAAATATTATGATTAATATATTATGAATTATATTATTCTATTGATATTTAAAATAAGAATTTCATAATTTTTTTTTATTGGTAAGTGAGGGATTTTTAGGCTCGCCCACTCTAGCGGAGGTCACAAGGGGGACCTCCTCCCCAAGGAACTTCCATCACTGTAATCATGCCCCTTGTGGCATGGATCGCTACTAGTGAATTCGTCACTGTACATCATTACTTCCATCATGTCGCTTGTGGCGCGGGTCGCCACCGGTGAATTCATCACTATACATCATTGCTGCCATGACCAGTCGAGCTGTGGAGACCAGAGTGCACCAAGATTCAAACACACTCCACTTAAGGACCAAGGAGTGCTAAGAGTCACCTACATAGAGCCACAACCATTTAGAAGTCAAGATGTCTTTGGGGGGATTTGAACCTTGGTCTCGACAATAATGACCAAGTGGTCTTAACCACTAGAGCACACCCACTCGACAAATAATAATTTCATAATTAATAAATACAAATATATTAATATTTATTTAATAATAAAATATATGTTTTAACTCATATTTAATATATTTTTAATATTCTTATGTGCATTTTAAGGATTTTAGGATCCCTTCAAAACTTATATTAGGCCTTTTTAATAATAAACAATAAAATTACATAAAATAAGTAAACTATCAAGTAGGGAATTTAGAAAGATATCTTGTTAAATGTACTTCAATATCTCACATTTCTTTTTGTATATATTAATAATAAAATTTATATTAATTGATATTTAATATATGTTTTTTGTTATTAAAGTGCAAAACATTTTATTATAATATAACATAAATTTAAATACATTATAAATTTGTATAATAAACAATATAATATAAATTTTATTAGTAATAATATATAATGAATATATTAATTTATTTTATTATCAATATTTTGCAGATAAGGGTGTGGTTTAGTGGTCATGCCTTGGGGAGTGGTCTCGGTGATAAAGCCATGGGAAGAGATCCCTAGTAAGGGTCCCTCTTGGACCAAGCTAAAAACCAAGTACATATTTAAAATATCAATATTATAATTACAATGAAAGAAAATAATAAAATTTATTATAACATATTAAATGAAATATTCGTATATATCAAACCCATAATGTTTATGGGTTTATGTAGTAGAAAAATTAATTGGCACTCAAACTAGAAACCCAACATGAACTTCAAAATGATGATATGCCTCATACTTTTATGCATTCAATATACTAACTTCAACATAGGGGAGTTTTGTTGCACTAAAGGGCATGCATGCTTATTATCATACTAGAAAATTACTTTTTCTAATGAAAACTATAAACCTTGAATAATATGGATATTTATGCTATGAAATCTTTAAATCTTGAACCATATGGAATATTTTTGTCATGAACTAATATGTGAGAAAAATGGGATAAGTATATTGTGAAGTCTATCACCCAATGTTGGAAAAGGAACACAATAATCTATGCCCTGTGAACTTCCACTAAATTGTTTTACTTGTTATTCATCTATCTTCATTCTAAATTTTTTTCTCCTCGAAAACATAACTCACCTACAAATAATAGCATTCCTCCTCGAAATCATAACTCACCTACAAATAATAGCACCTGGAAAAGGAACACAATAATGTATGCCCTGTGAACTTCCATTAAATTATTTAACTTGTTATTCATCTATATTCATTTCCTCCTCGAAAACATAACCCACCTACAAGTAGTAGTGCCTAGAAAAGGAACACAATAATGTATGCCCTATGAACTTCCACTAAATTGTTTTATTGTTATTCATCTATCTTCATTCTAAATTTTTTCCTCCCCCAAAACATGACTCACCTGCAAATAGTAGTGCCTATTTGATTTTTTACTGAGATATCTTCTTTCTTTTTTTCCTATGAGATTTGTGGAAAAATAAAGCCACAATCACAAAGTATGTGATGCTTCTACACTTGAATTCTTACTCTTTGTTCATAACAATTTGTTTTAAATAATCTGGTAGTGTCAAAAAATAACTAACATTAAACTGTTTTATTTTTACTATAATATAACATAAATATACATTCATTATAATGATAATTCTATTTATTTGTATAATCAATAATTTAATATAAATATTATTATTAATATTATTTTAATTATATTATTCTATTGATATTTAAAATAAGAATTTTATAATCAATTTATACACTGAATAAAAATTAAATATTAATATGAATATTATTGAATATAATATATTAATATTTAGATCAGTATAATATATCAATATTTAATATTTATACACAAATATATATATAACATAAATACAAATACATTATAATGATAATTCTACTAATTTGTATAATCAATAATTTAATTTACATTCTATTATTAATTAGGCAGAGAGGCGTAACCTATAGTGGCAGAAAGGGTGGAGTGTAATGACGTGAGTGTGTTAAAAAAACAAATTTAAAAATAATTATATACCTAACATATTAAAATAATAATCATAAACATTACAAAAATATAGCCGACAAATACAAATTAATAATTAAAACATATATATATATAACGTAAATGTTTTACAACTCTCCAATACCAAAAACAATTAGATAATTTATAGTAGAACAAGGAGTTGAAACAAAGAAGCAGAAAATAAAATCATCAATTACTGAAGGAAATGACATGGGATCAATTAAACACTCATAAAAATATTTTATGCAAGAAGAAGAAGCACAAAATAAAAATCAAGAAGCAGCAAAAAAATCAAAATCAAAATAAGGTGTCAATGGTGTATGCATAAATTATTTCATATTGCTAGAATATTAAAAAAAAAAAATTAAATAATTTTTTATAATATGGAACTTAGCATTATCTAAGTTATTTTATTTACATTTTATAATTACAAACATCATAATATATATTCCCAAAAATATTTAGTTTTAAAATATATATAGTGATTATATGAATTTAGTTTTCTTTTTAAAAATATTTTATGCAAGCCCACAAAATGTCTATTCTATTTTCTTTCATAAATTTGCTAAGTGTTATATTAAAAGTTAAAATAGTATTCATTCTTTATCTTAGAGTCTTTGGTGATGAAGTAAAAACTAAATATATAAAACTAATTAATTACATTAATCATGGACCTTTATAATAACTACTACAACCACTTTTAGAAAAAAATAATATAAGCAATGTATATATAGTAAAAGTAATATATAGTATAGTGGGCAGTAGGGCGGGAGCCACTCCACAATTACATGTGTGGAGTGGCCGATTCCTTGGAGCTGACATGTCGATTAGGAGTGGTGGTTCTTTTTGCATCCCAGGGAAGTATTTATAATGATGGTTTTCGTGCTTTGGGCTTGGTCAGCACAATTTTGTTCTCAGCTCCAACTAGATTTTAAGGGAGATAATTATGGCAAGTAGTGTTGGCTTCTGACAATGTCCTATTTCTCATGTTGTTCATCTATTAAACCTATCCTTTCTCTCATTTCTCAAACATGGTGAAATTCATTTTGAGGGTGACAGTGAAGGAGCTGGAGATGGGTAGCATGGCAACTCCCTTGCAATTGTTGCGTTCTAAGAGGCAAATGGCCTTCCTTGGGCCCATGTCAGTGCAACGCCTTAGAATGTTAATTCGTCATCCTGATTTCCTCATAGTTGCAACGGTGAAGTGCCTGCTGGGAAAAGGGTTCTTTGTTGGAGCAGAGGGATATCAAGTGGATTCTGACATCTCCTCAAGGGTTTTGGTGAGTTTGTTAGATGTTAAGGTGCATAAAGCAGAAGCTAAGGTGATCATGGAGAGTTTGTTCAGGAAGCATTTGCTTGTAGGGTTGGAGGAGGCATTGAATGTGGCAGATCTCAGAGTGGGCATCCCATGGACGCGTGATCTTGAAAGCTTGTAAGATCCAAATGCGGTAGTTAAGTTCTTTCCTTTTTCTATTGGATACTAATGACATGGAACTAATTAAGAATCATTGGTTGGCCATGACAAGGGAAGATTTCCTGAGAAAGAGGTTCAAGCTGGCATTGGCTCCAAACAAGGCGTGGGAATATGATTTCCGTGTGTTTTCCCATAACAATCTCTGATATTTGTAGTGAATCTATGTTTTTTTGGCTATGGTTAGGGTTGGGTCTGGGGTCTCTCAATTGTCATTTATATTTCTCTGTTATTTCTAGTGTATGGGTGTATGGTTTCAGCCTTAGTGTAGTTATGTTTATCAATGTTTGTTTCAACGATGATGGTAGTATGGTTTTAGCTCCAACCTTGGGGGTCTTTTTGTATAGTCTGTCAGCAATGGCGTCCTCTACCCCTGATAATTGGGTTGTATGTAATCTTTTATGATATTAATATAATGAAATTTCTCTTACTCATAAAAAAAAGTAATATATAGCCTATATTAGTAATTAGGGTTAGAATTAGGGTTACATTGAGAATTCCATCTTTGGAAGATATTAAATGCATGATCTTACAATAAGTAAAATTTTCTAACTACTATATTAATTGTTCTACTTCTATCAACTCTATATACATATAAAACATTCAGAATTATTTTATCAAACATAATCAATACTATGTAGACAGAGCTTAGAATCATACAATTCTCCAACATTATAATTATGTCAAGAATAAACACCATTAAAAAGTGTTTAACAAGCTACATACCAAATTATTTCAACAAGCAGTAACATTTCCAATTGTACCAATGAAATCATTTGAAATGACCCAATCCTAACCCTGACCCTAACACTAACTCCAGTGTTAGAATTAGGGTTAGGGTTAGAATTAGTGGTATATTAGATATGAAAATGGAAACCTAATGGGATTGGAAAGGGTGGCTAGGGTGGGTAAAGGAGAGATCTCAACATAGCACAAAACTCTAAAAGAAAAGATATAATAATGGAATAATGATAAGTAAGAATACAATCCCTCAAAAGATCTAAAAAATGGTAATGCCATCAGAAATCACATATCTAAGACCCTCAAATTGATATATCATACAAGTGTGTACCAAGTTAGCTCATGGTGGGAAAGAAATGGGCAAGAGTCAACAAAATTATAAGTTTTAAAATTTAAAATTTAGGGCTCAATTCCATGTGATGCAATCTGACTTTTAAATATTGGTGCGGGACAATGGAACACTAATCTTGAGGTAAGGAATGAGTTTTATGACATGGGTTAGAGTTATAATTAGGGAACTAGAGTTAAGGATAGAATTAAGCTTAGTGATAAAATGAGGGTTAGGGGTAGAATTAGGGTTAGGAATAGAATTGGGGTTATTGTTAGGGTTAGAATTACAATTAGAATTAGGGTTAGGGTTAGAATTAGAGTTAGGGTTAGCATTACTATCAAAATTAAGGATAGGGTTAGTGTTATAGTTATAATTTGGGTTTGAATTAGTAATATAAGTAGTATTGGGGTGAGAATTAGGGTTAGGGATAAAATCAAGATTAGAATTATAATTGGATTTAAGGTTACAATTACAATTAGGTTTAGGATTACCGTTAGAATTATAGTTAGAATTAGGGTTAGGGTTAGGGTTTAGGTTAGAATTAGGGTTAAAACTATGAATATCTATTTAAAAATATATATCTAAAGTACACCAAGAGATATCCTTCTCAAGGTGCCTATTGCACCTATGTGTGGTAAATTGATTAAAAAATAGGTGCCTCAAGAGGGATATCTCTTGGCATACCTTAGATATATTTTTTAAATATAGATATGCTAGTATATAATTAATTATACTATTTCATTTATTTAAAATATCAAATTTATAAATTATAGATATATATTGAATCAAAATTAAATAATCACATTAATATGATTTTTTTTTCACATTAATATGAATATTATATTAATATAAATATTACAATTTTTGTTATAATATTTACATATACTTAAAAAAAATATGTTTAATATTATTTGTTTAACATTAAACAATATTATTTGTTTAACATTAAATAATATTATTTGTTTAATAATGAAATTTGCCTCAGAATTTAAGTAAACATGTTAATCTATTGTGACTATATTTTTCTACTTGATTTTAGTATGTTTGTTATAATCAAAATAGTATTTCCATTTTGAGCCAATCACAATAGAGATAAGTGATTTTTTGAATAATTTTTGTTAAAATTTTGTCATGTAGACATAGGAAAAATTAAAATTTATTCAACATGAAAAATAATACTTTGTTTTGATTGGTTTACTCTAGATAGATTAATCACTAAAAAAAACTCATTGCAATAGTACTACACAAGGTTAGTACTAATAATATATTAATATCACTACAATATTTTAATTTTTAATATTTATACAAAAAAGAATATTATACAATGATCAAAATTAAATAATTAAATAATGGCATTAATATGAATATTATATTAATATAAATATTACAATTTTTATTTTTCTCCTCAATTTTACGTGTCCGGATTTTTCACCTCAATTTTAGGTGTGTGTTTCACATTAATATTTAGATCACTACAATATTTTAATTTTTAATATTATAATAACTATACAATGGTCAAAATTAAATAATGGCATTAACATAAATATTATATTAATATAAATATTACAATTTTTGTTATAATATTTGCATAGGCTTTAAGAAAAAAATTATTTGTTTAACATTAAAAAATTATTTAATAACCAAATTCCTTTAAAACATTATTTAATAACCAAATTCCTAGCAAGAATTTAGTCACTCATAATTTAATTAAACAAATTAATTTGTTAGTATTGCCACCTTCTCGCTTCTCATGGGATTTTTCTCATCAATTTTAGGTGTTTGTTTCACTCAAAATAGTATTTTGGCAAAATCCGCCCTTAAGAGGTCAAATAAAATCCACCCTTAAGAGGTCAAATTTTGAGCCAATCACAAAGAGATAAATAATTTTCCCAATATTTTTTGTTAAAATTTCCTCATGTAGACTTAGGAAAAATTAAAATTTGTCCAACATGAAAAATAATACTTTGTTTTGATTGGTTTACTATACATAGATTAATCACTAGATAAAAAAACTTGGCATGTATTAATGTAAATATTATTGTTAATATATTATTAATTATAGTATTATATTGAATACAAATTAAACAATCATATTAATATGACTATAATATTACACAATATAATAATATATTAATATTTAGATCACTACAATATTTTAATTTTTAATATTTATACATAAAATATTAAAATAACTATACAATGGTAAAAATTAAAAATGAATATTATATCAATATAAATAATACAATTTTTTTATAATATTGCATAGACTTTAAGAAAAGAATTTATTTGTTTAACATTAAAAAATTATCTGTTTAATAACCAAAAATTATTTGTTTCATAACCAAATTCCCACAAGAATTTACTCACTCATAATTTAATTAAACAAGTTAATTTGTTAGCATTGCCACCTCCTCCCTTCTAACTGGATTTTTCTCCTCAATGTTAGGTGTTTGTTTCACTCAAAATAGTATTTCCACAAAATTTGCCCTTAAGAGGTCATTTTTTTGAGCCAATCACAACAGAGATAAATTATTTTCCAAATAATTTTTGTTAAAATTTTCTCATATAGACTTAAGAAAAATTAAAATTTGTCCAACATGAAAAATAATACTTTGTTTTGATTGGTTTACTATAGATAGATTAATCACTAGATAAGAAAAAACTCATTGCAATAGTATACTTGTACATGAGAATTATATCAACAATGTTAATTGTTACTTCTAAGGTGATGCAGAGGTTGGTGACGATACTGGTTATCCTGCAGGATATTGAGCTCAATAGGCACAGGATTGAGAACAAGGAGCTGAAAGAATATGAGGAAATGTACCAATTCCTTACTAATGACTAGTGACAGTTGTTCAATTAGCCCTAGGGGCTCTTGTTTCTGTGTTTTTTGTTGTTGGTGGTCTCTTTGGTCTTTATGTTGACCTTTTTGCATGCCCTTGGGACTAATATGTAATGGGTTCGGCTCCCTTGTGTTGGTCGCTTAATATTATCAAAAATAATGTTAATTTGAGGAAAGCCAGATGATAGGGACCCCTCGTCATCTGGGGTGGCTTTGGCTGCATAATTCTGCTTACTATTATGTTTTTATAATTTCTATTATGTTATTCTAGGTGTGAACCCATAGACTTTCTAGAACATTCTGGGCTATGCCCATATGACAGTCTTTTAGGGGTGTGCCTTTATACCACCCAAACCATTTTTTGTGAAAGTGCTTTTTTATCTTATGATTAATAGATAATTTGGCATTTTCATCAAAAAAAAGGATAATAGAGCCCTTCTGCCACTCAAGTCTTTTGCATTTAAACAAAAAAATAATGAAGCAAGTATTTAACCTCAAGCATATGATCATCTATTAAAGGATGATGATTTTTAGTTGGGAAAAAGGTAGATCCATCGGTAGCAAAGGAAGCGATTTGTAGTTGCTGACGAAAGTGATGAAGAATTTGATCAAGCAACCAGAAAAGATAGTGATGTTATGTGCCTTCCTGTTAAAATGAATATGGACCTAGTGGAATTGGAGGGCAGTGTGTAGAGATTCTTGATGATGAGGAGCTTGTAAAGGAAAACATAATAGTTGTAGAGCTTTTTAGTTTATAGAATGCACTCCTTACTCGAACTTTTTTAAGATTAAAAGGTCAATACCACAAGCTCAGTAGGCAAAAGCCATATCAAACATGTACTCTAATATTGCTCTTGAGCATAGTTCTCTTTTACAAAGTAGTTTGTGAAATGTTCATATGTATACATGTCACAATTATAGCAACGAGAATGTAAAAGGAAAATGTGAAGTGATTTAACATAGAGAAGTCTCCATTAAAAGGCTGGTTCCCAAGCATGCAATTGGTGGTATTGTGAATTCATTGGATTCCCAAGGCTGCAACTTGCCAAATTCTAAAAGCACCAAAAGCAAAAGGTTGCACCCAAATCATTTGATATAATACTCAAATGAATTGAAGATGGCATGTGAATTGTTTAACAAAATGTCAAAGTGAAACGAAGCATCAACCAAGTGTTAAGAGCTTCTGGACCATTTGACAAAGGCACACAAGTATTTGACACAATACAAGTAAATAATCTATAGAGGTCATGGCCTTAAGAGCCAAAATAACATGGAATGAAATATGTAAAGGGGTAGCGACTTAGAGGGAACAATAGACAAAGTAGGTTAAATGCCTAACATAATGATAATAGGCCACACATATATCTAGAGAAAATGCCTCAAAGAAATTTGACATATAGAAATACATCACAGGCATAGAGTGCACCATGGCACAATGTATCATTGAACTTTTAAACAAAACTATTCACTTGATCATATTTCTCCATTGACCATAGATGATGTACTTGCATTGATTGATAAAGGTAAACTTGAAGGAGGGTCTCGTGGTCAACACTAGGTTTTGAATCTCATAGATGAAACAATTTGTTTAAATAAATCAATATGTCATAGCCTTAGGGCTATTGGATCAAGGAGTGGTAACTTCCATACAGTCATTGGATGGTTCCATACAACCCAAAAAGCTATGGAAAAGATACTAACTAGCATATCTATATTAAATATAATATATATAAAGTATGCCGAGAGATATCCTTCTCGAAGCGCCTATTTTTTTAATCACTAATCCTAACATTAGGCACCTCGAGAAGGATATCTCTCGGTGTACTTTTGATATATTATATTTAATATAGATATGCTAGTGGCATTCGGACCACAAGCATAATCATAACCATATTTAAGTTTAGAATAACCAGTTAATTAAATACTAACTATAATAATATTAATAATCTTTGACCCTAATTAAATTATTATTATTACATTATTATAAACAAACATTAATTAAATTAATATATAATTATATCATATAATAAGACATTAATATAATTAATGTATAATTAATTTTGTATTACATTATTAAATATAATGATATTATATTTATATTTCTAGAATTATTATAAACCATAATTATTTTAAACCCTAATCCAAATTATATATCAATAAATTAAAATATTTGTTATAATTTCTTTAAATTATATAAATTATACTTAAAAAATACAAAAAAATTATATCTAAATTTTAAAAAAAATTAATAATTTCTTTAATTGTTAAGTGGTATGCCTATACTTAACTAAACCATATAAGTTGAATATAATATATGTAGGGTTAAGGTTATGAGGATATATTTAATTATATGCATCTTTAAGAGGTACAAAGGGTTAGATTTAGAATTAGGGTTAGGGTTAGCATTAGTGTTAGGATACAGGTGAGGGTTATGGTTACAATTATAATTACGACTTGAATTAGTGTTTGGATTAGGGTTGGAATTAGGGCTAGGCTTAGTATTATAGTTAGGGAAAGAATTAGGGTTAGTATTATTTCAAAATTAGTATAACTATAACCCTAACCCTAACTGTAATTCTAACCTTAATTAGAATTAGGGTTAATGTTACCCTAACTATAATTCTAACCTTAATTATAATAATTATTAAATATAATATTATATAGAATAATTATAATTATAATATAGATAATAATTAAAATTATATATTATTATATAATAATTCTAATGCTAATTATATTATATATTATATTTAGGATTAGAGTTACATGTTAAAATAAGGGTTAGGGTTACTGTTTAGGTTAGAATTAGGGTTATAATTATGGTTAGAATTGGAGTTAGGGTTAGGGTTAGGGTTAGGGTTAGAAATATAATTAGGATTCAAATTAGGGTTGGGATTATGTTTAGCATTAGGGTTAGTGCTATTATTACATTTACAGTTAAAATTATGGTTAGAATTATGTTAAATAGGGTTAGATTTAGAAATTCTAACCCTAACCCTAACCTCAACCCTAATTATAATCCTAACCCTAACCCTAATCATAATTTTAAAGCTAACCCTAACTCTAACCCTTATCCTAACCCTAATCCTAACCCTAACCCTAATCCTAATTCTAACTATGGTTTTAACCCTAACCCTAACCCTAATCCTAATTCTAACTATGGTTTTAACCCTAACCCTAACCTGAATTCTAAACCTAACTCTAGCACTAACCCTAACCCTAACTATAACTCTAATGCTTACCCTGATTTAGTAGCCCTAATTCTAACTCTAACCTTAATTCCAACCCTAACCTTAATTATAACCCTAACCTGATTATAACATAAACCCTAATTCTAATGCTAACTCTAACCCTAACCCTAACCCTAATTCTAATTATAAAGTTGATTTTAACCCTAATCCTAATCCTAGCCCTAATTCTAATCATAACCCTAACTATAACCCTAACCCTAAATGTAATTCTAACCTTAATTAGAATTAGGGTTAATGTTACCATAACCCTAACCCTAATTGAAACCTAATCCTAGCCACATTGCTAATTGTAATCCTAACTCTAATTTTAAACCTAACCCTAACCCTAACCCTAACCCTAAACATAGCTCTAATTTAAACCCTAACCCTAATTATAACTCTAACCTAATTCTAACATTAACCTTAATTCTCACCCTAATTCTAATAGTATTCCACCTTAATTCTAACCCTAATTCTAATAGGAACCCTAATCCTAACTTTAACACTAATGCTAAACCTAATTCTATCCTAACTCTAGCCCTAACTATAACCCTAGTTGTAACTCTAATACTTACCCTAATTTAGTAACCCTAATTCTAACTCTAACCATAACCTAAATTGCAAACCTAACCCTAATTATAACCCTAACCTGATTTTAACATTAACCCTAATTCTAACCCAACCCTAACGCTAACCTTAACCCTAATTGTAACATTAACCCTAGCCACATTGCTAATTGTAATCCTAACTCTAATTTTAAGCCTAACACTAACCCTAACCCTTATTATAACCCTAAACATAGCTCTAATTTAAACCCTAACCCTAACTCTAACCCCAAGCTTGACTATAATTCAGACCCTAACCCTAACCTTAATACTAACCTTAACCCTAATTAAACTCTAACCCTAACTGTTACTCTAATTCTTACCCTAATTTTAATAGTAACCCACCTTAATTCTACCCTAATTCTAATAGGAACCCTAACTCTAACCCTAACCCTAATTCTAATGATAACCCTAACTGTAACTCCAACCCTAACCGTAATTCTAACCTTAATCAAAATTATCGCTAGGGTTAGGGTTGGGTTATTTGAAATGCTTACTTATCTTTATTCCATTATTATATCTTTTCTTTTAGAGTTTTGTGCTTTGTTGAGATCTATCCTTTACCCAACCTAGCCACCATAGCTAATCCCATTAGGTTTCTATTTTCATATGTAATATACCACTAATTCTAATCCTAACTTACCTTAATCCTAATTCTAACTATGATTTTAACCCTAACCCTAACCTGAATTCTAATTGTAACTGTAACCCTAACCCTAACTATAACTCTAATGCTTACTCTTAATACTAACCCACCTTAATTCTAACCCTAATTCTAAGAGGATCCCTAATCCTAACTCTAACCCTAACCCTAACCCTAATTCTAATCATAACCCTTATTCTGTGCTAACTATAACTCTAATTTTAAATCTAACAATAATCCTAATTCTAACCCTAATCCTAATCCTAACTATGGTTTTAACCCTAACCCTAACCTGAATTCTAAACTTAACTCTAGCACTAATCCTAACCTTAACTATAACTCTAATACTTACCCTAATTTAGTAACCCTAATTCTAATTCTAACCCTAATTTTAAGTTACATTAGTTGATTCCTTCTAGGCCTATTGCATTGTCTTCTCTTTCTCTTTGTGTATATTGTGTTTTTGCTCCTTAACCTTTGTGGATGAGGTATCTTAAACTTAAGTATATTTCTAGCATTACTCATCCTTTTTCTATTTTTATTATAGGATCCCTTCATCCTTTATATCAAAACCTTCTCTTTTTGTAGATTCTCTTCTTATGACCCACTTAACTAAAATCTCATTCATTAACTTTCAGGATGATGGTTTCCTTGCTGATGACCTCTATATAGGTTGTAATATTTTATTTCATATAATCATATTGCATTTTCTTCTCCTACTCTTTTTGTATCTTATGCTTCTACTTCTTAGCCTTGATGGATGAAGCATGCCATCATTATAGATGCATAATAACACCAAGGGCTAGGAGCAATTTATATATGTCATGATTATTGTCACTCTCTTAGATTTGTCTACCTATACTTCTATTTTTATCCTACTACCTATGACATCCACCTTTTATCTCTACAATCATAGATCCTTGAATTTGGGATGACACAAAACATGAAGGTGATCTTTCCTTTTTCATTTGGATAAAAAATTGTAAGTATACTTATATTTCTATTTTCTCTATTTGAATGTCATTTCTCATGTGCTTTAAATTCTCTATGATGTACATCATACTTTTTTATTTTTCCTATTAAAAAATTTAGGGACAATGAAAAGCATTAGGGTATTATGTCCTTTTTCATGTTAATCAAAAACATGCCCTCAAATTTTTTGTTGTACTTTGCTTCTTATTACCTACTTCATGTCTCGTGTTGTTTAATTCTTTGAATTTGGGGGATGAAATTTATGGTGGTCATAATTATAAAAATTTTCATGATTGATCTAAAATTTATAGATCCTTTTTGTGAAGTCTCTTTCTGTAATATGCCATTCGCTCTTATTTTTCATTGCATTATTGTAGTTTAATACACTAACTAGTGTAGGTGCACCTAACCCACAGTTGCCTCCTTGAGGCATTTTGTTGTTTTATGTTTATTTTTATGTTTTTCAATAAGGTCTTAAATGATCATTTAATGTAATAAGGTCTGCTTGACCGATGCATTCTATTTTTAGGTTGTTAGCTAAGAGTTAGTTAGAGTCTGTTGGATAGTTGTATCTCCCAGCCGCTAGGAATCCAAGTCTGTACTACCGCGGGTAAGTAGATAAATACCCCCCAGATGATCGAATGAAGAGAGAGGATGTGTTGTGATCAATTGTAGTTCAGTGGTGCAAGTCATAACAGAATATCTGTGTAGTTGCATTTTGGAAAATATCAATAAACAAGATCCTGTTGCATTTGAATTCACTGTGTAATTGATTTCCTGTACTGAGGCCAGATGGATTCATTTATCCATTCCCCCGGTTGATTCTCTGAATCAGTGGAATGGCTATATATATATATATATATATATATATATATATATATATTACTTAGGGTTTTGTTTTCTATTTTATCTGTGTTAACGCTTGCAGGATCGGGCAAGGAATGCATTAAAGGATTCTAGCATGGCTGTGTGCTAGATTGTTGAAGTGCAGAGAGCTACATGTTTGAGGAGGAGATCGATCTGATCAGTCACTAAGTAAAAAGCGGATCAAAATAGTGAAAATCCACGTGGGTTGTAAGAGACATACAGAGTGTGTGTATATCACTTTTGTATGCAAGATACATAATCTATGACTATATCGCTATCGCATATTGTGAGTATATCACTTTTGGTCAATCGTTGTTGTATGTTGAAACATATATCGAAATATACAAGTCTATCGCAAGGGAGAGAGAAAATTGGAGTTTAAATCGGCATACAAAGAAGTCAAGATTCGGTCAATGCATATTTGAAATGCATGTATGAATGTACATTGCGAATGTACATTGAAGATATACATTCACTATGTATATCACTGGTGAGAATCGGTACATTTCCTGTGTATCCCACAGATGAATGTTGTGAGTATCCCACAGATGCACATTGGGGTTTGTATGTTGCAAAGGTATATCGGGTTATACAATTTATGAGTATATGTCTTTTGTATGTCAAAGATAGTTTGTGTGTATACTGCAATTACATGAGTGAGATAGTCTCTGTGTATCCGTCAGTTGTATTTCACGGTTGTATGTTATGAAGATACAACGAAATTATACATCACCAAATAATGCAAAGGGTGACTGGCCGAGGTGGTAACCCGAATGTATGTTGGAAGGGTTTTGGTTTGCGGATACAAGAGTTGACCGACAGTCATAAGTAAGTGACACCGGAAGAGAAGGTTAAGGATTGTATGCATATTGCGAATGTATATTAGAATATACATTCCACGATACAAAGGGCAATGTGCAAGCGACGACTGATAGAACGGGTGGGGGTAACCAGCGCCGACAGGTCATGTGTTGTGTAAAAGAAGCGACAGATGTAAATGGGTCGCAGGCACAGTAGGTAAAGATTTGTATGTGCAGTGGAGAATGTATCTCGTGGTAGATACAAGCATTTTGAAGGGTGAATTAAGGTATTTTGGTGGGCCGATGGTATTTAGGGGAAATCTTATATAATAAAGTTTGTATGCATATTAAGAAATGCATAGACATACATTTGAAATTGTATATAGGGTTTGAGTGGTGGATGCTCTACATCATAGTGGTATCAGATCCCAGCAAAAGATTTGGGTGGTAGGTAGAATTAAGGAGCTACAGGTGTATTGGCATTTGGGTGCTATTTGTGAATGTTTATGTCTGACAGAGAAAGTGAAGAAGGGACTAGTGACATGCCTCCAAAGGGGATGACCATCGAAGTGGCCAAGAAATTCAAGGAGATGGAGGAGTTGATCAAAGCTGGAGTCAAGGAAGCACTCCAAGCTGAGTTAAAAACCTTAGGAAAAGGCAAGAAACTAGACGTAGAGTCTGAAGAAGAAGAAGAAGATGGGGAAGAGGAAACAACCTCAGGACATACAGATATATCTACAGATTAGAAACAATTTTTGGAGGCCATAAAATCACTTGGTAAGGAATCAACTGAATCAAGAATGGAGATTCTGATGTTTAGCGGAAAGATGGATGCAGATGAAGTCATCGAATGGGTTGAGGCTTTAAACAATTACTTTGAGTACAAGGAGGTATCAGAGAATAGAAGAGTCAAGTTTGCAAAAATGAAATTGAAGGGCGCTGCACTCACATGGTGGAACTACACCCAAGGAGAAAGGGTGAAGAGTGGCAAGAGCATGATCTCATCCTGGAGTCGAATGGTAGAAAGGATCAAGGCTCAGTTCCTACCAGTAGATTATGAAGTGCAGATATACAGGCAAATGTAGAATCTCAGACAGAGGGATATGGATGTATCCACCTATACAGAGGAATTTCATAAATTGTCTCTAAGGTGTGGACATGCTGAGGATGAGAAAGGAAGAGTTGCCAGGTATATTAATGTCTTGAAGTACAGTATACAAGATGAGATTACCATCTTGACACCAAAAACCGTCGACAAGTGTTTCCAGGTGGTGCTGAGAGTAGAAGAGAAATTGAAAAGAAAAGGAGAATAACATAACAGAGGAAGAGGAAGACAGCAAAGAGGGGGAAGAAGTCCTTTCAAAGGTAGAGGAAATGGATTTAGACACCAAGGTGAAACCAATCAAGAGAATAGCGAAGGAGACAACAGTCAAACTCAAAGGGGAAGTTACAGTCCAAAAGGAAACTTTAGGGGCAAAGGACCTCTCAGATGTTACAATTGCAATCAAGAAGGCCACATAGCCAGTAGATGTCCAGAGAAAGCAACAAGTTCAATGGGAGATAGAAGGACAAATCTAATTCAAGAATCTGACTGTCAAAGAGTGACAAGCTCAAATACTGGTCAAAATGCAAGAGCTCGTGATGGTTATCGATACCCTGAGGAGGGAGAAGCATTGATGCTAAGGAGAACCATTTTGAAGATGTCCAAGGACATGTTCCAAAGGAGAGTACTTTTTAGGACCTGTTGCAAAAGCAAGGGCAAAATATGCAAGGTGGTAATAGATTCTAGTTCAATAGATAATATGGTATCTGAGGAAATGGTGGATAAACTGAAACTGGAAAGGATTCCACATCCAAATCCTTACAAAGCATCTTAGGTAAGTGATAGTCAATCACTTTTGGTATATGAACAAGCATATGTTGATTTTCAAATCAAAAATATCAAGATAGGGTTTTATGTGACATAATGCCCATGGAATGTTGTCACCTGCTGTTGGGTAGGCCATGGCAATTTGATAGGAGAGCATTGTATGATGGGTATACTAACACCTACACCATCAAGAAGGATGGGAGAACTATTCTGTTGGCACCATTGCAGGAGGATATTGAAGTAAAGAAGATAGGTAAGATTATTTTGGTAGGTAAGAAAGAGTTTGTGAAGATGCCTACAGCAGAGTCAAAGGTAGTTGAGGATATCTCAAGGAAAGGAGATCAGAGTTGGGAGAATATTTCAGTTATGACTGACAGAGATCAGGTGGATCAGCTGAAGATCCAGAAGCAGGTTTGTACACAGCCACAGGCTGATTGGAATGACAAGGATGCAATCATCATAGGGACTATTGTTTGTCCCCTAAGAGTTGAAAAGCCAACCCATTCTGCCATAGCAGTCAATGAGATTTCCACTGTCCATGTTCAGACAGAGGTGATGGTCAAAAAGAATGATCAGCAAGATGTGAGAAAAGCCTACAGTGCTAGGCATGAGTATTTGATCCCATGGCAGCAGGTTGCAGTTCAGAGATCATGGGGCAGATATGAGACAGTCGCTACAGGTGGATTCAGTCGAAGACTTAACTCATGGGACATGAGTTCTTTTCAAATTGGGGAGTATGGTGCAGGTGCACCTAACCCACAGTGGCCTCCTTGAGGCATTTTGTTGTTTTATGTTTTTTTTTATGTTTTTCAATAAGGTCTTAAATGATCAATTAATGTAATAAGGTCTGCTTAACCGATGCATTCTATTTTTAGGTTGTTAGCTAAGAGTTAGTTAGAGTCTGTTGGACAGCTATATCTCCCAGCTACCTGGAAGTGTTTCCCAGTTGCTGGGAATCCAAGTCTGTACTACCACGGGTAAGTAGATAAATACCCCCAGATGATCGAATGAAGAGAGAGGATGTGTTGTGATCAGTTGTAGTTCAGTGGTGCAAGTCATAACAGAATATCTGTGTAGTTGCATTTTGGAAAATATCAATAAACAAGATCCTGTTGCATTTGAATTCACTGTGTAATTAATTTCCTATACTGAGGCCAGATGGATTCATTTATCCATTCCCCTGGTTTGAGTGGTGGATGATCTGCATCACTAACTCACTCTCATTTTTCCATACATTCATATGCTTCCCTACATTTAATTTTCTCATCTTGTGTGTACTTAATCCCATGACATACTATATATACCTAATCACATGCTCATCTTACATATATTCTTTGTTTATGGGTGCCTTTTATCCTCTTCTTTGTTTAAGGGTGAGAGAAACATGTACAAGTGTTGGAATTAGGGTTGACAATTGAGAGGGGGGGTGAATCAGTTGTCTTAAAACTTTTAAAGCTTATTGTAGCTAATTATTCTTTACCACTTCTTAACATATTAATGACATAATCATGAAAAGCAAGAATTAATAAAACATGAGCAGAAACATAAATAACACACTTGACACCAAGATTTTGATGTGGAAACCTAGTTAAGGGAAAAACCATGGTGGGGGTTAACCCACAAAGCTTATACTCTGTTAAAAGTATTATAAAGAGGGAAATGCACATGCATTCGGGCTCACTACTCAAGAGAGGCTCACTGCCTACAAGAATGTTTACAAAAGGATTACAAATTGTTGAACTGATAAGTAGCATCTGCCAATGCAAGAATTCAATTCTGATTAAGCACAAAATACTGATTTTACACACTTCATTTTATTTTGCTCTGTTTACTACTCTATTATAATTTGGACCTCAGATCTCTTCTCTTTCGCACTTTTGTCTACAGTTATTCCATATTCACATCACTAACTCACACCACATCACTCGAATCCATCGGTTATATATATATATATATATATATATATATATATATATATATATATATATCTGCATCAACAAACTCAATCACCTATCTGTCGGCCTTATGAAGAACTTAACAATACAAGTACTTTGTTCTCTTAGCTAAATCCATGCATCAATATTGATGCATACCAGAAATAACACTTGCAGGTCACCATTCATGTCAGCCACTAACATTATATCCCATACACAACTCACCAAAACACTTCTACTAGATCGGCACAAGGATCTAACGCAAGTTGACCGGTTCTTCACTGAACTATCCTGTCATATTAGGACCCGGTATTCAGATGCTTGTAACTTTTAATCCCTTTATTAGCGGAGGCTAAAATCTTGGATTTGGATTGTTCTGACATTCCTCTACACTCCCTCAAATTTGTAACATGCAATGATTTACTGGAGAGGTCCGCTGACCAAAATACTAGACTCTGCCATATACCCTGTTCCTGTCTATCCAGACTGGATAAATCTTGGAACTGACTTTCGGTATGATCTAATACTACACTATGGATGTGTGGAATGGACTGAGTTGCCATCAATGACAACACATGACATGCCTTGCAGTGTCTCTTGCCAACAATCTCCCCCTTTGGCATAGATGGCAACACTTAGTGAAAAATTACTAAGTGTCATGACTGACTCCCCCTACTGTGTATACTTATAGATTCTTCCACTGCTCCCCCTTTGATGAATTCTTCATTTTCATTTTTCACTATCTGTCACTCCCCCTTTGACATTAATGGCAAGGGGTGGGGTCCGCAAATCAAAATTTCCACAAGAAATATGTATATAAGGTCGCATATGTACAAATAATCCATACATTATATTTGCATGAACTTGAGGATATCTGCAAAACTATTTTTCAACTACATAAGTTCAGAGGCCCAACTAATTTTCATGCCATCCAAAATTGAGTTGTGTTCTCTTAGTAGGAATGCCTATGTTTCTACTTTCTTTAGATCTGAAGGATCACTTGTCCGGACTGCAACTTGGGCTTCTGATAAAGCATAAAACATTATTTCTAACTTGGGGGCAATCAATCCCCTGAGCTCACACATTCTCTCCACAATATTGCTCTTTTCTTTAACAAGATTCTTTATTTCATCAGTCAGGCTGATTGCTTGACACTCCTGACTTGTCGGAGAAACTATTAAAGGGTCAAAATTTTGAGATAGATTTAGCAATCTTTGTTCCTACTCCTTTATCTTCTTCTCAATATCCTGAATAACTTTGGGCCAAGATAGACAAAATTTGTATACATCACTTTTTCATTGAGATCATTTTGAATACTCTTTATACTAATATCAAGTATCCTTTTATCATTCCTTATTAGGCCCTTTAGCTCACTAAATCTCTTATCCAAAAATTCATTCCAAATTTTAGTCTCTGCAGACTTCTCAAAGGACTCAAAGTGTGTATTTACAGGATTTACAAGGTTCTTCAAATTACCAGAGGGAGAATCAGATGGATTCTTCTAGAAGGTTGGCATTATCTTCTCCAATATACTGGATGCAAGGCCTAATAGCTCATTGTCCTCTATGTGGGATTTCAATATCTTTTCACTTGCCTTAGCTTGTGTGAAAGATGATATCTTCATCATTTGGACCAAAGAGAGAATATCTAGGTTGATTGGTCCTTGAATTAGTTCTGGTTCATCAAAATCTAGTATCTCTTTACTCAAGAAACTCTTCACTGCATCTGTAGTGTCTCTTGTCACAATTTCTAGACTACCTTCCTTTTCTTGAGTTTTCTCAATATTAGGACTATTTTGTTTGGGTGCATCAATATTTGCACCATCCTTCTACTTTATCTTTCTTACCTTTGACTTCTTCTTTCTTTGCTTTACCTTTCTCTATGTTATTTGTAGGAGGATTCTTTCCTTTGTCCTCACCATCTGCAATCTGTTCCAGAGGATCTTGAGTAGCAGCAGTAATCTCAACATTGTCTTCATTACCGGATTGATCAGGAAGAGTTAGAGTATCTCCTGCATCATTAGTTTTATCCACCATCTCTGTATCTTACTTGTTTATTTGCTCCACTTCCAGAACTGAGGAGTCATCAACCTTGGTCTGCTGCTCATCAGTTTTTATTTCTTCAATAGCCAGGATTGATGAATCAATCCCATCAATAGTCTCTTCTTCAACAAATGGAAGATTGTGTCTCTTCAATGCACTTAGAAGTATTTCTTGTGTTTCTTTGACTATTTTGTCTAATTCTCCAAGCATCAATTTGTTCATTCTCTTCTTGCTTCTGAATTCATCCTTCACTCTTTGAATATCATATTCATTTGAACTTGAGTGATCTGAGGGCATAGTTTTATCAATATATGTTCTCTAAGCTCTATATCCTTTCTTTTTGCATTTTCTTTCCTCAACTCTAAAATGTCTGCAAGACTTTGACGAATCACAAAAGTTATTTCAATCAGGGCTTTATTATAGATATTCATATATCTAACAATTGCTTCCTCTAACACCCTCTTATCTATATCACTATATTCATCATAGAATTTAGTCATGGGTTTCAAATTTCCATCCATGGTGACTGATTTTATTACATCTTCCACAAAAAGTGTGGGCTTCTTAACATATGTATATGTCTTCTTCCTTTTGCTTCCTCTTTTTCTTCCGAAGGGCTTCTCCTTAGTCACACATGATCCAAACAGTTTTGGGTTCCACTGCTTCCATTAAGCACTGATCAGTTTCAACCATAAAACATATTTCATTCTTGTACTTCTCAACAATCGATTTAGAGGTTCTTTCCCTTAAATGCATCATACTCTAAAAATTCTTGAAGTATCCCCAGATTGCAGTTTTCTGAGCTTTATAATCACCAATGCTGCGAAGATGATCTCTGATCTGAATGGCAACTAGCTCATCATTAGTCCAGTGAACACCCTTTACTCTAGGTACTTCATTCATATAGTAGAAAAGCAAGCATAGAACCAATGTACCATATTTAAAAGTGTTTTTGTTATCTTTCTTGATTTTGTTCAAGTTCTCAATCAGTTGTTTTTGTAACAGTTTGCATAGGTCATAATCTGCATTCTCCTTCAACATTTGATATGCTGCATATATGGAAGTTCCAGAGATAGAATTCTCCCTGTTGGAGTGATATATCTTGTAGCCAATCACCATGGAGGAAAACTTAACATCCGGTTCTATAATGTCATTGATGGTTATTACCCTCTTGTCAAACTTTGCACCGGTTGCATCGGTAACAATTTGGTTTTTCACAGATTTCAACATGGGTAATCCACTGGTTGAGTTTAACCCAGTCACAATTCTGATAACATCCTTGGTAATCTTGAATGGTTTTAACAACCATATGAATTCATCATGCATCTGACTCAAAACATATCAGACCCACTCATCTTCATCGAATGTTGGAAACCCCATAATCTGAATAAAATGTTTATCAAGTAGTACCTTATACTCAGGTTTAAGGTCGTGATTTTCATCCCTGAGATGACTCTCAAACAAATCTGCATACCTTGAGTCCCAAATTCATCTATGTTCGCATGAATATAAACCCTAATATTTTCAATATGCAACACACCATATGGAACACTTGAAAATGCACCTAATGGGTCGACTTCTATTGAGTTGTGTGGATGCTTTTTAAATTTTAGTCAAGGCTTTTCAGTAATATCAACAACCAAAGGTATAGCCATTGCAAAAAGATTACAAGTTCACAGCTTCGCAAATAAATACCTTTTTCACGAAATTAGGGTTGATGGATAAATTCATTGATCGGACTTCAATTTTTTGTAATCTCTTCTCAGACACTATTCTTCTTGCTTTCTTCAGGTGTAAAGTGACTCAAATGAGGAATGAATGACCTTTTTATGCTCCGCAAAACCTATTTTTTTTGTAATAAATGCTCTGCCCTAACACATCTGGTTACACTGTTTCTGCATACAGTCGATCTTTAATTGTTCCGCAAATCGTCATATCCACTTTTTATCTTCCAGAAATCCTTTCAAATTATGTATAATAGTCCAAATTATTTTCTCTCATTGTGCCAAATTCAGGCACCCATTTACTGGCTGGGGGAATTTAGATTTCATTGTAGCTCCCCCTGAGCCAGAGCTCCTAATTCAATTCCCAGAGGAATTATCAACACCAGATTCCAGTGCGGACCCATGATTATTATTCACAACACTTTTCTTGACCCATGTCTTGCTCATTTCATTCTGGATCTCATTCACATCAATTTTGCCTTTGCCTTTGTCTTGTCTCTCCTCATTCAGTTTTCTATTTTTCGGACCTCTTCTTTCATTATTCCTACTTCTGCAGAATCTTGCAATATGACCAGATCTATTGCAATTAAAGCACACAACATTTCTTTGCTTATATCCTTGATTTCCTTTTGATCTGCACTAATTAGCCATGTGTCCAAATCCATTGCAAGTAAAGCAGTAACCATTGAAAGAGTTGCCATTTCCTCTAGAGTTATTCATTATCATACTTTTTCATTCATTTGAAGCATTGACTGAAGAAGGATGAACCATTTTGATTTACTCTGCTTCTGCACTAAGTAGCTTTATGACCAAATTTATTGCATTTGAAGCAATTTCCATTGAAGGATGGATATCTTTGAGCATTAGGTTGTCTTACCAGAGGTCTTCTAGGTCTATTTCTCCCATTCCTTGGTTGAAAGTTTCTTTGTCCAAATTTGGAGCTTTCACCTTTCTCATATCCAAGACCATGCTTGTCATCACCCCTTTTCTGACTTTCAAGCAGTGCTTCAAGTTTAGTTGAGCTTATCTTGAACTTCTCTTTGTATTCATTTGCAACTTCTAGGTCATGTCTGAGAATGACAATTTGTCTCTCAATTTCTTTTTCATTATCTCTACTTTCTTGTAGATTAGACTCTAGGAGGCCAGTTATTCTGTCCAATCTGCAGCATTCTTCAATTCTTTCTTTTAGATTTTGATTTAGGTCTTCTTCAGTTTTGTTCCTATCTTCAATTTCCTTGGTTAGCCTCATCACCCCGGATTCCATCTCATGTTTTAGGACAATAACTTCTTTAGCTAACTTCTCTCATTCCTTTGTTTTCTCTTTCAGGACCTTGTCCTTGTTGTTGTCTTCATAATGATTTCCCAATTGAAGAGGTTGCTCCTTCCTCTTTTCATTGGATTTGCTCAATTTTTCTTTTAAAGTCTCAATAAAGTCTTCAACATTATTAAGGTCCTCTTGCAGCTCTTCGGCTTCTACTCTGGACTGCTCAAGATCTTCTAATGTGAGTTTAAGTTGTCCTTGGAGGTTGTATTCATCCATTTTACTGCCTTCCTAGATCTTCCTCAAGCTATTAAACTTTTCAAAGGAACCTTGCTCTAATACCAACTGTTGGAATTAGGGCCGACAACTGAGAGGGGGGGTGAATCAGTTGTCTTCAAACTTTTAAATCTTGCTGCAGCTAATTCTTCTTTACCACTTCTTAACAGATTAATGACATAATCAAGCAAGAATTAATAAAACATGAGCAAAAACATAAATAACACAATTGACACCAAGATTTTGATGTGGAAACCTAGTTAAGGGAAAAACCACGGTGGGGGTTAACCCACAAAGATTATACTCTGTTAAAAGTATTACAAAGAGGGGAATGCACATGCATTCAGGCTCACTGCTCAAGAGAGGCTCACTACCTACAAGAATGTTTACAAAAGGATTACAGATTATTGAACTGATAAGTAGCATCTGCCAATGCAAGAATTTAGTTTCGGTTAAGAACAGAATACTAATTTTACACACTTCATCTTTATTTTTCTCTATTTACTGCTCTGTCATAATCTGGACCTTAGATCTCTTCTCTTTCTCACTTCTATATGCACTTATTCCATATTCACATCACTAACTCACACCACATCACCCGAATCCATCGGTTATATATATATATATATATATATATATATATATATATATATATATATATATATATATATATATATATATATATATATATATATATATATATATATCCGCATCAACAAACTCAATCACCTATCTGTCAGCCTTATGAAGAACTTAACAATACAAGTACTCTGTTCTGTTGGCTGAATCCATACATCAATATTGATGCATACCAGAAATAACACTTGCAGGTTACCATTCATGTTGGCCACTAACATTATATCCCATACACAACTCACCAAAACACTTCTACTAGATCCACACAAGGATCTAACACAAGATGACTGGTTCTTCACTAAACTGTCCTCTCATATTAGGACCCGGTATTCAGATGCTCATAACTTTTAATCCCTTTGTCACCAAAGGATGAAATATTAGATTTGGATTGTTCTGACATTCCTCTACACTCTCTCAGATTTGGAACATGCAATGATTTACTGGAGAGGTCCGCTAACCAAAATACTAAACTCTGTCATATACCCTATTCCTATCTATCTGAACTGGATAAATCTTGGAACTAACTTCCAATATGATCTAATACTGCACTGCAGATGTGTGGAATGGACTAAGTTGCCTTCAATGACAACACATGACATGCCTTGCAGTGTCTCTTGCCAACAACAAGGAGATCCGGAGAAGGACAAGGAGATAGGAAAGGGGTGAGGGAAGGGAGGGAAAGAGAGTATGTAGATAGATGAAGGTTGGGAAAGAAAGTAGGTAAGGGAGGAGAAAGTGGGAAAAGAAAGAAATGGTATGAGATATAAAAAATTGTATTTAAGGGTGGGTACATAGGAGTTGTTTATCTGGAATCAACAAATATCACATATCAGCAACGTACTGACTATTTGAACACACCCTCTATCACACATTTTCTACAATTAAAGGACACAATTTATTCTGGAAATGCCCTAGAGAGGCTCAAATAACTGTTGCACGAGATAGTGTTTTTAAATTTTTTTTAATTTAGAAACATATCACATCATTATTTAAAATAAA
The DNA here is from genome assembly GCA_027924645.1 of Cunninghamia lanceolata. Taxonomy (NCBI): domain Eukaryota; kingdom Viridiplantae; phylum Streptophyta; class Pinopsida; order Cupressales; family Cupressaceae; genus Cunninghamia; species Cunninghamia lanceolata. The sequence continues at coordinate 327,253 of BSBN01001464.1, read as the reverse complement.
AAAATAACACCTTGCAATGTGGAATTATCAAATCTGTAATTTGAAGAGTAATTTAGAAGGGCTTAAAATATTTGTGCTTTACAGATTCTTCTGATAGTGGGAATGAAGTTGCAAGTTATAATAACAAAAATGGCATTGGATATCCAAGATAGAAATTCTGTTGTGTAAGGAGCTCCAGTGGTGAAGCCCAACGATCAACTGTTTTGGTTTGGTCGGCCTCAGTTGATTCTCTATCTCATTCATTTTACCCTATTTGAGGTTAGACAATTTTTTATGAAAACATTCTTTCAAAATTTCATATTTCCATGCTTCACAAAGTATAATCGTACAATATTCATTTTGCAGAGTGCTTTCCAGATTGTTTTTTTCTTTTGGACATGGGTAAGGAAGAAATTTTTGCATCCAAAAATCCTACTATCTACTTTTAGATATAGTGTTTTGAATTAACAAATAAGTATGTTCATATGATATGATTGATGCAGTACAAGTATGGACTGAAATCTTGCTTCCATAAATGGGTGGCAAAAATTGTTTGTAAAATAATCTTGGGGTAAGTTTACTTGACCTGTTAAATGACTTTCAAGAGGCAATATTCCTATTAAGAAAAGGTTTTTAGAGTACCTTATTAGAAAGAAAACTTCAAAGCAGATTTTTAACATCATGTTTAGGATTATAGTAAGTGACCCATTATCATCATGAATGATGAAACACATTTCATATTTAAAAAATTCTATAGAGTGTTTGCAATAAATTTGTTGTCAATATTACACTTATTTCCCAAGCCACAATATGCTTTAACCCAAATTGCATTGTTAATGATTAGGATCACAGTTCAAATATTGTGTAGCTATGTAACTCTCCCTCTCTATGCTCTTGTTACACATGTATGTATTTGACACCTGAATAAAGATAGAACATATTTGAGTTTAGCTTTCTTCAATACCATTGTAAAAATGAAATATGAGATTTGTGATTATAGATGGGGAATAACATGAGAACAACCATATTCGATGAAAGAATAGCTATCTCTTTGAAGAAGTGGCACCAGACAGAGAAGAAGAACCTTAGGTGAAATATGAAAAGGCAGGAAAATGTATCTCAACTGAGAATTCTGGCAATCCAAACAATTTTGATTAACTTCCGCTTGCTTTCCACCCACCTAGGTGGGGGGTTAAGTTCTCAAATTCCACTTCCTTCTTTCATTAAGAAAGTTAGGCCTCCCTGTTTCATTGATAGTCTACTCCCAGAAAGTTCCTTATTAGACTAGTCTCACTTACCCTAAACTAAACTTCTATTTCTAGATCTCGCTCATCCTCCGATTAACCTTCTTTCCAACCCATAGTAGTTGGAACTCAATCTTGATCTCATCCTCCAGCCACCCACTGCCATGTTTCAGCCTGTCGCGCCCCATCCTATCTATAGTTGGGCATGTTACGTATAGAATCAAGAAAGGCCAATCAAAATCTATATTGCTCTCAGGTGGGTGGGAAGAAGGCAGGGTACCCTAGCCATTCCCACCCACCCATGTTAGACCCTCCCACCTGGTAAACTAGATTAATTCGTCTGGCTCACATGACTGGAGGACCGACCCAACAACATTCCCCATGTGTGGGGATGGGTGGGGGGTATAGTTGTCATATCTCCATTGAGGTTTTGTCTGGCTCATATGACTGGCAAAGTGACTCAACAGCAATTCTCATATAGATAGATTGTTGACCGGATAGCCAGATTTATACGTAACATGCCCCCCCTCTCTATAGTTATTGAAGAAACCTCCCTTGCTATAATGGTTTAAAGGGGGCGGGTGGGAGGGTGATGGTAGTGGGGTGGGTGGGCAGGTTAGAAGAGGGAGGTAGATTAGGTTCTATTTTGAAGGGGCCCACATTATATCCCACACACCCGCCCCAAATAATTGGCGACTGCTAATAGCTATTTATAAATATTCTGCGGCATATAGTTTATAGATATTCTGCTAATAGTCATTTATAGATATTCTGCGTTATAGCCGTTATTGTAGATGTCATTTAATGTTGGTGGGGGGCCCCTCGACATCTATTATTGACGGGGTTGGAACTAGAACTTCCACCCACCCCCACCCCCGCTTCAGTAGATGGCATTGCTCGGGGGCGGGAACTATCATCTGAGGGTTTGCTGGTAAACCCTCGAGAATGGCTAGTCGGTAACCTCCCACATGCTCTATTCCTACCACACCCCTAAGGAGTCTAGAATCATCATTTCTATGGAGAAATCAATGCAACAATTTCATGCACTGAGGGGTTCACAGCTAGCCCATCCATCAGGTTCATAGCTAGCCGGGAGGTTATTGTCGACAGCCAAGACTACCCTGAGGACTACACTAGAGTTTAGTCTAGGGAGGGAGTTAGCCAAGAGGGAGGGAATTATAGAATGATCAAGGACCTCAAGAAAGCTATCCAGAAGTTTACTTCATCTTGAACTGAAGTAGCTCCATGGCATTGTTGGTTGGCCGAGCTAATCTCTATCCAGAAGGTAAACTCCTAATAGAACTAGATGGACTTGCCTCCCACCTTAGGTATACAATTCTAAGGTCCCCAATGGGATTGATGTTCATTACTGGGGGGAGGGATGGCAATTCTAAATAGTTGGGAGGAGGTAGGGAGACTAGTTCATTACCTCCCTAACTGTTCTTTCTCACTGGCTAGGCTCAACTGGTTCAATCGAGGGAGTTCAATAAGCTGTTGTGGGAAGCTTCCCGGTTGGAGAGAGTAGTTGGTGGGCTTAGGGAGTTTATGCTATGAAGAGAGTAGTTGAGGGGCCATAGCTAACTCGACAGTCCAGTAACGAGTTAATGAGAACAGGGTGGGTGGAATAGCCTTAACCCCCTGAGGGTTTACCTAGAACCGGAGGTTGACTTCAAACCTCCAGGTTTTTTTCTGAAGGTTGACTACTTACTCTCCACCCACCAACTTTCTATTCCACCCACCCTGTTCTCCAGTTTTCTCAGAATCTCTATTTAGATTCTGGTTTTCCCTCAGAAAGCAAGTGGAAGGTTTCGGCTGGCAGGTAATTGGCTGCTTAGCTCCACATTCAAACGTTGGGATTATTCAATGAAGTTGGGTAATCTGGATGGAACTTCATTTCTGATTCTAGTTGGAGTAGTAATTCTACCGGTCCAGAGAAGGAGTAGCTACTGGTCTAGAGAAGGAGTGAAGTTAACAAAATTGCTGGTAGGGGCGCAGTTAACTAGAGTTATCTGGATAGTTGGATGGTGAAGCTAAACAAATGCTAGAACTTTCACCCGGAGTCGATGAACTATAATGAAGGCTTGGACACCCTCGGTAGTTCAAGCTTCCATCCAAATTAGTTGTATTAGTGAAACTGGAAGGATCTGGCTGGGATAAGATTTAGATGTTGGGCTCACTCTAAGATAAAGGCCCACCTACACCCCCGATCGAGCGTACTTCTCTTTTTTTTGGATAGCTAGCCTAGGCTGGAGTTCTTGAGGGTAACAGCTAGGTATGAATTCCCTAGGGCCCTAACTTCCTATCATTAAAGGGGAGCTTGGACTCTTGTTCTTTCTTTCATGTCCACCTAACCAACACTGACCTCCTTAAATATTGTCTTAGCTCCGAGTTGGGAATTTTTGTCAGCCCTTCATTGGATAGTAGACAACTAGAAGGAGGGCATTACCATTGGAGGGAGTATACTAATCTACGTAACATGCTATAATGTACCTAGACTAGTTGGGAGACCCAAGAAAGAAAGGTAGCTAGCGGGCTTCCCTTTCTGACAGCTGAAGAGTGGGCTTCTTCCACTGTTCATGATCCCAATTCTTCCACTATTCACGATCCATCCAAATCAACTAGCTTGTGATCAAGTCGAATGTGTACCAATATACGCTTCGATAGGCCAACTCCATCTTTCCCATCAATCCCCTTGAACCTAATGGACCCCTCGGATCACTCGGTCATACAGGAGAGGGAATGGAGAATGTCCCTTCCCACCAGGGATAGTCCTAAGGTTGGAAGGCAAGAACTTCTCAAAGTTGGGTCACAATATTACCTCCCGATCACCTTCAACTAATCTAAATCTAGGATGGGTGGGAGGAGAAAAGCTGGGCCATCCACCAACCCGCAAAACAAAAATTCATCCATCAACCCAACAAAGATCTATAGGCCAAGATGCCCCCACCCCCCCATAGTAGTTGTAGATTAGTTGTTTCTTATGGCAAGGTGGAAGATTCTATACGTAACATGCCCAACTAGATAGTCCTCTTTCAATCTAGACTTGACTCTATCAGTTTATAGAGGACTATCGAGACTGGTCAGTGGTAATTGAGATTCCTAGTCAGTGTTTAGATTGGTCACTGGCTCTGAGCTATATCCTCCCACCCACCCTGAGCACTCTAGAAGTTTCTACCTAACTCTATCAATCTATACTCTACTCTATCAGTCTATACTATCGATATAGGTGGGATGACCTAGATAATAGAAGCAGCTTGGAAGATTGGTCACTGGCTAGGCCCCACCCCCTGGTCACTGGCTCGAAAGGATGGAGTGTGCCGAGATTGACATCGGTGCCCAGTGATGGATGAAGTGGTTGCCCTATCTATATAGATGGGGATTGGGTGGTTGGTTCAGGATTTTGTGTACCCATTCAAGATTCCAACCAGTAGGAAGGATGAAGTGCCAGAGGAAGGCTAAAGTGGTTGGTTCAGTTGTAGGAGTCCAGGACAACACTAAGAGGGGGGATGAATCAGTGTTGTATTATATTTCAAACATTTTACAACTTTTTACAAGCTTTCTCTTTCAGAACGAATAGAAAGGAATACATTAATGATTTGTTGAGTTTATCTGCACAAGACTTGCAATAACAGATGTAAACAAAAATATGATCAAACCATTAATATGCACACACACAGAAGAAATCAAGACACAAGCTTTTTACCGAGTGGAAAACCCTTAGGGGTAGAAAAACCACTCATGAAGTGCCTCACTGGCTTAACTTTAAAAATTCTTACAAAGCCTCACTGGCTGATTATTATGTCTCACTATGTCTCACTGACAAATACAGAGGTCTCACTGACCACAAGCCTCACTAGCATAGGAAGGTCTCACTGACCACAAGCCTCACTGGCAAACCATCACCAACAGATGTAATAAGAAAATTAGAGGGATACTCTGTTTCCATTCAATACAAAACATATGTCTGTCAAATACCCATTCTATTCAATCTGATATCCAGATACACTCAACAATCCTTTATTCTAATCCAACCAACAACACACAAATCAATCCACCTGCGAAGCCTATTAATATGAAAAGACTTTCCACATTCTGTATCAACATTCTCATCTTCTCTCAATGAAGAACCTACAAACAAAAACTTTTCACCTTCTCTGTGCAAAATCAAGCTCTTGTAATAAAAAATTATCTCTCTGTCCATTTTAGAGCCCTTTCATCTTCTTTGACATTTCAAATTATCCCTTGCAAAAATTATGTAAATCTTCTTCAAAAATTTCAAAATTTTTCACTTTCTCTGCACAGACAATTCATCTAAAACAATAATTAAAGTCATATAAAAATCTTTAATTGAAATAAGATATTTCAATTTGCTCTTGAAAGAGAAAATAAAATCTCTTTCTAATCTGATCTCCATGTGCAAGAAGACAAACTCCTTCATTGAAACCATTGAATCCTGCATAAAATATATTCTTTGTATAAACAAAATCTCTTTATATTTTTATATTCTCTGTCAAAGCAATCCTCTCAAAATCAATCTCCAATTTCTCCATAAATATTTGCTTTACAAAAGAAAATATCCTCAAATTCTTCTCTGCAGACAACCTCTTTATTTTCTCAAGAAAACAAAAAAAATTGTTCATCTTCTATGCAAAAATATTTTCTCCTTGCATCATTGTTATCCTATTCTTTTTGAAATTCTTCTTCTCTGCAATTTTTCATAAAAATCTTTACTAAATTCTTCAATAGTTTTCTAAAAAAAAATTGCTTTTAAAAAGCAATAACCATCTCCTTTAAAAACTCATAAACTTCCTAATTTGAACTCAAATATCATGCCTTTTAAAAGGCAAATAAAATAGAATTCTTTAAAAAATTCCTTAAAGAAAAACTTCTAAAAACATTGCACAAAACGTGCCCCAAACTTTACAAACCTTGATAGATGCTTTTCATCGAATAACATATTCCTTCTAATGTGTAGTTTCACTTATTCGTTGACCTCCTCATAAAGCATTTGATAATAAACTATAATGCCTTTTAAAAAAAAAAATAAGGTTCATAAAACCGTTTGATAGCCTCACAAAAGCATTCGATGCTTTTCTTCACAACCTTTGCAAAAGTCTTTGAACCACTCCAAGTGCCCATCACATGCAATTTGATGTCTTAAAAAAAAACGAGCAAAACTACTTATTAACCATCACCACTGAACTTGCCTCCCATCTCACATATTAAAGACCGATGCAAAAAGATTTTCAAGAGGAAAGGGCCAGTTGCCGATGACATTTATACCCTTCTATAGGTCACTTAAGTGACAATTACCTGCAGTAGCAGGTCAACAGACTTTTAGAATAAAAAGTGCTTTAGTATAGTGGTGACAAAATTTAGGCTTAGCTTCATAAATAAAGCACTTAAATCCTTTGAGACCAATTTGTCTCATAAAAGCAATGATATCCAAAGAAATTAAATAAGCTCATTGATAATTGATACTTATGAACTATCATTGAAGCAGATTGAGGAAAAAATAGACTGTAGGATATCCTTAAAGCAACATTCTTTACTTTACAAAACATGTTTTACCAAACATTAGGTCCTGATAACCTATCATGAATCTCCGCCATAAGGATAAACTTTCTACTGCCATTATGAAGGATGTCAAACCAATACAACATCATACCAATACCCAACATCTTCAAAACACCATCACTGAATGTGAACATTGTCATAACATGAAGTAACCTACTAATTGATTCAACTCAACTCCCAAGTAACTCAACATCATAAAGTAACAACTCAACTCCTCAAATCTATTCCAAGTAACATAAACTCTGTAGATCAAAACCATATGCACTTCATCAAGCATGGTATACCTTCTAAACACCTTATGAACCATCATGATATTGCATGACATATAAAGCACTTGTTAACCTTCTTATATAAATCCTTTGCATATGAACAACTCCTGATTCCTACCATAAGAAAACAACTATGAAATGCATGATCCTCAAATGTCCTACAGTTCTGATGATACCTTGTGAAGATGCACAACAACTCAACTCTCTCAATACCTTTTGACATCAATGACAAACTATCACCATCATCAGTTTGGTCAGTGGCTATTATTTGTATTGCATATAGAATAGAAGTGGTGATTTAGAGCCTTTGTATGTGGCTATAAAGATTGGTCACTGGCTCGGAAGTCTAAGGTGACGGAGGAAGGATTCAGGATGAAGTGAAGGAGGAAGGCTAAAGAGTACCCATTCAGGATTCCGTGTTCAGCGAAGGATGGTCATTGGTCGTGTACTATTCTGGTTGGGAGTGAAGGATCGTAGTCATTCGTGAACTCTTCCGTATGAAGTGAAGGCAAAAAGTGACCCGACAATAATAAAGGGGGAGGCCCCTCCCGGAGGGGGTAGATTAATTGGTGGGTGGGAGGAAGGTAAAATTGACCATTAATGAAGTGATCAAAAGTTGCCGGTGAAGAAAAAGGTTTCTTCTTTATCTAGAGAATCGACCAGAGGTCGAGTTAGATGCCATTTACAAAACAGTTATAGTCAAGGTAGATTAATTACAACATCAATGGTGGGATAAATCTCTTACCTACGTTACATGGCTCCCACCCAAATATGGCTCTCATGATATCGGGAGGAGCCATAACCCCCCACCCATCCCCACACACAAAACTAATTTTTGGGTTCCCCTCCTTTTCGATCCAGTTGGTGGGAGAAATTCAAGTTTAGTTCCTCCCACCCATAATATTCCCCAGCATAATTATTGGGTCGAATTAATGCTAAAAAGATTTTCCAAGTCGAGAGGGAGGACCAGACAATTCTAATACTAAAAATATTTCATGTGTCCACCTGGTCAAAAGATTTTATTCGTCTTATCATCAATACAAATCGATCGAGCAAGTCAAAAGATTTCAAATCTAATCATACGATGTCTCAAATAAATCTTGTCTGGATAATCATACGATGTCTAAACAGATCTTGTCCACCAAAGAGGGAGGATAATCATACGATCTATTGAGTAAATCTTGTCCAAGAGAAAGGACCACCACTTTGAAAAAAAGAGAAGGGACCACCACTTTGAGAAAGAGAGAAGGGACCATCATTTTGAAAAGAGCAACTCAAAAGAAGCTACCTATGTATAGTCAAAATCTTATAAAGAAAATAAGGCAAAGTAGGTTAGTCCCACCCTCCATTTTTGGCTTTAGTCCGAGATGGGGGAGGTAGTATATGCCCTAAGCGAGAATTCAATTGGATGGATAGGTAGAAAGTTTCAGAGTGCAAAATTGGTGGAATTGCGAATTTGGGAAAATTTCTGCATGATTACCGAAAATTAGGTAGTTTTACCCCTCAAAATGGAGTCCTAAAAGATTATCCATTTCTCCAAAAAATATTTTCATTTTTTTTGCAATTAATTCAATTAATTCTAAAGAAAGAAGTAGGCGTATTCATATTACGTATATAATCTGGCAATGTGGAAGTGAAGGTTAAGCCCAGTGGAGGTTACTATATAATCTGAAAATATAATTAATTCAATTAATTAAAGACCAATATCCATTTTGAAATATTTTCACTTTACAGGGCTGGTACTGCAGACATGATAAGACTGGTACTTCAAATTGGACATGCTAAGACTACTACTGGTTCTGCTACTGCTGACATGATAAGGTTGATACTAACAACATAATGTTTGCAAAGAAAATGAGTATAGAAGCACTAAAATGACCTCCTATAACCCCAGGACAACATAATTTTTGCAATATCATTTCGTACAAGACCAAATTATTAGCTCTCCCTCCCGCCCGGTCAAAGCGATCACAAGTAGATGGACCAGGCTGACCTAAGGAAGAATGTTCCAGAAGCAATCTTGTGTGTTGGATAGATACCAAAAGTGTTCATATGAACAAATCTAAAGATTCCATGTAGAGATAGATAATCAAGATTGCATAAGAGATAGATACTCAAGATTGCATGTGTCAGATAGATATCAAAAATTTTCATAGGTTGAACAAATATTAGGGGGGGCCCTCAATTGCCACCCAACATTATAGGAAAAGCCTCTGAGTTTTCACCCCAATTTGTCCTGCCTCTCGGTTAAAGAAAATAGAGCATGGGGTCACCTGGGGGCGGACCAGCGAACAAAGCCAATTTTTATCTTTTATCGGGAACCCTGTAATCCCAAGCACCCCAAACGGGATCTTCAAGAGAGGGCCGGGGGAATTTACTTAGCCAAACCACCAAACAAGTTCCCTACGGGGGTGCCCTCTGATGTTGAGGCAGATACACCTTCCCCTTCTTACCATTCTTACCATAATGCTAATAACAATTCAAAGGAGAAAATACATGAAGACACTCGAGATGTTGAAACAAATGATTCTAAGTTTAGCTTTGCTCATTTTTGAGATGTAAATATATAAGGCATTATCCCTATTTGTTACCTAGAGACTCATCCAAGTAACAAGGATCGTTAGCAGAAAAGGCCAACAAAATCATTAATATTTCACAAAGTTGAAAACAATTTGTGAAGAAGATTATTTATGGTCATAGCCATTTATAAGGTTTTCTATTAATTTTTTGTTTATACAGGCCATACTATAAAGGCAAAAGCAACATATATCAGCAAGAAAACCAAAAAGCATCCAGAACTATTATGCACCCTGTTTTTTTAGAGATAGCTTATTTATATGTGTTATTAAATGGCCACATTATTGTATTGTCCAATAGATTTATCATTTAATAAATAGCGTGCATGGTATTTCTAATTTAAATCTAGGAAACTTATTTTATACAATATGTTTTCAAGGTCAAAGAAGAAAGTTTAATAATAATTTCAAAAACACTTCAATATAATTTATGTCTGCGTATTGGAGTTATGTGCCTCCATGAAATCACTTTCAAATGGCAAGGAAATCCATGCACATATAATGCTAAGTGGTCTTCTGATAAACACCTTTTTAGCAACCAAGCTCGTCAGGATGTATGATTTGCTACAAAAAAAGTCAATGCATACCTTGACAAAAGCAGTATTGTATGGCTAGAATTAATGGAACAAAAATTCCTCAACTTGAAAATGCAGGACTCAGCAATCTTGTTTGATTCCACAAAAATTTGCCAATTGTGATTTGAAATGCAGTATTGTGGAACAAAAATTCCTCAATTGCTATTTGAAAATGCAAGGCTCTCCCTCTAAAGAATCGAGTTTTAATAGCTTCAAATTAGTGGTGGGTTGTACTGTTTTTAATTGTGTAATGCATGCAACATAAAATTTAATGTGAGTTTTCTTTATTTGATGCTGTCAACCTGACAATCTTTATTTTCCTGTCCCATGGCGGCTCCATCACAGAGTTAAAAATAGAGTCCATTGCATTGCTTTTATTTATGCTGGCCAAGGCGTTGGCGTGGATAGTGGTGAATATTGTTTTTTTAAATATTTATAATTTTAGGGATTGTGAGGAATCTTTGAGCTCTTTATTTAATTTAAATTTATATTTAGTTTTTCATTTGCAATTTATTTTTATTTTTTTGGTTTATAATTACAACCAAAAAATGAGTGCTCTCATCTCCACCCCCGCTACGACTATAGTTTGCCTCGGCGAAAATATTTTAAAGAAATAAGGTCACGTGATTTATTTCACAAAGATTTGAAATACAGAGGCCATTCCCATTTCAAAGCACCATTCAAGCTTGCATAGGATTATGCTAGTTCAAGAAGGAGACTTCTAATTTTCTTCCTCTTTAGCCATTGCATTTGGGTGTGTAGGGAATATTGTATTGACAACACTTGACAACAAAGAGATGGTTTTAATATTTTACACATTTGTTTGAGAAGTTTTTGAGAGATACTTACCAATTCATGATCTTGTTTTAGGTTTTCAAGGCCACAAGCTCTTGATTCCCCCTTGAAAATATGAAAAAGTAGTGGTTGAGGGCATAGGCAAATTTTTGGGAGGTACAATGGTGCAAGGCTAACAATCTTTGTCATCAAGCAAGGACTAGGATGGAAAATGTTTCAAATAGAAAAGAGAATGGAAGGGATGAAACATGTGCAATTCAAAAATGATTTCTAAGGAAATTGACTTGAAAATATAAAATTTCTTTAAAACAAAGGTGGAAGGAAAGTGTTGAATGCAAAAAGCCAACCCATGACTCTTCATTTTCAAAGGTCTTTTTGTCATTTTGTGATATTTCAAAGGGAAGGGCTATTTTCTTTCCCATCTAAATTAGCTATATATACTCATGTATTATTCATTTTTCAACATTGAAAAACCTATTAGGTTTGGAAGCCTTTGGTTTGAATAAAATTCTTTATTTTTGCTCCATTTTCTACATTTTCTTCAATTTAATGGTGTTTTCCAAACTCCAAATCTACTTCTTTCTGTTCAATCTTATATGTTTAATTCAATGAATGTCGATAAATGTCAACACATGTTTATACTACTGATGCCCCACTTATGGTAGGGTGTTTTGTGTGGTCGACTAAACATGTTTGTGCACACTATAACTCGCCATCACTCACGCATGTGACTTTCCTTTGAAGATCACACTGGATCTCACATTGAGATTATAGAAAAGAGTTTGATGGAGATTGGTTCTTGTTGTATTTGTCCATTCACTGAATCATGCATAAGGAGGATTGAATATAGGTTTGGATTTTGTTTTTGTTTTTCTTTCCCTTTCCTTCCCCCTTCCTTTTTGCATTTTTTTACATCTGCTTGTAGATTAGTTTTATTTTCTATTTTTAATGATAATATTTAATCATATGAGGTAGGAAATTCAACTGATTTTTTAACTTCCCATGGCAAAATCTTGTAAATTTCAACATGTTTTTTCATTGTCCATAATTTCATAATTTAATTGATCTAAAATATATATACATTTTAATGAAAAACTTTTCAAATTCAATTTTTAAATGCTAATTTTAATGAATAGGCTACTATTCTTAAAGTTTTCAAACATTTGCAAACCAATTTTAATGATAAAAATTAATTATGGAACCCAAAAAAAAAAAATCACAAAATTTGTAATAAAATAGAGTGTTTGCATGACTAATTAATGATAAATCTCACTAAGTGAACCTCTATTTTAATTGAACAACTCTTAATTACTCAATGGAGACCCTTGAATGAACCAACCAAAATGCTCTCCAACTGAGGGAAATTATGGCGCACCTCTTTATAAATTCATGAAAGAATCTCGAGACTAGCCATCTTCCAAGTAGGAGAGCCTTTGTCATTTCACCTTGCAAGCTTCATGGTTGTAGGTAAGCTAGTGTGTCAAAAACCACATCAACACAAATGGTGTTAGAAGGGGGATGAACAAGAGAGTATTAGGATTGTTCATTTATTGTTTTAATGCAAATCTATCTTCTTTTAAATGTTGATATTTGTCATGTTTAAAATACAAAAAAAAAATTTAAAAATTCAAAAAACAAAAAAATTGAAAACACAAGCAAATTATCTATCTATTGAAAATTGATTGCAAATCAAAGTTTGTCCATCAATTTTTTAATAGATTAGGGGTAATTTCATGATGGCAAGCCCTTTGTATGTGCCTAGGGGTTTACACTAAATTCCCATATACACATGTAATTGGCTACCTACTTTCTCCTCTATTATTGGGCAAATTGTTGTTGAACATGTCAAGATTTGTAGGGATTTCATAACCATAAATTAGATTAACAATGAGAGTTTTTCTTGTCTACCTTTTGTAAACACTTTTTGTGATGTAACGGTTTAATGGTATACTTGCCTCACTCTAAATTCCAGACATTCATGGGTAGAGTTTGAGAATGCATTCCTAACAAAATTTGGGCAAATTATGGATCAAAAAGAAGCTTTCCTTGAATTTGTAGCAATAAGGAGACAACTTAGTGAGCCTATTTCCCAATTCACTTGAAACAATTCTACCAAGCATTAAAAAAGGTAAATATTATGTATTGGCCCAATCAAATTACTTTATTAAATCATTATTTGTGGGGATTTGATCCTTCATTTTTTGCATTGATAAGAGACACATCAGGATTAATCACTGTGGAAGGTGTTTTCCAAAGAGCTTTGACATTACCCTAGTTGGGATACGATTGCACACGAGGGATGCAAAATCAATTTTAATGAAGCCCACTACAAAATTCAATGTTTATCAACTAAGTATGTATGAGGTGCAACCAAACATGCAAGCAAGCAACTACTTTCATCCAATTTTTATGTTGTAGCAACCACAACAAGGTAACTAGCCTAGTTTTTGTGCTTTTACAAGTGAATCATGTTGTTGTCCCAATGATGTCATAGGAAAATCCACTGGAGTCTAGTGATGACTCTAATGATCAACCCAACAATGGAGTCAATGAGGCAACTTTTGAGACTATTGAAAATAAAATTCTTGAAGTGGATTTAAGCATGAAGGAAGAGAATAGTGACCACTAAAATTGAAGACATTCCATTAATCAACAATGAAGAAAATCATTAGTGCATAGATTCCCAACCAGCCATGACAAGTTGAGTTAGATATTCCAAACCTTCAATTGAGAAGTTGAACCATGATATGAGAGTCCTTGGACTTCCCAATACCTTTGAACAACTGAGTTTTCATGACAAGTGCCGCCTACACAACACAACTGAGTATGGATAAGTCACAATGTGTTGAAGTCATCATAATGTTAGACATGACTCTCAAAGAAAAGATGAGTGATAAGAAGATAGAAAGTGAGTCAAGAACATGATGCTATTCCATCGAGTGAAGAGGAACATGAATACATCTCAGCTAGAAAAATACAAGAAAATCATGAGTGCTAAGACTCCTTTGAATTGGTGGATAACCCAACAGCACTCCAACTCAAAGAGATAACAACTTGCAATGTTGGTACGCTTGAGGACAACAATTTTAAGGTAGGTGATGATGATTTTCATAACTATAATGTTAGAAAAATTGAAATAGATGAAATAAATGCTTGTATGCAACCAAACGAAATGTTAATTGAAGACTTAAGCACAAGCACCTATTTGAATGAAGAGTTGCATCCTTTTTGTAGCAAAGAAGTAAGTAATTATATCATTGATTTGTTGGTGCCTATGTTGTAGGATTGTCAAAAGTTTAATGACCCAATTGTTATTGACATGAATGTGAATGTACAAACCCAAGAAGTTGATTTACTTTGTTTTAAAGACAATATTGCTATTTCTCAGTTGGATGATCTCAACAATAGGTTCGAAGAAGAGATTCATGAGAGGTCTCAATTAAGAAATACAAATAATTCATCTTTATTTGGATTTAAAATTTATAACAATCTTGAGTTTGATGAGGAAAGTGCTTATACATCTAACAAATCTAACTTGATTGATTCTTACCTAATGAATTTTAATTTTTTATGATAATCCATTGTTTGAATATGATGAGCATGATGTTGACTATGAAAAAATGAGTGTTACTACCGAGTTAGATTTGATTGTAGGTAAGTATCTTAATGTTTTACATGACAAAACAAATCTTGATAATGATCTTTTCAATTCTAAAAATCAGCAACTAAATTTAGAAGTTGACAATTGTTTTGTTGATTTGGATGCAATGCTAACACCATGACAAATGGATCTTTGTGTGACTTGCATATACCCAACAAAGGTGTTGTTTTGGATAGAAAGACACATGACAAGTACAATGCACGTGATGACAGACATGCATCCTTGATGGATAACACCATGACACAAGAGTTTTCTAAACCCTCTCTCATGTGTTATTTGAATCTTGTTTTCTTTGTTTTGATGGTAACAAAAATAAAAGTTATTGTCATGACCATCTCCTTGAAAAGTTAAACCTTATGCATTAGGCTATGAAAATAATTAATTAATGATAAAATTAGCTAAGGGAGAGTATTTGTTTGAATAATTTAATTATTAAATGGAGATAATAATAATGGGAATAAAATAAATAGAAAAATAAATATATAATAATAATAAAATATTTGATAACGATATAATTAATAATAAATAGTTTTATTCGTTCAAAATAAATTAAAATAATACACAAAATATAATTAAATTAAATAAATTAAGACAACATTTAAATGAATAGTTAAGTGATTATTATTTTTATATTTTAATAGCTAAATCATAGTTAACTAAAATTTACCCTCAAGTTAAAAGATGAGGGGTTGTATGGAAAACATTAGCTGAACAATAGTCAATCTACTTGACTTACTTGTTAGCTCAAGTCAATAAAGGTGTTTGCATGAAAAAATAATTTCTTTTATTTTTATAAAATTATCCTCATCCAATTAACGAATGAGGAAGATAACTATTTCTTCATAGCTCAGTTAGATAAAAGTTAACTTCCTTTGATTGAGTTGTGATCTTGAGTCAATATGGAGAAAACAAATTTTATTTATTTAAAAGTATTTATTTTCAACTAGTTAGTAAGCTTAAATGGTAGGGATAACTCCTATTTTTTATATATTAAATTAAAATAATATTTTTAGAAAAATAGGAAAAAGAAAGCTATAAATAAGAGAGGTGGTAGAAGGAAAGGGGAAATAGGTATTCAGAGGTATCGAGGTAAGAGGATAAGGTCAGGCTACTATAAAAATGATTTTTGCAACCCCCAAGTAAATGGTTTATTTATTTTTCTTTGGATCATTCTTTATATTTTACAATTTCTTTAGCAAATAAATAAATGAAAATTTAAATCTGAATTCTATGTTTTCTTTATTATTGTGTATGACTGTCGAGAACATAAGCATTCAATATAATTGTATTAGTTGAACCATAGAAAAGACTTTCATGGAGTATTTCATTCTATTCTTGTCCCTTTTTCTTGATTGATCTGTATATGAGTTTGATCGACTCCTTAGAAACAATGCTGATATAAACAAAAGTGTTGGGCTACAACACAGTCGTTTAAAAATGAAATGGTTTTGAAGCTCATAGGGTCTAAACATAGATTACTGGTATCAATGTTGAATGCAAGATATTCTTAATGTTTCAAGGGTCGGTCTTCTTATGTTATTTTTTAAAACTAAACCTTAGTAAACATACATCCATTACAGAATTTTTCAAAATTCTCCACCTATCATGTTTTATCTTTCTCACCTATCTCACAGTTGAGGGCTATCACAAATGCTCCTACTCCCTATATCTTCTTTCAATGATCCATCTTATTCTAACCCTGTAGTCATTACATTCTATGAGAAGTCAATTCTTTGAGACTTTCTATCAAATAGTTTGTGCCTAATTGTGTTTCCACATTCTGCATACCTGTCCACCAAGGAAACTGTAACTACAACTTCTAGCAAAAATCCTCTAACCTTTACGCTTTGGTGGATGCCCTTTCCATGTTGCATTTCTCTCATTTTGGCACGGCAGAATTGGCAATTACACCTACCACCTTGCATTTATTTGAAAATTTCTAACAACTTTCAAATGCATATCCTACAATCATTTGTATTCCATTAAATGGCATATCTTTGAGACATTCTGTCAAATGGTTCGTGTGCCTTGTTTATATTTCTACATCTTGTAATCTTGTCGACCAGGGTAGTCGCAATTTTAATTTCTATTCAAATTCCCCTATCCTATATGTTTTGATAGATGTCCATACCTATTCCAATAAAATCCCATTTTGACATATGGAGGAAGGATAATATAATGTTGTACAATAATCAAAGGAGGGCATGGTTATGTGACCAAAAGTAGCATTTCATCATTTGATGATCTACACATTGTTATTCTTTCGCAATGTTTTTAAATTGTTGAATTGGAGTATTGTGTAGTATGAAGTACTCATCCAATGTATTCCTTGAATTCCTAATTATGTTCATCCTGCATGGTTCATTCTTCTTTCTTCCTTTATATTGCAACCATTTAAGAGGCTAACAGTAGGAACACACTACCATTTGAGTTATGGTATATGCCATGAAAGTTTGAAGCCACCTTCGAAAGTTTCATGCCACCTTTTCACTCTAAGCGGTTAACAAATTCTTTTTATCATAATGTGAATCTTTGTTTTAGCTATACACTCATTCATAATTGCATGATGCAAGAGAAGTTGTATGGCAGCTAAAGTTTCTTGGTCTAAAGCTTTTTATCTTGTTGAAAGGGTCATTATTTGTTGATAAAAAAATTAGGTGTTAGTTTCTTGAATAAAATATGCCTATTATATATGGGACAATTAATTTGTCAAAGGAAATAAATTGCAGTGCATTTTTTTGTTTTCTCAACTAAGATGCAAATTCACATGATGCTATGTGTTAGTCATTGGATTGAAAATGTTCTCCAAACTATATGCAAATGATTGTTGTTGTCCTTGTAATAATTTTTATAGTTTAGTATTGGATTGTAGGTCTAAAATCTTTTGCTAGGATAAAGATGACTTGCATTTTTTTTAAAAAGCGTTTAATGTTCTATAATTTTTGTTGTATTGATTAGATGGAGAAAGCAATCAAAATGATGTTATCTTTTAGCTACTAGATTTAAATAAATGTCATACAGATATACTAATTTCTCAATATTGTAGCACATCTTTTGGTCTAGTCTAACGCATATTATTTGAAACCTTTAGAAGAGAAGTTATGTGAATTGTCATAGCTTCTTTAAAAGTGTTCTCTATATGAGGATAGTTAAACAAGTAAAATTGATATGAGATGTGATAGTTGAGTGATGCATAGTGTCAAGATTTCTAGCTATTACAAGTTCATCAATTTCTGCATCTATTTGATTTATGATAGTTTGTTGAAGCCCTATTTGATTATCATGAATTATGTAGTTATCACAATGAGGTTTGTGTTAAATATGACTATGTACACCCTTAGTATGGACTACGATAACCCATTAGATTAGACTTACACAAAAAGGACCATGTTTACCACTATTAGAACTTTATTCATATGTATGTACATGATATGTGATCGTGAGAAATTAATTTTGTTTTCTTATACATACTTGATAGTGCTACATGCATGGGAAGGATTATTTATACCTAGAATACTCATAGATCTTGATAGTAATCCAAATCAAACTTGTTTAATTGGACTAGAGTTATTGGTTGTAATGTTTACAATCATATACTTGGCCTTGGTAAATGCCTATAGCACTTAAGTCTTAATCCAATTGGGTAAATCTTAGATAAAATAAAAAATATTATAAATCCAGAAATTTTATCACCTCCTCTAATAAATTGGATTCTTCTCAACTCATTGACAAGATTAGTATAACAAACTCTTGACCCAAAGTATATGAAAGAATGAGAGAGTCAATAAAGTGAACAAGGTAATCGTAAAACCTATGATAAAAGCATTGAAGAAATAATAGTAAGATCCTAAATAAAACTATTCGCCCATGTTGGAGGAATGAGTTCTCATTGTTAGGAGTTATAATATCTACCATTGAACTAGTGAATCTATGTTCTCTAACATGTTTAATTGAATTAATTGGTTACACCAACCTAAGATATTAATCTCCTCATGGTGTTTTGAACATAAGATTAAAATAGAGAAATGAAACACTAGAAATGAATAATTCAATAATTGGAGAACATGAATTAGTAACTATCCCAAATTACTTAGGTAAATTAATCCATAAATATATATATATAATTAGTGAGTACTCAAGCCAAGAAAAATGGGTATTGAATCCATGGGTCTAGAAGTATTTAGAAAATGATTTGATTAGCCTAGTAATAGTTAGTAATTAATTTATTTATTAATCTTCAATTTTCATTAGATATGTTGGTGGGGAAGTAATTATATTAGTGACTCCTTTGGAACTAAATTATGCTTTGGTTATATAATTAAATTAGATCATTTGATCCTATTTTAATTTAATAATCCTTAGATTAGATTTTTATATAATCAAGAATTATATAGATGGAAATTAAAAAGGGACTCATGTCATGAATCTTATGATTACTTCATTAGTTTTAATATAAAAATTTTAAATAACCTTGGAATCTAATGATCATGGATTAGAGTTAATATACGATACTATTGTGGTATTTACATGTTGACACTAGTGCAAACTATTTAGAACATGTGATTGTGCATTGCTTCAATGACAATTCTGAAAGTTATGACAAATAGTTATTTCTATTCCAGAATACATTTAGTTTAGAATGACTTGTAAGTTTATTTTCAAAATTCCATCATTAATTTTCTAGTTTCTTATTAAATGCAATTAGTTAATAGAAAATATTGGGCAATATGAAAATAGTTATCGATAAAATTAATTGATAGCATTAGAATTGATATTGGTTAAATTTTGTTTCAAACTCAATGAATTGATACAATTAATCTTAATGATAACCTTAATGGTTTTGCTTTAAGTTTTTTAAATGCAATCATTCAATATATGTTGACATTCTAGATTTTTTTTTTCATTCTTTAGTTTAATTTTAACAACTTAAACAAGATATTAAAACTGAAAAATCATTGTGTTTGGTATCAATAGTACCTCTAATTCATATTTATGGGTAATATTGTCATGCTTGAACTATTGTACTTATAGCCTAAAACAACTACAATAATGACGTATGTGGCGTCGTCTCTATAAATTGCCAGGGATTAATAAGGGATATCTTGAGAATTTAACTCTAAGGAATGGGCAATCTTCCTCGGATAACAAACTAATGGTAGATTAATAGCAAGCAAAAGAACAAACAAACAATAGTTAATACAGAGAAAATTATCAACAAATAGTTTTAAGGAAATTAGAATCATCATCATATAGTTTCAAGAAAAATAGGACCATCATCACATATTTCGAAGGGAACAAAATTATCAAAGGGAAAAAGAGACTTGTATAGTCATATATTTCAAGAAAGTTTCATTCTATTAGGATTAGGCAATAGATCAAATTAGTAAACAAGTATTGGTCAAGGTGACTAAATACTTTTTGAATCATATGCTTCCCTTAGTGGGTAGCAATCAAAGAGGAATTGTCTGGGAAAAAAGGGCCCTAGAAAGGGTTGCGTACCCACACTAACAATTCACATCAAACATAAATGAGAAACAAGAACTACATATATAGTGCACCTTGATCTTATTTGGAAGTGGGTATGTAGGCAATCTGGTGAGGAAAGGAGGTTCCCAATATGTCAATTTTAAGGTACAAAGTTGGGGAGTATCCAAAGTAATGGATTTATCAACTTAAACATCTAATTAAATTATTTTCCCAAGAGAATCACTCAATTTAAATCTAAGGATGAAATCACTAAGATAAATTTGAGATAAACATATTTATTATATACTTGGAAGAATCTCGAATGGATTGCTTGAGTCCCCAAGGTTGTAGGCCAAATTTTGAGACAAGACTCAAGCCATTAATATATATATATATATATATATATATATACTCATGAATGATAGTTACCTCGGTGCAATCTCATTAGAGGAATGTAGTCTTTAGTGAGTGACTTAGACCTCAATGCACTCTCATTAGGGGAGTGTAGTCTTAAATGAGTGACTCAAGATCCATTAAATCCTGATGACTCTAAATCTCTAGCTAGAGCAATGTACTTATCCTATATGGATAAATTCTTATCCCAGATGGATAGAGGAATACATGTCCCGTATGGACAAATGTCTCTCGTATAGATAGATGTTTGTCTCGTATGGACAAATTCCTATCTCAAATGGATAGAAGTACCTGAGTATATAGATGAATGAACACTTAATAATTTTGGTAAAAACAAAAAAAAATAGTGCTAAATTTGGGTACAACAAAAGGGTTGTTATAGTTATAATATGTTATCCACCACCAAAACTAATAATGATTTGCAAATGAACAAATATGATTCCTCATTTTAGTTTTGAAGTTAATAATTTTAAAGATGTTTTAAATGAACAATCTTATTTCTTTAATTATGGGTATTCATATAAATGAACATGCTTGTGGTTTTAGCATTAGGAAGGTGAGATTCCTCAACTTTTGATTTTTGCTAAACATCATTTGGAGTATGAGGTCGGGTGGGTCAAACTCTTTATCTTTAGTATAAAGAAAATATGCGATGATCAAGACTGCCACAATTAAACTTTTAATGCTAAAAATGTAAAAAATTGCAAAAATGGGGGCTTTCCTACTCATACTCCTAAGCCATCAAGCTTGTATTAGTTGAGTAGGGTAGGAAATTTTAGTTTTTTTGTTTTTTTTTTGTTTCTAGTTTGTTGTTTGGGTTGTGTTTTAGTTTTTTTTTTTTAGCATTGAAGTTGTGAATTGATAGGCTTGTTTTCATTCCTCACTTTTTGTCAATTTGGTTTTAAAGTCTTATGCATCATTAATTGACATGATCAAAATGACTCTTTCTAGATATCTTTGCTAACTATCTAAATTCCTTTTGCATTTATGATGGTTAAATTGTCAAGGAGCAATCTTTGTTATATCTTTCACTTGGGTGTGTAGATTTATTTTCATGCTGAAAGAAGTGTATGCAATTAAAAGATGTGTCTTGTATTTTTCATCCATCACTTCCTACATTTTACATATTTTTAAATATGTTTGACAAAGTGACTATAGTTAGGATATCAAGTATAAAAATAAATGAATTGTTATAAAAATAAAAAGAATTGACCATCAAAGTGGGCTCAAACCCAATGGTGAACTTTAGTGTAGTGGGATAAGGAAATAAGATTTAAAAAGAAAATATAAAAATAAATTTGACATTTATTCTGGGTGACTCAAGTATCTCTGTCAAGGCTACAAATGTCTGGCTAGTAGCAAAGCTATGCCTAGAATAAGATCAATGGTAACTCTATTGGGGCTATGGATGCCTAGTTGGCAGCGGAGCTATTCCTAGGTAGTCAAATAAAGGCATGTATAATAGAACAAACTTTCACATCTAAGGATGACCTATGTCTACATAAATGCTAAAAACTATAAAAACTTGATATGTGAATCTATTTTTAAGCTAAGTCTATAAATGAAAGAAGGTAATGAATCATGCACACACCTGGATGAAAAATTGTAAATATGATTGAAAATTGACTCATTTTGACTTTGGTATGAACACCTCTCTGCATGCTTGGATGTATTGATTTTGAAAACTATTCACCAGATAATCTTTCCATTTTGAATTCACTTGGACTTGATTTGTTTGGATGATGTTTTTGAAAGCTATCTAAACACTCAATTTTGCAATTTAACATGATCTTCCTTATTAATGAGATGTTCCCATGTGTAGGATTTTTAAGTTTGTAACATTTTTAGTTTGGTTTTAAAACATTTTCTTTTTGTGTTAGGAAGGCGAGGCATTTGTTGTGACTCCTCATAACACGCCCCTAATTTTGCCAATTTGAGGACCCTTTGTCAATTTTATTGAGTTACATTGCTAGCATCCTCATGTCCCTATGCGATTGAGTTTCTTGGGTGTTGATGCTTTGGCTAGAATATTTGCCTTTGTCACACTCTATCACATTATCACAATTGTAATTTCACTACACTTTCTCACCTTGGTGAATTTTGTCGTTGGTCATATTTTTATTCACCAATTACCTATAACATTTCTTCAGTTTATTGTGATATCCCTTTTTTCTTGCGAATGCTTTTTTATGTAAGTTTCCCATCTTGGTCTTTATGCAATGTCATGTCTTACCTTGCCCCATCAAATTTTGAGCATAAATTTGAATTCATGTGAGTGATTAAAAATTGGCATCAAACTTAAACAATTAAAAAATTTCAAGTCATTTTGTGTTTAAATTTTAAAAATATTAATTTTTGAATCATTTTGGACATTCAATTTCAAAGAAAAATATTTATGATTAAATTTTTTTTAGATCCGTAATATAGGCATAAGGGAGCCGTACAACATAAGAAAAATTAAAATTAAAATTAAACCAAATGCATGCCCTAAGAATAGGGTTGCAATAAGCAAGCGGCAATGCTTGCATCAATCCAAAGACAATCATTAACAAACCCTGACATCCCATTAAAGCATGGGCAAAAAGACAAATTATAATTTTGAAACTTCTGCATTCTTGACACCGGATTTGTAAACCCAAGCTTCCTAAGAACTACAATCTTGCTTAATCATTTATGCATAAGAGCGCAAAGTGATGTTGCATTTCTCACTTCCAGTAATTTTCTTTTTCTGATTTACCACTGTCCAACTATTATCCTCCCCAAAATCCTCTTTTGGAATTGATGTTTCATATGAATCCTTCACTCTTGAAGGTGAAATAAACTCCTTGTTTCCTGAGACAATAAGATCTACAATACTTGGTGATTTTGTAGTCTCCGAAGGGGAAGGAAGTTCATTTCCTGATTTAGCATCTTCCCTGTCTGAAATGTGAGCACTTCTTTCCTCAAGAGGGGGGGTTGAAGGAGATTTCTTTACCTCTGTAGATGAGTTTTCTTTACATTCATGGGGCTGTTATGAAGCCTTTTTTCCACAAAGTAGTGATGAGCTGAGGAGTCTTTCCACCAAGATGCATGACTATCAAACTTAGGTTTGAGGCACTTTACTACTAAGTGGCTAGTGTTGAAGCATCTGCGGCATCTAAAAGGAAGGCCCTCATAATCCAAAATCTAGCTCCAATTGTAATTCATTATTTTTAAAGAAATCTCAGTCGAAATGTCTTTGCTAGTATCAATATCCACCAAAATGCGAGCGAAGGTAGTGTGGTAGAAATTAGAGGAGCTTTTATCCACAAGTAGAAATTTCCCCAGCTTGTTGCCTATAGATTCAAAACATTCTTTAAACCAAAACTAAAGCAGGAGGTTCAAAAGACAGACCCAGGTAGGAGTAACCGCAAATGATTCATAATTTACATTAAATTCAGGCTGCCAAGGTTTGAGCATAAGTAGATGTTCATTGCAACTCCACTTATAATCACAAAGTACAGTCTTCCTGTCCTAGATATTATCAAAGACAACAATGAAAAAACCTTGGCTACAAGGGTAAATTTGGAGATCCTCTTTCAGAATTGGACCCCAGGTATTGATGATCCACTTGTGCAGAACAACTAGGCTAGGCTAGAATTTGACAAATCACCCAATTAAGCCCTTCTCAGAAAAGAATTTTTTATTTTCTTTGACTTCCCTTCCAAGCACATCACCAAACTCAATGATTGGATTGTCCACTATATTTTCTAGGGGTTTGACCAAGAAAAGAAAGACTAGGTCTTTGGCATTTGTAGAATTAGAGAAGAGTGAATCCTTCCAGCATTCCTAGGGGAAACCACATGTTGTGTTTCCAGTGCTGAGAGAATGTTGAGATATCCCTCCCTTCTCCGAATTCTGCCCATTCCATGGGTGATGGTATCCATATTCCGACGGGGGATTTTCAATTTGCTCGATGGGAACCCTAACCTTCATTGAGAAGCCAAGGTCTGTCACTGGAGGATTAGGATATTTCTCTAGATCTACCACAACATTCTTTCCTTCCATCTGGGGTTGATTTTTCCCATAGCGTTGCCTCCATGAAGAAGGAAACCCTTTAGCAGCAGTCATAGCCCTAATTCTTTCATCCATTCGTAGGTGCAGCACTCGGCAGTCCCCTATTTATGATTAAATATTAAAATATATTTAATTTATTATTTAAATTTTAGTCAAAATTCAAATTAATCAAATTCTAAATTGAAATTTAAGTATAATGTTGATGCAGGAGCATCCAGTGGTGTAAGGGCAATCTTGCATCATCCAAAAAGAAGTTAATTCAAAATCATTGTAGTTATTTTCATTTCTTTCCATGATTAGTGTTTCTGGTTCCATAATATCCAGAATAATAATGTAGGACTTTTAGTTTTTCCAAAACTGCTAAAAATAGTGACCTGCCTGTTTTGGAAAGTGTGCCTGCTCTTTTTAGAAAGTTTACATTTGGGCATGTAATGAAGCAAAAACTTTTAGAAAGTTACATAACAGAAATATAAGACCTTTGGCGAAGGAATTAGGCAAAGATCATTTGTGAGCTGAAAGATATTAAAGTTTTTGTTTTCTGAAAAGCCCCTAAAAATTTCTGGAACGAGATATGAGGCACTAAAACTTCCCATAATGTCCTAAAAAGTCTACAGAAATCTATTTATGGATTTCTAACATGATAGTTCACATCGCGAGCTTTCCGACACTTAAAACAGTTTGTCAATCGGACACCCAGATCAAACGTTATGCTTCCCGAAAGTTGACCTACTTTTGGAGGGAGTTGCAAATTTCAAAATTTAGCTGGAGGCCGCCAAAAAGTGTTATTTATGACTATTTTGGGGACCCTGGGCAGCAGTAGAGTTAAGGGGGCTAGTGTAGAGTCCAGAATAGGTGGAAAAGTAGAAACCCTAGCTGATTTGGGGTTACAGAAGGCTGAAGATTCTAGAGTCTTGAGGTTGGGAAAGCTGTAATGTGTGTCAGCCAGTAAAGGATTCATCCTCTTATTTTAATTGAGCTTCTGTAATGTAATGAGTTGCCCAGTTCAATAAAAGAAAGTTCTATTTGTTATGTTCAATATCTATTATTGTGTGTTTTGTGATTTACCCCCTTCATCAAGTGGTATCAGAGCAAGGGTTCCTGAATGTGTAGACAGATCGCCGACCGTGAGGCAGTTTGCACCAGGACCTGAGGTTGTGGGTTTGCTATGGAGATCAAGATGCCTCCACGAAGAAATCATCTTGGGAGGAATGCTTTGACAGAAGAGGGTTTTAGAGCCCTACAAAGGCAAATCGATGCATTGCAAGAGGAGCTGCAAAGAGGGTTTGATCCAAGAACAAGAGAAGAAAGCAAAGATGAAGCTGAAGAGGAGCTATCTGAGGAAGAACAAGAAGCTATAGGAGATCCTGCAGAAGTTAGGTTGTTGAGGGCCATTTCGAAGATCAGAAAGAGGCCCAGAATCAAAGTTTCTACATATTCTGGAGATTTGAATCCGAAACAACTTATTGATTGGATCAATGACATGGAGGAGTATTTTGAGTATGAAGATGTGGAGGACCCAGATCGAGTCAAGTTTGCAAAAACAAAGTTGAAGGGCCATGCCAGTATTTGGTGGAAGGAGGTCTAATTAGAGAGGAACAGAAGAGGAAAAGGAAAGATCACCAGATGGGATCGGATGGTGGAGAAACTGAAGAAGCAGTTCATTCCTGTGGAATATGAGATGGAGTTGTTAAAGAAGCTGCAAGGACTAAAGCAAGGTAACAAGTCTGTCAAGGAGTACACAGAAGAGTTTTATAAGATTACTATCAGGACAGGCCATGTAGAGCCCAAGGAGAAGGTAGCCTGTTACATTAATGGGTTGAGGCCGAGTATTCAGGAGGAGCTGAGCTTGGTTAGAATGACCACCATAGAAGATGCATACCAATTTTCCTTGAAGGTGGAAGAGAAGCTGAATAAAAGATTTGACAGCAAGTAAAGGGGAAGAGGTCAAGGTGGAAGGACTGGTGGAAGACCCTATGGGGGCCGAAATGAAGATGCAAAGAAAAGTGAAGAAGTTGGCACCAATTGAAATCAGAGAGGAGATAATACCGACCGCCCTCATGACCAGAACAATGGTGAGAAAAGAGGAAGAGGAAGAGGTAGACCTGGGCAAGGACCTGGAAGAGGAGGTTTCAGAGGAACCTATTTCTAATGTGGAGAAGAAGGGCATCGAGCATATGAGTGTTCGCAACATCAAGGAAGGAAAAATAGGAGACCTGAAGGTAATGCACGAGTTGCACATGTAGATGAAGATGCACATTCTGAGCATTCTGAAGATGCTGAAAGGGGAGAAACCCTAGTTGTCAGAAGAACCTTGCTAAATGAGGAGAAAGAACCAAATAAGAGGAAGAGTTTATTCCGTATAAGGTGCAAATGTGAAGGTAAGTGTTCTGATATTATTATTGATAGTGGAAGCACTGATAATCTTGTTTCAGAGGAGATGGTTGACAAGTTGAAGTTGACAAGAGGAAATCATCTACATCCATATCAAATTGCATGGTTGCAAAAAGACCATAGAGCTTTGGTCAATGAGCAGTGTTTAGTGAAGTTCAAGATTGGGGACTACCATGATGAGGTGCTGTGTGATATCATATCGATGGATGCATGTCATATGCTGTTGGGGAGGCCGTGGCAGTATGATAGGAGTGTTGTCCATGATGGCCGTGCAAACACATATTCCCTAACAAAGGATGGAGTTCGTCATAAGTTGAAGCCCTTGAAGGAGGTGGAAGAAATGGTATGTAGTACTGCCAGAATTTGCTTGGTAGATGGTAGAAAATTTTCGGAGGGTATGAAGCATGAGCGTCATTGCTTTGCATTGATTCCAAAGATTAGTCAGGAGAACTGTGAAGATGTACTAGCAGAAGTTTTAGATATGTTGGAAGAGTTCCAGGACATTATCTCTGATAATGTACCAAAAGGTTTACCACCAGTAAGGAAGATAAGTCATCAAATGGATTCGATACCAGGAGCCAGTTTGCCAAACATGGTAGCCAACAAAATGACCCCTGTAGAGAATGAAGAGCTGAATAGACAAGTTTAGGAGTTATTGAGGAAGGGACTGATAAGGGTGAGCCTAAGTCCATGTGCGATACCTGCAGTACTAGCACCAAAGAAGGATGGAGAATGGAGGATGTGTACAGACTCTCGATCCATCAATAAGATAACGATCAAGTATAGATTTCCATTGCCAAGAATGGATGACATCATGGATTGTTTGAGTGGAGCCAAGTACTTCACGAAGGTTGACCTAAAGAGTGGGTATCACCAGATCCGTATCAGAGAAGGAGATGAATGGAAGACATCCTTCAAGACAAAGGAAGGTTTGTATGAGTGGTTAGTCATGCCATTTGGGCTAACCAATGCACCGAGCACATTCATGTGGCTCATGAACGAGGTACTGAAAGAATTTTTGGGAAGTTTTGTTATTGTTTCTTTGGATGATATTTTGATTTTCAGTAAGACTTGGGATGAGCATCTGTTGCATATCAGAAGAGTTCTAGAGAAGCTGAGGGAAGAGAATTTGCTGATTAATCTAAAGAAATGTAGTTTTACAAAGGAGTTGGTATACCTGGGATTTGTTGTCTCATAGGAAGGTCTTAAGATGGATCCAGAAAAAGTAAGGGCTATCATTGAATGGCCTACGCCAAGGAGTGCAACGGAGGTAAGATCTTTTCATGGTTTGGCAAGTTTTTACAAAAAGTTTATCAGGAATTTTAGTAGCATTTGTGCACCCCTAACTGAGACAATGAGAGGGGATAGAAAAGAGTTTAGATGGACTAAAGGAGCAGACAAGAGCTTTGATACATTAAAGTAGAAAGTCGTAGAACAACCTATTTTGGCACTTCCAGATTTTAATAAGGTATTTCAGGTAGATTGTGATGCTAGTGGTAGTGGTATACGAGTTGTTTTGAGCCAAGAAGGTAAGCACATTGCCTATTTTAGTGAGAATCTTAATGATGCCAAGAAAAAGTATTATGTTTATGATCAGGAGTTTTATGCAATAGTTCAGGCTTTGAAGAAATGGAGACATTATTTGTTGCCAAAAGAGTTTATTTTATATACTGATCATCAGGCTTTGCAGTATCTTAATAGTCAAGGAAAGTTAAATCAAAGGCACTTAAAATGGGTTGAATTTTTGTAGAGCTATACTTTTGTTTTGAAGCATAGGAGTGGGAAGTCCAATAGAGTTGCAGATGCCTTGAGCAGAAGGCAAAATTTGTTGACAGAAATGAAGATAGAGGTTGTTGGGTTCGATGAGCTCAAAAGTTTGTATCCTAAAGATCTAGATTTTGTAGCTTGGAAATCTTGTTTGGAACTTGTTACTTTGGATAGGACAAAATGGTTGGATTTCATAATCCAAGATGGCATGTTGTTTAGAGGAAGCCAATTGTGCATTCCGAGGAGTTCCATGAGAGAGAACCTAATTAAGGAGAAGCATAGTGGGGGATTAGCTGGACACTTTGGTTGAGATAAGATCATTGCCATTGTTGGTGAAAATTATTATTGGCCACAGTTGCAATAGGATGTGAGGAAATTTGTGCAGAGTTGCAGAGTGTGTCAGATGGCAAAAGGAACAAGTCAGAATACAGGGTTGTATCAACCATTACCCGTACCAGAGAAGCCATGGGATGATATTAGTATAGATTTTGTTCTTGGTTTACCAAGGACACAGAGAGGACATGATTCTATTTTTGTGGTGGTGGATAGATTCTTGAAAATGGCACATTTTATTCCTTGTAAGAAGACTAATGATGTTGTTCATATTGCAGAGTTATTTTTCAGGGAAGTGGTGAGACTACATGGTCTACCAAAGAGCATAGTTTCAGACCGAGATACCAAGTTTGTTGGTTATTTCTGGAGGACATTGTGGAAGAAGTTGAAGACATACTTGAAGTTCAGTTTTGCACACCATCCATAGACTGATGGACAGACTGAAGTGGTGAATAGGAGTTGGGGTAACCTTCTATGATTATTAGTAGGAGATAAGCCCAAGGGATGGGATTTGATTTTACCACAGGCAGAATTTGCTTACAACAATTCTGTCAATAGGAGCATTGGTAAATCACCATTCCAGATTGTATATGGCAATAGCCCAAGAAATGCTTCTGAGTTAAGGAAGCTGGACAATGGAGAAAAGACAAGTGCCGAAGCTAAAGACTTTGCAGAACATCTGAAGAATTTGCATGAAGAAGTGAGAAAGCACATTAATAAAATGAATATTCAGTACAAGGCTAAGGCAGATCAGAAGAGGAGATATAAGGAGTTCCAGGTAGGAGATGAAGTCATGGTTCACTTGAGAAAAGAAAGGTTCCCAATTGGAACATACAATAGGTTGAAAATGAAGAAATTTGGACCATGCAGAATCCTGAAGAAGCATGAGGTAAAGCTGCCAAGTGGGATCAATATTTTCCATGTTTTCAACATTACTGATTTATCAAAATATCATGAAGGTGGAACAAAGGATGGACCAACAGAAGTGCAGTGGAGTATTTTGGCATCTACTTCAATGGAGGAGATAAAAGAGATCTTGGATAGCCGTGTGGGAAGAAGTACTCGGAACAAGCAATATGAAGAATATCTGATAAAATGGAAAGGAAGGCCTTTTGAAGATTCTTCTTGGTTGTCTAAGGCAGAGGTTGACCATTTAGGTTTTCCTCACACAAACATCTGAGACGTGACAGGGTCACTTCTCAAATTACCCTGAGTGTCTGATGCAGGAGCATCCAGTGGTGTAAGGGCAATCTTGCATCACCCAAAAAGAAGTTAATTCAAAATCATTGTAGTTGTTTTCATTTCTTTCCATAATTAGTGTTTATGGTTCCATAATATCCAGAATAATAATGTAGGACTTTCAGCTTTTCCAAAACTGCTAAAAATTGCGACTGCCTGTTTTGGAAAGTGTACCTGCTCTTTTTAGAAAGTTTGCATTTGGGCACATAATGAAGCAAAAACTTCCAGAAAGTTACATAATGGAAATATAAGACCTTTGGCGAAGGAATTAGGTAAAGATCAAATTTGTGAGTTGAAAGATATTAAATTTTTTGTTTTCTAAAAAGCCCCTAAAAATTTTTGGAACGAGATATGAGGCACTAAAACTTCCCATAATGTCTCAAAAAGTTGACGAAAATCCATTTACAAATTTCTAGTGTGATAGTTCACATCGCGAGCTTTTTGGCGCTTAAAATGGTTCGTCAATTGGACACTCGGATCAAAAGTTATGCTTCCCGGAAGTTGACCTACTTTTGGAGGGAGTTGCAAATTTCAAAATTTAGCTGGAGGCCACCAAAAAGTGCTATTTATGACTATTTTGGGGACCCTGGGCAGTAGTAGAGTTAAGGGGGCCAGTGTAGAGTCCAGAATAGGTGGGAAAATAAAAACCCTAACTGATTTGGGGTTACAGAAGGCTGAAGATTCTAGAGTCTTGAGGTTGGGAAAGCTGTAATGTGTGTCAGCGAATAGAGGATTCATCCTCTGATTGTAATTGAGCTTCTGTAATGTGATGAGTTGCCTAGTTCAATAAAAGAAAGTTTTATTTGTTGTGTTCAATATCTGTTATTGTGTGTTTTGTGATTTACCCCCTTCATCAAATGTTAATCTTTTAATTTATATATTAAAAAATTAATATTGGAATATGGTTTAATGCCTAATGTTTTTTACACCTCTTTATAGGTAAAGCCTTCACCATCAAGTTTTCAAAGGTCATCCTCCATGCCAATACTATTCACAAGGGATTGCCCAAAACTAAGATAGCCATGCGTGAACTACCATGAAGGTATTTCAATATTTAGTTAAGGATTCCTTTAATGTATTTCTCTAAAACACCCAAGTCATCATATTCAAAATTTCCCCAACAATGGCAGTGCATGAAGGATGAATATGAACATACCAGCAAGTGAACCATGGAATAAGGTAGGACACTAACTTGTTTAAAGAACAAGCATAAATTGAAGGCCTCAAACTCCCAAGTGCTTTAACTAGTAGTATCAAAAAGTTTACAAAGTTCAAATATTTTTTCTATTCACTTGTCTTGTCCTTTGGTTAAAGAATTTTACATCTATAGTGTTGTCATTTTAAGAATCTTTAGTCAATCCATTTAATATTTAAAAGATTTAAAGATTCTTAGGAAGACATTTCCTTGCTCAATATTGAATTTCTTGGTGCCTAGCTTGATGTAGAATAAGTTTTGGAGATTTTTGTAAGGGAATCATTAGCACTTAATTGTCTAGCTTAATAGGTTAGGGAGGAAACAAGTTAGAAATCAAAATGAACCTTGACTTTCATGAGATTTTTGATGATGAGCAGGGTGATACAACAATAAAACTATCCAAAGTAATTAAGAGAGTTGCACATGAGAATTATATCAACAATGGTAACTGTCAAGAAAAGGATAACAAATCCCTTTATCCACTTGAATATTTTGCATTAAATAGAAAAATAACAAAGCAAGTATTGAACCTCAAGAATCTAATTATCTATTAGAGGATGATGATTTTTAGTTGGGAAAAGGAAGATCCAATGGTAGCAGAGGAAGGCAATTTATAGTTGTTGGTGAAAGTGATGAAGAATTTGATCAAGTAGCCAGAAAAGATAGTAATGTTATGTGTCTTCCCATTAATGAAGATGGACATAGTGTAATTGGAGGGTAGTGTGTAGAGATTCTTGATGACGAGGAGCTTGCAAAGGAAAACATAATAGTTACATAGCCTTTCAATTTATAGAATAGACTCATTACTCCCACTTTTAAGATTAAAAGGTCACTATAAAAATATCAATAGGCAAAAGTCATATCAAACATGTACTCTAACCTTGATCTTCAGTAGAGTTCTCTTTCATGAAGAAGTTTGTGAAATATTCATATGTCTACATGTTGCAATTATAGCAACAAGAATGTAAAAGGAAAATGTGAAGTGATTCAGCATCTAGAGAAGTCTCCATTAAAAGGTCAATTCCCAGGCATGTGATTAGTGGTATTATAAATTCATTGGATACCCAAGGCTACAACATGCCAAATTCTAAAAGTACCAAAAGCAAAAGGTTGCACCTAAATCATTTTATATAATACTCAAATGAATTGAAGGCATGTGAATCATTTGACAAATTGTCAAATTGATTCAAAGCATCATCTAAGTGTCAAAGGCACACAAGTCATTGACACGTAAATAATCTATAGAGGTCACAACTTGAAGAGATAGAATAACATGGATTAAAATTTGTAGAGACATTGCAGCTTAGAGGGATTAATAAACAAAGTAGATGCAATGTCTCACATAGTGATATTAGGCCATACATATATTTAGGAAAAATGCCTCAAAGAAACTTGATATACATAAATATATCACATGCATAGGCTACACCATGACACAATGTATCATTGAACTTGTAAACTAAAATGTTTTTCTTAACCATATTTGTCCATTGACCATAGATGATGTACTTGTAGTGATTGATAAAGGTGAACCTAAAGGAAGGACTTATTGTGCTTCACACCCACACCCTATTTTTAGCCTGGAAAAAATGGGGATCCCCCTTTTTTCCCTCTTTGGTCTTTTCCTAATTTGGATTTGATTTAGTTTCATTAATAGTGCTTGGTTTTTGCTATTGATTGTTTAGTCAAAGCATCGGGGTTTGTCATTTTGGTATGATAGTAGAATCATCTTTGAAACTCTGATATTTCCTGTTGTCTTGTTTTACTTGTTTTCTTTTCAAATTAGTGGGGTTTGTCATTTGGCATGATAGTAGAATCACCCCTGAAATTTTGACATTTTTCCTTTGGACATTCATGGGGATAATTATCGGCATGTCAAGGTTTTTCATCTTGGCATAACAATAGAAGCTTCCCTGACATCCTAACATCCAAGGGTTAGTGGCGGTTGTATATGTCACCCTTGTCAGGCTTTTGGAGTCTGCCATTCTGGCATGCCTAAAAAGGAATCTTCGATGTCCCAACTAGAAAGGGATCTGACCTAACTCTGATCTACCCTTGAGCTCTACATTTATTACAATTTTCTTGTGCACGTGCACATGCAAAGGGGGTTTATTGATGTTTGACCTATTTTCAATTTCACTTTTGCATTTTGTGATTTTGTGCTCGAAGCTTTGGTGATTTATTCTTGCTTCAAATTCTCTAGCATGAGATTGAGGTTCCCGGTACATTCGAGGGTGAGAGATCATGGTTTTCTACTTGAGCATTGTTTTTGTGTGTTTTTTGGCTTTCTTTCCACTCATCTTTTCTCCAGGTAGGTTCATGAACCTTACCTATATTTTAATGGCATCATGTGTGTACGCTTGTGTTCATTTTTAGTTTTGTTTACATTAGTTTCTATTGTTTGCTTTAGTTTCTATTTGGTTTTTTCTTATTTTTCATTTTTCTTTTCCCCTTCTCATTTTCCTTATTTCTTTCATTTTAAATCCGATTTGGAGTTTGTATGCCTTTCGAGGATATTTTTGATGACATCATGCTTTCTTTTTGAGGCTCTGGATTTTTTTTATTTTTCCATCTCTTTTAAGTGTGTGATGCAAGGAAGCCTCGATCCCCAATAGCATGTGTCTACTAAGTCTTTCAGGATCGCAGTATTAGGCTTTCTCATTTTCCTCTATTTTTTGGGCACGAGTTTAATGTTCTCTCCAATCCCCAACCCCCGACATGTTAACTCATTAAGCTTTTTGAGATCGGCAAATCAGACTCCTTGAGTCTCGTTTGACTCTTTAGAAATGGTTTGATGGTGTTCTCGATTCTGAATATCCCATGTTGCTACATTTTCTTTCAAAGTCAATGTGTTAGGTTTGTTTTCTTTTGTCTCCTATTTTGGTATCAACCTAGTGTTTGTCTCGATCCCTGACCCTCGATACCCTTTAGCACTCTTTGCGGGTTCAGGGTGTCGGGGTGTGTTGCATTTATTTGTCATTTTGGCATAAGTTTGTTGGTATCCCTGATCTTTGATCCCCAACACTACATGCCTACTAAGTCTTCTAAGATCACAGCTTTGTCCTTCACTTGTTTTCATTATTTTTAGAGTATTAGTTTGATGTTTTACCTGATCCTTGATCCCCAACATGTTAATTCATTAAGCTTTTTGAGATCAATGAGTTGGGCTTCCTTGTTTCAAACTGACATTTCAACATTGGTTTGATGATGTTCCTAATCCTCGATGTATGATGTTTTCACTTTCATTAAGTTATTTGGATTTTGTGTGTTGGTCATGTTTGCTTGGGTCTCCTATTTTGGTATGCATTCTATAGATGCAAGGAACAAAACAACAGAACCAAAATAGGGTTACAACAATTAAAAGAAGAATACTCAGAATGAAAATATCATAAAGACAACACACACAGAGAAGAGAAAGCAATTAGCGTGGTTCACCATTTTAATGGCCACATCCACAAAGAAGGGGATTCCATTCATATTACAAATGATACATCTCTCTCTGTGTTTTTACACATCATATCTATCTTCTGAACAGCAGCAATTCACACCACATTGCTATCTACAGATCTTCCTCATACATTTTATCCACCATCAGGCCATTTCCAAAGATCCAACCTCATGCCAAAGAAATGGCAGTTTCATAAAGAACGGTTATAGAGGAATATTTCTGAGTCTACAAAGGAAGACAGATCAGTTACATTAGGCTTCACAGTTGCCACGTGCCCAACACATTCAACATTTGCCCGATCCTCAAAACCCGATAGCCTTGCATATCCTTAAGGGGTTCAATGCATTGGGATATTTTATATTTGCTTGCAATATTGGTGTAAGTTTGGAGGTGGCCTCAGCTCCCAATCTCTAACAAACTCTACCTTCTGCCTCTAATCAGGATCGAGTTGTTAGGGTATTTTGAGTTTTAGGGTATGTTCATGAGATATCCCCAAGCTCCAATCCTGATACTTCACGCCGTGTTATCCTTAGGGTGGGTATTGAACTCCTAGGATCCCTTATGCTTTATAATACATTATGGCTAATCTCTAAAATCCATTTGTTTACTCTCTTGTACTCCAAAATCCTTAACATTTAGTATTCTACACAAATCACAATGATAAAACTAAAATTTTCACCTAGATCCCCAATCTACGAATCCAGATCCCTAAGAGCCACTTGTGAAGGAGGCGGTGCTTGATCTAAACTAGTGTAGTCACTGCTCCTACCAATGATACCAAGGAGATTCTCACAAAACCAACACTACTTGACTCCCCTCACTCCATCTAGCTAGGCACACCACTAGCTGATGGTGGTGCCTATATCGCTTGAGGTCAGACTCTAGGCCGCTCCTCTGAAGCCACAAGGCCCTCATCTCTCCATCATCATCATCCTACTACCCAAACTGGCATGGACTCATCCTCTTACTCACTAGAAGAATCCTCTTCATTCTCCTCCACCTCCCACTCCTATCCAAGCAGTCTAGGATCTCCCACTGATGCATCTAGTAAAATTATTGGAGCTAGCCTCGATGTGTCCTACCATGTTGTAAATGATGGGGTCACCCCATCATTTTTAGCATCATAGTGGTGTCACATCCTACTCCTCATCATCAAAGTCACTCAAAGTGACATTTATAATTATCAAGAGAGGATGGTCTACTGGCCTCACTGCACTACAATGAGAGCACACATAGGTTTGTATAGTTACAGGAATACCCTGTACCTATCTCAACTTCCACATCACCCACCTATAATAAATGGCATGATGATATGATCAAGGTGACAAAAAAATGATTAGTCCCTCTATATTCGAGCCATCTAATGGGCCATACTCATATCTACCAATATGGCCTCCACACAATATTAGTGTTGTGTAGTCTCGCAACACGCCCCATTTTGCCTAGACAAAATGGGGACTCAACCGCTTTTCTTTCTACTTGTGTGTTTTTTGTTGTGGGCAGTAATGGGAAAATTGTCATCCTCCATCAGGTTAAAGTTAAGCTAAATTTCAAGCTAAAAATTTTCCCCTATGAAGGCCATGAAAAGATAGAGGATGAAATTCTGATCAACCTTGCCTTTTGGATCACGTCAAAATTCGCTGAAATGACCAAGTTATAGTCCTTAGAAGATCCAATCAACTGGATATTTTGGTCAATTGGACATGACATTAGGGACGCACAAATATAATGTCCAGTCCTTATATCATGTCCAATCTTTATGTTAAGTTCCAAATGCATCGAAACAGTATCCAAAATTGAAAAGAGAATTAAACATCATTGATTCGACTATACACCCCAACCTGATATCAAGCCAGTATCCCAAGGTAAGTATCCATATCCATAACCATATCCAATCCTAAACCATCAAAATTGTCATATAGAGTTGTGAAACCATCTACCAGACTAGATATTTCGACAAGACATGATCAAACAAACAAATGGCATATCCATGTCCAGGTCCAGTGCCAACCGTCAAACTTACCTTAGCCTTTAAACTTTCCAATGCATGGATATATTGCACCAAACATTTCAAACTGGATGTTAAACTTTAAATCGTTGACTTTTTCGTTCTAAATGCTCAAATCGTTGACTTTTTCAACTAGATATTCTGCAATGGACATTTCAAATGTCCTGCCCTTCATGATCAAATGAGAGCCCATCACTTGCATCCTTAGTCAAAGGAGTTTGACCACCTTATTAGTGATGTCACCAGACCAAGTTCCCACCATGATATTCACCTGACCTCCAGTCAAAGTCAAATGGATATTTCGCAATGGACATTTCGAACTGCATGCCAAACTTTAAGCATCCATGTCCATATCCGGTCCTATCTTAAATACCACGTGGAAGGTCGCTCTCAACCGTTAAAGTTTTAAATTCAAAATACTTTCTTTTTGCCACCTGTTAATTCCACCCATGGCTAAGCAGTAAATATTTACCTAACTGCAATGAACATTTAATGCACCATACTTAGTGAATTTGATAAAAATAAAAGCTAATCGTAACATGCATTGTTAATCATCAAAAGCATCTATTTGAGATTTAAAGAGATTAAATGTAGAAAGTTGCGATTGAAGGTAAAATCATAGGAGATCAACATATTGTTTAGTTAAACGAAATCCATCGAACAGTAAGAATCAAGGTGATATCGTAGCTATCAAGTATGGATACGACAAACCCCCCTTTTTGTTTAACTGTTGATGATTATAAGGGATCTTGAATTACCTGGTAGATTAAGATTGGTATACCCATTTTAGTTCCCTAATGCATGATTTAATTATGGATACATGTATTGTATAGGACAAAATGCAAGAATGACAAACATGCAGTGAACGAGAGTTCTAACCACAGATGTTCCCTACTCCTGGCGGAGTATGGAACAAGTTAGGCTATGCATTGGATACTCACTGTAGAAAGACAAACCTTAATGTCTTCAAGGCAAGGATCCAGGTTTAGGAGGATGATGTTGTGTTGAATAACGTTGTATCGAGCAAGATGTATCATGCATCTGGATTTCCATACGTAGTCGATACCTTGGAGTTGGTGGTTGAATGTTCTCATAAATACAACCATATTAACAGGAGGGTAGAGCATCAAGGGTATCACAAACATAGTCAGGTTGCCCAAAGACAGGGATTTATTTGAAATAGACCTGTTGGATTTAGGACATACAACTGAGATGGGGGGTGAATCAGTTGTCCAAAACTTTCTTCTAATTAAACACTTAAATCCACTTTGTAATTCAACAACATAATGAATCAATCATGGAAACATAATACATTGAATCAAGAGCAGAAACACATTAACAAATAAGACACCAAGATTTTGACGTGGAAAACCCGGTTAAGGGAAAAACCACGGGGTGATTAACCCAAGATTGTATTCTCTGTTAGAAGAATAGAAAGAACAAAAATGGCACATGCCAATTAGGGCTCACTACCCGAGCACACTGCTCACAAGAGGTCCACTACCTACAAGAGACACACTATCTACAGAATGATAAGTATCACATACTTGAACTAGAGAATAGCATCTTCACCATGCTTGAGTCAGTTCCATTTAAGCTCAGTACTTTTGCTCTGCCTTTCACTCTGCTCCTCTCTACCACACTCTCATCCTGACAAGATGCCTTTGAAATGACTTAACAACTCTTTATTTATACAAGACCTCGACTTAGGAATTATCATCCAAGTTGGCATACATTACGGAGAAAATACATAAATACAACATGACTAATTACAAAAGGACTTCACGCGGATCAACACATTGTCGGCCACACAGATCTGAGACTTTAATCTTCATTTAGGAATACACCAGTCCTCACATAACATCTTCAAGATCATCTGTAGGATGTGTAACTCATCCGGTCGGCTAGAGTTAGGAAGAACATCATCATTTGGAAGTTATTCTTCACTTGCGAGCTCAAACTCCAATGCAGACCACCAACATGAATTGGACACGATCCAAAGACCTCCACAAGCTTGCCTGAATTGCCAAGAACATCCACACTACATCTACTTACTGAAATCCTTAACTCCTTCATCTGGAACCTCAAGAACACAGTCTATCATCACTGTCACAATGGAATAGATGCTTGCGGACCTCCAAACCACGAACCAATTGAGTTGTCAATTCACATTGACTTCCTAAACATTCCCTCAAAATCGCAGAACAAGATATTGCATTTCTGGATCTCACCAGACCTATCTGTGTCACTCTGTCACCTCTGAACACTTGCCGGAACCGGTTTTACTTGAGTGGCCACAACTTCTTCAGATCTTCATGTGGACCTCTAAAATCTTTACTAGATCACCTTAAGACACATATCTACAAACCCTTTGATGTGCATCCTATGATATTCATCTTAGCTAGGATCTTTAGCTCACTGTCTTCACTGTTCTTCTCTGTTCTTGATTAGGACTAATTTTCTCAATATCCTTAGCACACAGCTCATCCAATCCTTATCATCAATGCAGCAGGAGTATGTTGACATCAATGACAACACCGGTTAGGCCCATACTTGTAAAAAGACCTGAATGCCTTGTCTGATGAGTTTAACAATAACCTTGCAAATTGCCAGAAAATTATGTATACATCATGGATGGATCTTGTGACTAAATCTAAGGTGGTTTCCAAAATGCCTCACAACCTATTCAAGTTTGATTTCAACCCTGAGATACAATACATGATAACTTTGTTGAGCAGGATGGCTGGAAGAGTAGATTCAGGAACTATAGAGCCATGGATGTTTGGCCTAATCCACTTCATGAAGGAGAAGGGTAGGGTAGTACATTAGGCCAATCTCATTAGTGACAAACTTCATGATAGAATGATAGCATGGAAGAAGAGAAACTGGATGTTCTACATGGCATCCTATGTGGTGTATGTATGTGCCTATAGATCTCAGTTTAATGGATTGCGTACAGTTGGGAGGTTAGGACATCATCCAACAGATCAAGTGGTATGGGAATATT
The DNA here is from genome assembly GCA_027924645.1 of Cunninghamia lanceolata. Classification (NCBI taxonomy): domain Eukaryota; kingdom Viridiplantae; phylum Streptophyta; class Pinopsida; order Cupressales; family Cupressaceae; genus Cunninghamia; species Cunninghamia lanceolata. Next base: position 287,274 of record BSBN01001464.1, on the reverse strand, counting down.
ACCCACAGTTGGAGAGAAGATAGTCCATCCAGCATTTCAAGATGGTGAACGATTGTTTCATCATGCACCTGGTTCGACTAATGAAAGGGGATCGAGCAAAGAGGCTCTCTAAAGAAGCCCAAGAGGTAATACATCCGCATAGGGCACGGTTCATCTAGTTCCCCACCTTTACCTATATTATGATGGAGGGATTTGAATGGAACCCTTTTAAATTGTCGTGATGCCCTATAGACAGGGTATTACTATTGGAAATCACAAGGCAAATCATACCCTCCTATGAGGTGTATGTTAGGAAAAATAAAAAGGTAAATATCAAGTTCCCAATAGCTATCAACTGGTATACTTGTTTGGACATCATTAATGCCAAACTATCTAAGGCCGAGTTGGAAATGTTGAACTTAGGGTCATTTCATCTTTCAAGGAGTTTTGATCCTTATCACAAAGTAGAGAAGTATAATAGCATAAAGCTACAACACACCCCTCACATAGAAGACTTTTGGGCTGACTGTATAGATGAGGAGGATGTAAGGAAAAGAGGATATCAAAGATTGAATTTTAACTAGATTAGGACCTTGGGATGCTTTGAAGTGCCACCTCAAGTAAAATCTGATGATGGTCAAGTCTTGGATCTAGAGTATGATGAAAAAAGGTATACAACACAGCTTTATCCCCTCTGGATTGGACACAACTAGAAGAGACCTCCATTGATGCCATAACCAAGAAGGTCATGATCACCACCCAAAGGTGGGTTAAGAAGAAGTTGAATGAGATAAAGGCAAAGGGTGTAGCCATAACCTATAATAAAAAGAGAAAAATGAAGCATAGAGGAAACCTAGAGTATGATGATTTTCTCATCCATAAGAGAAGAATCATGGAGGCAAAGTTGGCTGAGCTGGGAACATCTGCAGCTAGAGAGGCTCTGACAATAGAAGGGATCACCGTTGCCACAAGGCCATCACCTCCAAGAGACCAGCCTTTAAGGGCAATTCCCATTTTTACCATAACTACTAAAGAGCATCATCCAATAGACATACTAGGAGGTCTGATCATACCTAAACAGAAAAGGGGACCTCTTACGCCTATGAGAGGTGCTATAAATAAGCCAGTGGATACCCAGGCCAAAGTAGAGGGACCTACAAGAATGGCGCTAATGTTTGGCTTTGATCAGCCTCAAGGGACTCCACTATCTTTGCATGTTTTGCTTTAGACACATCTAGCACAATAGGTTGAGGTGTATCATGTACCTACTAAAGGTGAGGTGAAGCAATTACAACATGCCATACCTACTCCCCAAATCATTCAGGTGAAATAGGAGCTAGCTAAAGAAGCAAAAGCATAGGAGCAAGCTCTAGTTGAGGAGTTGCAGTTACCACTAAGTCAAGTGATAGATATGGTAGATGATGAAGTCACTCACTCTATGACTAATGACCTAGTCTCCTCATTGTTGGCACACCAACCACCACAGGATGAGCCTCAACAGGAGGAAGATGATATATAAATAATAAGAAATATAGAACCAACAAGGGATCCTACAGTACAGAATATATTGGATATAGAGAAGTTAGGATCGCCTCAAGAGCCATTGGGCCAAGGTTAGTTGGATGACCTAGTAAACAGAATAACAACGGATGAAGAAGGGATGGATGCATCCCAGTCTGAGGCAATAGATAAATCATTTGAGGATGTCTCAGTCTTGGATATTCACAAAGAAGCTGCTTAAGATATTCCTACTAAAAGAGAAATCAAGCAAGCTAAAGAGCAAGTAGAAGAAGAATATAATGAGCATGAGCAACAAGAGGAGCAGGTCCCATAGGATAAAGGGGGTGAAGAAATGGTTGATGCAGGTGAAAATTCTGATATTCTTCAATATGAGGTTACTGAGTTTCCTCAACAGGAGGTCCATCAAGAAGAGATTCCCCAGAAGGAGATTCATCAGGAGGACATGCCAAAGCAAGAAGGAGGTTCAGATAAGGACATTGATATGACAGCCAAGGATGCTCACATTTTGCAATCAGGTTAGAGAGGACCAACTAAAGACATACCAAAGTGGTTGATATCTAAGGTAACAGAACCTCCTATTAACCTAGTCTCTTTCAATTTCAAGGCTTTATTTAGTAAAGAGGAACCCAAGCCCAAATGGAAGGCAAGGGCAATATCTGCCATTAAAAGGGATACAACTAGGCATAGGATAGCACATTTATCAATTCCTATAGTGGATAAGTCTAAAGGGGAGATTATAGCAAGTGAGTACCAAATCACTACCCTAGACTTAGGTCACACAACCACAGAGCAGGAAATTGATGAGCTCAAAAGCAGTACACATGCAACGACGGCTAGAATTCACAAGGTCAAGCTGAAGAATAGAAAGTTAAAAGGGCGCAATTCCCAACTTGAAGCATTTGTGAAAGGGCTAGTAGCTACAGGAACACAAGTTACCAAGGTTCAAGCTAATCTAATGTTGGTAACACAGGAGGAAATAACTGACCTGGATGAGAAGAAGCATCAAGCCTAGATAATGCAAAATTGGTTTCAAAAGTTTATAAAGGATGAGGAAGAACTGATTCATATTGCATTATCCAATTGGGATACTTTAACATATATCAGGTCAAAGGTGGACATCCTGAAGAAAGAATGTGCTACAAGGCTTGATCAGAATGATCTGGACCTTGGTAAATTGAAGAATGTCCATAAGCTAAGTGATCAGGTGTTGTTGAAGCATGATATAATGACAATCCAAACTATGCCAAAAATATCAATATGAATAAAGGATCTAAAATTTGAAGAGGATATCCTAAAGGGGTGTAGACTCAATGCAATGGATATAAGCATCAAATCTCATGACCTCCTAACGGATGAAATGTAGATCCTAGAAGAATTGCTTGGGACCCTCATGAATGAGAAAGAAACGTATGACGAACAGGTGTCCATAGGAACACTTAGGCTAAATTTGAGGTTGTTTTGAAAAGTCCAGTGGAACATTTCTCAAAGGTAACCATAGATCAAGTAATGGACTTATCTGTGAAGATGATTCAAGCATACATAAAGCAACTGGATAATAGGGCTAGTAAGTGGATATCCATAGATGATCAACTTAAAATGCAAGACTATGTTAAGATCATAGCACAGCAATTTGATAAAGTGGAGATAGACAAAACTATCAAGGCATATGATGTGTATAAGAATCTGGATTCTGGAGGGATGATAGTTGGGGAGGATGTCTTTTGATACATAATAGGATATTCAGGAAGATGAGAAGGTAAAGGTGCAGGGGAATATTCTATTGCCAGTTGTCATCCATCTCAAATTGTCAGTTGGAAATCACATGCCACTTTTTTTGACTGTTGATATTTTGAAAGTGATCCTGACCGTTGGGCTATTATAATCGATCTCAGGTCCTTATTCTATAAAAGGACCTAGATCATTTGTAATTAGGGAGACTAAATTAATGAACTCTATTGAGCACTAAGTTTGTTGATCTAACAACTTTGTGACTTATTCTCATGGTTCTTTATCATATTAGTTGTACATTTGTATATGTTTGAACATATAATGAACATGAAGTTTCATATTACAGTTCTATCATAGATCTTGAGTAGTCTTTATTGATTTTTGGCATGTAATGCTGGATTGTTGCATTCTTTAGAAGTGCATTCAACCTACTGCTTATTGTTGTCAAGTTCCTTTGAAGATTCACACCTCTCATACGTAATTGTGAATGTTTCTGGTGAAGTATTAGTAGGTTTGCTTCATTTCATGATTATGTCTGGATATACATGTGGATCGCTAGTGAAATTTAGGATTCTTAGAACTCTTTCCTCCTAACCTAATCTTTTGACTTTTATTTTACAAATTGTAGTGAGGAATTGTAAATAATGATAAATCATATGCAGATAACCATAAATAATGATGAATTACATGCTTTAAAGAAGATCTTTAAGTAAATTCATAGTTTACATGCAAAGATTAGTTCAAATAAGGATAATTTCAGAAGAACTAATCAAAGTTAAGATCATTTTAGAAGAACTAATCAAAGTTAACTATAATTTCAGAAGAATTGATCAAAGTTATATCAAACTTGTAATAATACATTTGAAATCTAGTTATTTACTTAATAATTTGACATGAACTGAGAGGATATGTGCAGATTGAGCTAAATATGCAGGATATTAGTGAATTATGATAGATTCTAGATAGACATGACTTGGAAGTGTGTATGTCCCGAAAATGGAAAATGACAGATCACAACAAACTGTGAGTGACAATAAGATAGTCAAGACCTGACAATCAGAGACTTGAGACTTCATATCTTTAAGGATCATGTCATCTTTCAAGATAAATAGAGGCTTGTTGTGCAAACTTGTATTCGTGTGCATGTGACTAAACACCACATCAACAATTAGCACTCTATAACTTATCAAAAGTCTATCACCTATACATCAAATCTCCAAACCACCATGGCCTAATTAGGGCATAGGTGTGTACTCATGGTGTGTCATATATTTAATAACAATAGAGATGCCTGCAGGCTGCATGCACCCAATATGCTTGAATTCCAACACCTATAGGAGTGTACAAGTCATCAAATTGTGGCCCTCATAGTGCATGTAGTGGCCAACATTATGGTACAAGTCAGTGAGCATGCTCTTGCCCTACACAAACACTAGCATGTGCTCCTCCATCACCCTAATCGTATGGACAAATCCACCATTCAAATGTGAGCCTCTCCCATCCAATGCAATACAAAGGGTGACAATACCGATAAGCACGTCTAACCAAGGGAATGGTAGTTGCTCCCTGCTCCAACCACCTCATGTAGATGGGCTTAGTAGTGTCACTAGGCATGATCCAATTAATCACATGCATCTACCTAGCCTACATGTATGTGAGCAATCATTTCTCAATGATCAACATTATATGCCCTTAAATCAACAATCTTATGATGTGGTAAATTTCCTCTAATGTAACAGTCATCTCTCCCATAGGATGATAGAAGACAAAGGCGTCTGCATCCAACCTCTCCATCAATGCCATCAACCTATGGTTATGAAACTACATCTCTAGCATGGTGTACACCCAGTATACACCAACTCTACACAAGAGTGCAATATCCTCTAGTGTCAGTGCACTCAAACGACCTCACAACAATTCAAAGATTCTCCCTCCAGTGTGTTCCCCCATCGTAGGAGGATACTACAATCACAAAAATGGAATCATATTAGTATTACATCATAAAACATCAAATTCTAAATCTAAAAATGTAAAAAAAATATGTCTTAATGGATGCCTACTCCTAGACGCCAGCGTGCCCTTTGGTCCCTAGTGTTTCCTAAGGATGCTTGTGCCTGCAATGGACATCAATGTGTTCTAAAGATGCCAGTGCACCGATAAGACACCAACGTTCCATGTGGGACCCATCAATGCAAAAAATGAGTAAAAAGTGCATAAACATTTAAAATTTTAACTAACCTCATGCATGGCGACATCTTTCTCCACACGCTCTCAGTGCGTCCAATCTGGGTGCTCAAAAAGCTCATCTGCATGGCATTTTCACTCCTCAAGTGCTTTGGGTGCTTAGAATTTTCTAACTTAGGTAAATTTAAATGAATAATAAATTTGAAAAAAAATTACTATTTATAATTAATTTTCAAAAATTTTAAAGCACCTCGCACAAAAAACTTAATAACTTGAGCCTGTGAACTCAAATTTTCACATCGTTTATTGCATTGAAATCTGGGCTCTGTCATCATGAAACTGCATCTCTGGCATCATGTATACCCAGTATACACCCACCCTACAAAGAACCACAATTGTTGGAATGTTTGTCATTGATGTCAAAGGTGAATACACATGTCATTGAGATTAAGAAGATAGTCATGAACAGACGAGAGTACAAGAACATGTTATCATTGATGTCAAGAAGGTGCATGAACAAGAGTGGTGTCACTAATGTCAAAGACATAAGACCGATATTGTAGGCGAGATTGATGTCTAAGAGTTCATTGTGGAGTTTGTTGAAATATGTCGTCATTGATACCATACAATACATGAAGTAAATTTCCATCATCAAGGACAAAGCATCGTCATCATCATTGTGAAGTTGAATAGAAATGAAGCAATTATATTATGTTTAAATTAAAGATTTAAACAAGACGTTGAAGAGTTCTAAAGAATAAAGTAAGACAAAATGTATATGGGTGAAGAATAAAATAAGACAAAATGTATATTGGCTGACCAAAAGGAAATTAATGATCAAGGGAGTAGTGATTTGCTAAAGTGGCCGACTTTTCTTATGAAGCCAACTTCTTGCAATGTTGGTCGACTTTGCTCTAAACAAGACCAAGTATCATATATATGAAGATTAAAGAGCAAAGCCCAAATAATATTTAGTAAGGACAACCTCATATTTACCTTGAGTGCCCTTAGTGGAAGGGATGGAATAAATTAAGACTTAAATACTTTAATGTGGCCGACTTTCTTGTAAAAAATATATTAAGTGGAGCGCTTAATATATAAAAGACAAGTGATTATGATACAAATAAGGCAGAGAGATTAAAGATGTTATGATATGTGCGCTAATTTGAAAAAGACTAATGATGTGATTATAAAGGATAATAAGGCAGTGATTTGTGAAGAGTGGAATTTTATTTATTAAGAGTAGCAATTTAAATTAAAGTGCAGTGATTAACATCAAAGAGGCAGCTACTATATTATTGTAGACACCTAAAAATGCTTTGACCCTGTTAGGTCTCAAAAATGTAGGTTGCTAATCCTAAGAGGATGCCAGGCTCTATGTTTGGATTTGCAACGTTTTTGAACTAACTTGACGAAATCAACCTTCAAGGTTTGATGATTTCCTACACTTTAGGTCCTACTACACCTAGGTGGGTGAACCTTAAAATATTAAAGCAGTCTGAGTGTGGATGAGTGGACTAACTAGGTCTATCTACAATGGCATAGGATGTAGGATAGATAAAAAAGCTGACTAATTAATTCTATGTATAATGTTTGATAAGTGATTGACAGTAATTGTATAAGCAATATCAAGGTAAAAGGTTTTAATTTATGAGTTGAATGAGACCAGTGCCTTGTTGGGTAACAGAGTCAATTTGAAGGACCAAGACCAGTAATTTCTTAATGGTAATAATTCTAGTTGTTTGGCACAGTTTTGGTTTATAGCTTGTATAAACGTGCAAGTAAATGACTGACAGACTCTTCTTCATAATCCAACCAAATAAAATCAGATATCTTATAATTCACCAGAAGGTATTTTAATCCTTACTTGAAGGAACCAAATGAAATGAATGGACAAGATTAACAGATAATATTTTACTGGAGACAGAATGGCAATCCTAATTATATGGCTCTACTTAGTAATCCCAACTTATTACTTCCAGGCTACTGTGACTAAATCAAAAGGGTTTAATTCCTCAGATGGACACCAACCAAATTAATCACACAGATACAGCAAATGTGTATTGACAGATTAAATATATACTTGATATCTTAATCTGAATAAAAAGGAAATGCAGAAATGGAGACAGCGACACAATTGAATAATTTCAACAAACAACTGATACCAAAGTAGAAATACTAAATTAGAGAACTTCAAACTTCTTCAAATAAAATATGCAACATAGTCATTTTGGAACATTGTATATTATGTATATATGAATATCTTCTACTGCTGATCCCCTTTTCAGCATCGATTGTTTGAACTTATATAGATATTTCTATGAAGAGATACAACTCTTCAATAAGTCTTTTGGGAACTTAACAAGTATTAACAATAATTACATAAGCGTAGTTAGCCTCTATTCAGCCATAGATAAACTTTAGCCAGATGATCTAGATACTCTTGATCACAGTGAGAATCAGTAAGCTCAATAGCGCTTCTAGTAATTACATCAAGAGTAACCATCTCCTCCAATTGTTTGCAGACTTCTTTGGACGCAGAGGCTTTATCTTTCAGAGCTCCTGTGGCTTTGTGTAATATAATCTGACAGTCAATAATCCATTCTTCTTTGCTCTTCACCTCTCCGTTGTCTTTAAATAACCTAGGCACTCCTGCACTTGAAGCATCAATACCTTCCTTAGCATCAGCTTTAAGTTTGTCATAGTAATGTTGGTGTTGTTTGAGCAATGCTCTGGCATCAGAGATATCTGTACTATTAGCAGCACTTCTGTTTTGTAATTCAATTAATTTTTCTTGTATTCTCTTTTCAAGTCTTTCATGTTCTTTGACTGCTTTATGATTCTCTGAGTAATTATCCCAAAACTGGTTCAACCACCGCACCATGTTTGCATACCTGCTCTGCAGTATTGTAACAAATGCATCTATCTGAATTTGTGTGGCTTGGTCAGGGGATAATACTTGAGTGCCCTGTGAGCTCTCACCTCGAGTTATTCTTTTTGTGGATTGGCCAAAAGTGCTCTTAACAGCATCCTTCAAGTAATCATTTTCTTTTGTCAATCTCTCACAGTTCAATTTATAAGCATCTCTTTCTTTGATCAACATTTGAGCCTGTGCTTTATTCAACTTTGCGACATTGATACCAATGTCTGCAGTAATCATAGGGTCAGTTTCCCCTGCTTTCAAAGTCATAACATGGCCAAAAGTCTTTTCAGTATCTATGATGGCCGTCTTCTTATGAGGAGGGTACAATGCCCATATCATCAAGGAATTTTCATCAGTATTATATCTTGTTCCCATATACACTTCATTAACTCCTTCTGGAGTAAGCTTATACTTATCATCAGCACTATTCAGAAAGCTGTCAAAAACCAAGGCAGGATTTAAGTCCAAACCAGGAAAAATCATAACCCCTGCATCTTTGAGTAACTGTCTACCCTTGCTAGGTGTCATGTCCTGTATTTCTTTATCTACTGTTTCCTTCAGCATATCTAATAACTGTTTTTCATTATCAGCAGAAACATCATCTACTGACTCTCTAATTTCTTTTCCTTTGTATTTATATAGGAATAATTTAAATTCCTTTGACTGAATAAATGCATCATCTGAAATGAAAGAATCATAGGCCGTTTGGCATGGATCTTCATCAGCGGACCCCTCCTCATCATGTAGCACAACTGGAGGCTGATATTGTTGTATTTTTCTTTTGGACATTTCTATGGTTTTATCTTGTGGCTGCTCTTGTTCAGTGAGTTCTTCATCTTCAGAGGAAACCACTTCAACTTCTGCCAACTGCTTTTTCTTTTCATTTAAATCTCTGTTATATTTTTCTACCACCAAGTCGACTTCAGCTTCTTCCAAATTTCTAATGACATCATCATTTGGATAATGTATGTGCATGTATCCACTGAGATTCTGTTTTCTTCTTGCAGAGTCAATGAAACCTTCAGGGTCAAACCCTTTCCTCACCTCAGCAGTCACCATGTTATAATGCATTAGTTTATCCAAAATGAGATTGTATCCTTCTTTTGAAACCACAGTAAAATCTCCAAAACGCAAAGTGCTGGGCATGAATGATTGTTTATCATGTGAACTTAGATGCATCACATTCGAACAATGCATTTGCCTAATTATTTCTAAATATGCAAGTCTGTCAGGGACAGTTTTAGGCAATATGAATGGAGTATCCTCAAATCCATAAACTCTGATCATAGTGGCATCCTCAAAGCAGTACCAGTCTCCCCAATTATGAGTGACAGTAGGGGGACCACCAAAATCTTTAGGTCTGAGGAACCTTTTTATTTCATTTGAAATTGAATATTCACAGGGGTGGTTGAAATACCTATACAGCACTTTTACACAATGCTCTTCAAATTGAGCATAGCTAGAGTTGGCATATCTACTATCCCAGATTCTGGTCCACATTTGCACAGGTATCTTTTCCCCTTTCTTATCTGTAGCAACAACTCGAAACTCATTTGGCCATAACCCTACTTCCTGGCCATAGTATAACACCATATGCATAAGCATTGAGTAATGCTCAAAAGAGCATGCTGGAGCATTGTTTTTTATTGCAGATAGACCAGAGTCTATTCTAGTAGCAATATAGGAGGCATAATCAAATTGTCTGGCATTATGACATTGAATATCAGAGGCTATGACCATCAGAGGAATAGTCATGAACTCAGGGACCTCTGAGCCAAGGACTTGGCCTACAGAAAAATAAGTATATTGTATGTATGGTTCAAAAATGGCTACATGAAAGGGAGGGCCATCATTCTCAGTCAAGGGTATCACTTCTCCTTCAATCCTGGGCCTATGAATGGGCAACCTCCATCCATTGTAAGTTGTGTCCATTCTCCAATACTCTTTGTCCAGATCTTCAAAAATGATAGGGACAGTACACAAATCATCTAAATCAAAAACCTCGCAAATGGCATTTTTTGATAAATGCACAATTGGTTCTCCCTGTGGGTTGCAGATGGCTTTCAGGTTTGAATTATAATGTCTAGCTAGCAGTTGGAGGAGTTCCACATTCAGGAATACATTGGGCACAACTAGTTTTCCCAAGTTCAAGTGCCATGGGTTTGACACAGGGGTATTCCTAAACCTTCTATTATAGTGGAATCTAAAAAGTTCATATCCCCGAATTGGGGTCCAGATATCTCCCAGGCGTTTGTGTTTATCTTCTAATTTCTCCACTTCTGCCCTGAGTTGGGCAGATCTCCTGGCCTTGGGAGTTGACCCAGGCAACTGGTCAATTAGGTCCTGATTGAGTTTTCTTTCCTTTACTTTTTCCTCAGGGGTCTGTTCAGTTTTTTGTTTTTTGGGCTTACTGGTTTCTCCTTGTGACTTTCTTCCTTTTCCCTTTCCCGGAGTTTCCATTTCAGATTTTTAGCAAAAAATTTTAAATACAGGCTATGCAATGGTATATGTACCTGTCGTCCGGTGGCTGAAATTGGAATCCTCTGTTTTGCGCCTCAAGAATTCCTCTGTATTCTCTTCTCAGACGTTTTTTTTTTGCAATTATAATGATCGTATGAATTTCGTAGCTGTTTGTATTAACTATCTGATCAATTCAATGTTCATCGCTGTGAAGTGTCACATCGCCATAACTCTTCTTATCGGCGTGATTTTTAAAATGTCTGGGCGACCCTTAATGCTTTTATGGCGTGAACAGTCGATTGGTGTGACCCCTCAACTGTATTCCCGATGCTATGTAATGTCATATCTTAAGTGGGCGCGACCATCGGCATGACTTCCTTCATCGCCATGTGTTTGAGATCTCTCTGCGATGTAGCGGGTCCTACCGATATGACTAGTTCATCGGAGTGATTAACACTATCGGGATAATATAATTATGTTCCCCTGATCTTTGTTATCTCACTGATAGTCATTCTCATGCATGAACTTTATCTTGGTCGGAATGACATACACTATCGGGATAGCTTTCTAAAGATATCCCAATCTAAATCATCTCCCCGATGGCCCTTTCATATTCTTCATCGGACAGAGTATGTTAAAGTGTCACCGATGCCTTTTGATCGCCGTGACTTGTGAATCGGCGAGACCTAATTCCCTTGTCCCGATATGCTGAGTTATCCCGATAGGTATGTGTATCGCTGTGAGTCTCGCCGAAAGCTTTCTTATCGCCAAGACTTCAAGCATCGGAAACTTCTTTATGTCTTATTCCGATAGTTTATTTCTTGCTGACAATCGTTTGCTTCGTTGTCCCCGCAAGATGTTCGGTGAAACTCTTGCCGAAATGCTTCATCGGTATGATATATACCGTCGAGGCAACTTTTAAAAGGTCATCCGATAGACATCTGTCACACCGATCGGTATGACCACTTGCCTCTCTTGCCGATGTAAGGTCATCGGTATTACTTACTCCATCGGTGACTTCCATTTTTCTCTTTCCGATCTGTCTTCTCACGCTGATGGTTATTTTCAAATGATTCCTTATGTATCGGTGTAAGCCAAAACAACATCTTGCCGATGGATTGACTTTGAAGAAATTTGGCATTGCTCATCTTGTGAGATATATAAAAATTTTAATTATGGTCTTTTGGGATTTTTTTTTTTTTTGGGGATTTATTCAAATATGATGGAGTGAGGAAATAGTAAAAATTTCAAAATTTTACTATCCTAACAGACCCTGCAAGCCACTTTCCCAAATCTTTGTACCACTAATTATCCCTTCCACCAAATTATTTAAATAAAAAATTCAATTTATTTAATTAATTTATCCTAATCCATCTATCCCTAGCCATTCATCCCAATTATTCACTTGTAATAAATTAATTTATTTAATTTATTACTATAGACCATTATCCACAATTAATTAAATAAACATCCTAATATTTATTTGATTAATTTCCCTCATCCCCTAACCTAGACTAATTAAGTAAAACATACTTATTTGATTAATCTCCCTAGACTATAACCTAAACCTAACCTAATTAAATAAATAACATTTATTTAATTAGCTAGTATACCCTACCTAGCCCCTAGACCCAAATTAATTAAGTAAATCCTTAATTGATCCTAACCACTAATTAATCCCCTAACTAATTTCCAACATCCATATTAATTAAGTTAATCACTTAATTAATTAGCCTAAACCTTCATTAACCCAGCTCCCCACACCTTTTAAATAAAAAGCAATTTTTTATTCAAAGGAGTCGCATGTGTCTCCACCTCATCTTTCATCTTCCATGCAAGAGCTCTTTTTAATAAAAATTGCTCACACGTGTCTTTGCCAAAAGCATGCATGTGTCACATGTCATCCCACTCACCCATAAAACATAATTTTTTATTTCACCCTCTCCCATATGAATGAATTTTTTATTCATTCATTGTCCTAATCTTTATTAATGCAAAGCCTTCCCAAGGTGAATTTAAGATTCAAAAATAATAAGAACCCTCCATTTTTGTTGATCAATCCTAGCCCTCCATCTCATCATTCCATCTCCACCCTTGGATCTCAACTTTTAATCTCTACCATTGATCTAAAATCCTCCCAAAAACTCTATAAATGCAAGCCCCCTCTAAGCCTTTTTCATCTCAAGTCATTTGCATCCATACCATGCCAAAATCCTTCACCAAATCCATGTTGTGCTGATTTCATAGAGCAATCCACATACACTTCATTGTTGGGTAAAGCTAGGAGTTGCGTTGGGTGCATCAATCTCCTCAACCTTATCAAGGAGAAAGGGGAATGTGAAGATTTGAGGTATAACATCTTGTTTTGTGTTTTTTTCATGTTTATTTGTCTTCTCACTTTCATTTGTCTTGATCATTTAGCATGCCCAGTGGGACCCCTGTCCCTGTAACTAATCTTTTTCTTGCAAGTTTTTGTAAGCTCTTGTCATGCAGGTCGGTTTAGCACCTCCAATAATCAATTTAGCGCATGTGGTCCTTGGTTCAATGCTTGTGGCATCTCTGTTGGCACCTGCGGTTTTCAACTGACCTCTTTTTTTTGTTTTGACAATGTTTTGCAAGTTTTAGCTCTTCAAGTTCTCTATTTAGTGCCTCTGGGCTCTTTGTCAATACTACCGGTCTCATGTCCTATTGATTATCAGGAACATTGAGAGGGGGGGTGAATCAGTGTTCTATAAATCTTTTCTTTAACTTTTACTTTTAACCATTTCAAAAGAATAATCCAACAGAAGAAAAATATACAATTGAACAGCATCCACAAAAGCATGACACATAACACCAAGATTTTACATGGAAAACCCAAAATGGGAAAAACCACAGAGAGGATTAGCTCTCATATATATTTATTGCAATCTTTACAAAAATTATGTTTACGCTTGGTCACTCCATGGACCTAGAACATGCTAGCTTACTACCATGAAGTACAACTAGATTTAGCAGGCTCATTGCCTCAACCCTAAACCTAGCAAGATTATAATGAGGGTTGTTAAACCCTACTGAAAGCTCACTGCCAGCTTACTACATTGATGACAAAAACTTTCTTCCAATCAAATCACACATGATAACTAAATGCTGCTTAAGCATCTGCCACTATGCCAGGGTGCAGTCATTTAGCAACTAAATTCTGAATCCCAATTCTTCATTACTGCTTCCCTTCTAACTCTTCTCTTCTATTTGCATGCTCGCATCACACACATACACTACACACACACACCACTCAACTGAAGATCATCTCTCTTATATATATATATGCATCATGATTTAATCCATAATCAGGTTAGCATCCAAGAAGTGAAATGTGTACATAGAAAGATGTACCTTGTCACTTAATCCAATGCACTATATGTCACACAGACCCAAATATTCTCCCAAATGTGTTCATATAGGTCAGCTCTAATTACTCAAATACTTGAATGGATCTATCACACACTATCCTTTCTCTGCATCATGATTTATCTCACTAGTCAGTCTGTTCCTCAAGAGCATGCTTAACAACTTCATCTGCTGACTTACAACTTATACTGAGGATCTCAAAACACCTTCCAAATCATATCAAGGACTCTTTACACATTCCCAATCTTACCCTTAGAACTACAAGGCATTATATCATCTTGCGAGTAAATGCAGACCATCAAAACTCAAACTCTATCTCTATCAAACACTATGTTGATACTTAGTAGCTTGCAGCTAACCTTCTGGTGGACTTTAGGTCTCCTAACTTTGGAATAAGATGCTTCATACAAGTGTTTACAACACCCTACAACCGCATAACAAAATACTTATCTGCGGAGGAATGTGGACCTCTACACTAGACCCTGTTCACTATTCTTGCTATACCTTTGCTTACCCAGACTTAGATATTTCTTCTAAGTGACTTCCAAAGGAAATCAAGACTTAGTCTCTGGAGCATGATACCACCAAACAATTACTAACATCATATTTGAACCGTGTTACACAATCATCATCTACGGAGACATACTATCTAACTTACTCTCCTCTACTCAAAATACTTTCCATACTTAGCCATTTTCTGTCAACTAGACCTGAAATCCAATATGCTCTTCCGAGGTTATCTCTTCCTATCATGGTGATAGGATCTTTGAGCCTTGTTTCCATCAATGACAACATACAAGTCCATACCGGAGTAGTGTAACTTGCCAACAATCCACCCCTTTGGCATTGATGGAAACATTTAGTGAAAAATGCTTGACTACTCCCCCTTACTATATACACTTTATTTTCCTGCTCCCCTGAGATGATTATCCATTTTTCACTGATCTTCTTCTCGATTCGGAACCAAAAATTTGTCAAAATCCCAAAAATTGATGTACTTAGCCACATATTTACAAGTGCAATCTATCTCTTTGTATTACATGTATTTGAGAATGTCATTGAATAAGTTCTTAATCTGTGCCCACTCAATATCCCAGCCTTTCTTGGCATTATTCAAAATCTGAATGTGTCCACTGAAGAGAAAAACTATAGCTTCTACCTTTTGTAAATCTGATGGTGAGGTAGTTTGTCTAGTAAGTTGTGCTTCAACCACAAGCTTAGTCATTGAATCTAGTTTGGGACTAATCAGTCTTCTCAATTGTCCCATTCTACTCTTTATTTGATACTTTTGATTTATTAAATTATTCAAGTCATTGTGGATGTTAATGACTTGAGCTTCCTTATTGCTAGTTGATTCTTGTACCGGATCAAAATTCTTAGAAATATCCATCAGTTTTTCTTCCAATTCCTTGATCTTTTCTTTTGTCTTCTTTGTAACTTCTAGCCATGATAGAAAAAAATTATATACATCACCAGCTTCTACAATAGCACTCTGAATATTTTGTATTCCATTTTCTAGTTGAGCCTTATCATGGGCTATCAACTTTATCAACTCATCTAGCCTTTTCTCATTAAACTCTTGTCTAACTTTTGTTTCAATAGATTTTTCAAGAGATTCAAAGTGTGTACTTACAGAGTGAATTAGTCCCTTGAGTTGACAAGTGGCAGACAGATAGGTATCCCTTCGGTAAGTTGGCACCAGCTTTTCCAAAATGCTGGATGCATCATTTATGAGTTCACTATCCTCAATGTGGGACATCAAAATTTCTTTTCTTTCTTTAGCTTGGACAACTAAAGCCAACTTGAACATTTGAGCAGGAGACATTGTGTTTAGATTTATTGGACCTTGGATTGATTCAGACTCATCTAGAACCAATTCTTCTTTCTCCAAAAGCTCTTTTATAGTCTCCACAGTGTCTCTTACTACTTCTTCAGACACTTCTTTTTCTTGAATTTGTTCCAAAGGTTCCATGTCCATATTCTCTTGTTGACCAGTAATTTGCTCTAGTATAGGGTTTTCCTCAGCTTAATCAAGTTCTTGATTGTCAACTTTGATCTTCTCATCAATTTTCTCCTTGTTTTCTGGGTCATTACTTTGTTGTCCTAGAAGAAAACTTGTTTCAGTTTGATCCTTTTCAACAGCAGGGTTTAGATCAGATTTTTCTTTTTACTTTTCTATTACTCTAATTTATACCAGAGGATTTGTATCAGTTTGCTCCAAGCCTTGATCCATGCTGACTTCTGGAATAGATGTGTCATCTCCAACATTTGTTTCTTCATTTTCATAGATGGTAGGAATGTTGTTTTTCTTCAATATTTCTAAAATGATTTCCTATGTTTCCTTGACCGCCTTGTTGATTTCACCTATCATTAATGATTTCATCCTTTTCTTGGTCCTGAAGGCATCCTTGAGTTCCTTAGAAATTTTGACTTCTTCAAGAGTGATCTCCAGACTTAACCTTGTTAGTGCATGTTGTCTGAGTTCAATATCTTTAGCCATAGAAGTTTCCTTCCTGACTGATAGAATACTACCCAAGGTATCTAGGAGATCACCAATGATCTCAATGAGGGCTCTGTTGTATATGTTCAGATACTTTACAATAGCTTCTTCCAAAATCCTCTTGTCAGCATCATTATAAACATCATAAAATTCAGCCACAGGTTTCAAGTTACCATCAACAGTGACAGACTTTAATACATCTTCAATCTTTAATGTGGCATGAGACTCATTTACCTTCTGTCTTTTGTTGGGTATCTTTCTTCCGGATGACTTCTCCTTGCTACTTTTAGAGACTTTAGAAGCCTCAAATTTTATTTTCTTTACTTCCTCATCTGATTCTGTCTCTTCTTCATCCTTTTCTCCCACACTGACATACAGTCTTTTTCCCTTCATCTTCTTCCTATTTGTATCGTTGTCAGAGGGTTTCTTTGATGTTGTACTGGATGAAGTAGCAGAGCTTTTGGTAGTCCTTTGTGTTATTTTAGGCTCTTTTTTCTTCTTTATAGGTTGTTCCAGAACCTTAGCCTATTCACTTTCTTGTCTTTCCTTCTTTGTTTTCTCTGCATTTTCTCTTGATTCCTTGAGTTGATCTTTAGTAATGTCATACCTTGCAGCAATTACTTCCACTTCTTTTCTCACCTTTATGGTGGATTTAGTTTGTCTAAGTTCAACATGGCATTTCACAGATAACTCCTCATATGTTCCAAACCTTTCTTCCTTGGCATCTTTAGGTTTGTTGAGCAGGTGATGGGCATAGTTTTCCAAAATTCATTCATCTACCTCATAACTCATGGGCATTACCCATACGGTTCTAGGTTCCATAGCCTCCATTAAGCATTGATCCTTAGTGACCATGAAACAGATTGTATCCTTGTACTTATCAACAATTCTCTCAGGAATTCTTTCTCTAGATTGCATCATACTTTGAAAAATTCTTAAGATAGTTTCTAATTTGCACAGCTACTGGTTTATTACTCAACCAAATCAATCCCTTATGATTTGGGAATTCATTCAAGAAATAGAAGAATAAATAGAAAATTAGCATACCATACTTAAATGGATAGTTCTTGCTTTCCTTTATCTTCTTCAGATTCTCCAGTAGTTGGGTTCGCATCAGTTCGTACAAATCATAATATGCATTCTCTTTGATCATTTGATAGGTAGTGTAAATTGTAGTACCAGAAATTGAGTTCTCCCGGTTTGAGAAGTAAACTTTGTAACCTATGACCATAAAGGCAAACTTTACTGCAAGATCAGTGATATTATTTATTGTCAATGCCCTTTTGACAAATTGTGCTTCGGTAGCATCTGTAACCGTTTGATTCTTGACCGCTTTCAATAATGGCACTCCTCCGGTGGAGTTTAGTCCAGTGACTTCCTGAATTTCCTCTTTTGTTATTTGAAAGGGTTGCCCTTTCCCTAACCACATGAATTCGTCATGGATTTGACTAAGGATATACCTGACCCACTCGTCCTCTGCAAATGTGGGAAACTCTGCATACTAAATGAATTTCGTCTCCTTCAAGGCTTTGTATTCTTCCTTTAAATCAAATTGATCATTACTTAAGTGTTTTAGGAATAAATCTAAAAATTTGTTAATGTTGAGCTCATCTAGGGCCACATGGATGTATTCCCTAACATATTCCACATACAAGACTCCGTAGGGTATTTTTGAGAATGCACCCATTGGATCCACTTCAGATGCCTTGTAGGGGTATTTCTTAAACTTAGGCCGAGGTCGATCAAAGATGTCTACGACTTGTGGAGTTGCCATTTTAGAGATTCAACAGATTCACAAATGAGGTTTCAATGAAAATACCTTGTTTCACTGAGTTAGGGTTTCCTTTCTTCGAATGCTTCAAATCTTGGTTGTCGCTGCTCAAGTTTACCTTCAATCTCTATAAATTTCTGATAGTTCTGAGTGCAAAGTGATTTTGAAACCAAACAAGATCCTTTTATCCTCTGCACAAATTGACCTAGTCATCATTAAATGCTCATTCTGAGAAAGCTACCAAAACCTTTCACTATAGAACACAGTCGATTAGGATTGCTCTGCAATATGCCGCATTGACCCTTTATCTTCTAGTTTTTCTTCTAAGAGTTGTTTCACATCAGATTTCATCACACACCTTCGTGTTGGATTCTGGCACCCACTTTCTGGCTGGGGGATTTGGATTTTCCACACTGCTCCTCCTGAGCCAGAGATCTCTATTTACTCTTCAAAGAAGGTATCTGCATCAGATGTTGGTGCGGATCTATCCTCAATTAAAATTATTTCCTTATCAACCCAAATCTTGTCCATTTCTTCCTTAGTTTCAATCTGATCAACCTTTTCTTTTCCTTTCTCATTTTTCTATTTTGTTTTCCTTTCTTCAAAATAGTAATTTTTCTTCACATTCCTGCTTCTGCAAAACCTTGCAATATGTCCAGATTTGTTGCAACTGAAACATACCACATTTTTTTGTTTGTTATTCCTTCCATTGATTGAATTTGATCTGCATTGATTAGCCATGTGTCCAAATCTATTGCATGCAAAACACTCTCCATTGAATGATTGAATGTTCCTGATATTTTGAAAACTAGTTCTTACTGAACTTCTGCATTCATTTGATTTGTGTCCCATTTTATAGCATGCATTGCACCTAATAGAATTTTTGACTCACTTTACTTCTGCATACAACAACTCTATGACCAATTCTATTGCAAGTGAAGCATTTACCTTTGAATGATCATTCATTCCTCCCATTGTTGAAACTTTTCTTAATCTAATTTCTACATTAATTTGCTCTATGGCCAAATTTCTTACAATTGAAACACTGACCAGAGAATGATGGAGTCTTTTGATTTATTCTACTCCTACACTGAGTAGCCTTATGACCAAACTTATTGCATGAATTACAATAACTATTGAAGGATGAGTATCTTTGAGCATTTGGTTGTCTGACCCGGGGTCTTCTAGATCTTCTTCTTTGATTTCTAAACTGGGATCCTTTGTTTTGCCTTGACTCTGTGTTCATTTGACTAGAGTTTGAACTTTCTCCTTTCTCAAATCCTAAACCATGTTTGTCATCAGTATTCCTCTAGCTAGCAATCATTTCATCAAGCTTTGCAGTACTTAGCTTGAATTTCTCTTCAAAACTTCTGGCCTTTTCCAGATCTATTTTTAAACTTATAATTTCTTTTTCAAGTTTAGTACAATCTTCTGATCTGTTCTTCATAATCAAATTTAGATCATCTTAAGCTCTTGTTCTTTCTGTAACTTCTACTTCCGAATCATTTAGGGCTTCATTTTCTGATAACAATTGGTCATAGACTTCTTTGTATTTGTCTTTGAATTTCTTGACTTGCTCTTTCAGTTTTAAGATGCATTCATCAGCTTGTTTTAGATTTTCCTTTAGATCTTTGACTTTTGCTTTAGAATCTTCAAGATCTATAAGAGCTACTTCTAGTTGATTGTATCTCTAATAATTTCCATACCTTCTTGTTGCCATGACCCAGATCTTCCTTAAGTTGTTAAACTTTTTCCAAGGAACCTTGCTCTGATACCAATTGTTGATTATCAGGAACACTGAGAGGGGGGATGAATCAGTGTTCTATAAATCTTTTCTTGCACTTTTACTTTTAACCATTTCAAAAGAATAATCCAATAGAAGCAAAATATACAACTGAATAGCATCCACAAAAGTATGACACATAACACCAAGATTTTACATGGAAAACCCAAAACAGGAAAAACCACGAAGAGGATTAGCTCTCCTATATATATTGCAATCTTTAAAAAAATGATGTTCAAGCTTTATCACTCCACGGGCCTAGAACATGTTGGCTTACTACCATGAAACACAACTATATTTAGTAGGCTCACTACCTCAACCCTAAACCTAGCAAGATTACAATGAGGGTTGTTAAACTCTACTGGAGGCTCACTATCAGCTTACTACATTGATGACAAAAACTTTCTTCCAATCAGATCACACATGATAACTAAATGTTGCTTAAGCATCTACCACTATGCCAGGGTGTAGTCATTTAGCAACTGAATTCTGAATCCCAAGTCTTCATCGCTGCTTCTCTTCTAACTCTGCACTTCTATTTGCATGCTCGCATCACACACATACACTACACATACACACCACTTGACTGAAGATCATCACTCTTATATATATATATATATATATATATATATATATATATATATATATATATATCCGCATCATGATTTAATCCATAATCAGGTCAGCATCTAAGAAGTGAAACGTGTACATAGAAAGATGCACCTTGTCGCTCAATCCAATGCACTATGTGTCATACAAACCCAAATATTTTCCTAAACGCGTTCATATAGGTCATCTCTAATCATTCAAATACTTGAATGGATCTTTCACACACTATCCTTTCTCTGCATCATAATTTATCTCACCAGTCACCCTATTAGTGCCTACGGTCTGACAGGTTTTATTTTAATTTTTTTGGCACTAACACACTTTTATAGGTATCAAACATTTGTCCAAGAATCATAGTCAAAACTACTAACTCTTTTTATGCAACTCTACGGTCAAAGCTTTGTTTATATCACTAGCATTAGTTGCACATTAAGTTAAAGTATAGGTTATTAACTTTTTTTTCCGTGTTTGTGTTTGTATTTAGATGTATACTCTCTCCTCACACCTTAGGGTGATCTTTGGGATCAAAAGTCCATTTGCAAACTTTTTATTTATTTTTATCCCAAAAATGCTCTCCCCTTGCGCTTCGTGCGATCTTGGCTAATCAAAAGTGAGAAGTGGTTCTTCTTAGGAGGCCTGCTTGGGGATTTCATCACCCTAAGGGAAGAACTCAACCACATGTACCAACAAGGTATATCAAAGGGTGAGAAGGAAACTTGTACCCCAATCTTCTCATGTTGTCATCGAGACAGCCTTGGGGCCCCGGGTGATTCTGGACACAAGGTGAAGTGGTATTTGCTTCATCGCTTATGCCACATCCCTTCAATGGGCTAGTGTTCACAGTTTTTGCCTCACGTACCTAGTGTATATCAAGGATTCCCTAGTAACTTGTTCAAGCCTAGCTTAAGACCTTTTAATCGTATGAGATTATCATCCACCAAATACCAATTAGGCCCAGGAAGTTCCTCACCACACAATCCACATTGATTTTATCGCCAAGTGCAAATTCCCTCTAGAAAGAGGCATGCATGTTGTGTATGCTCTCCCCTCACAACGTAACAGCGATCTTAGGTGACCTTGGGCATGCATTGAAGTCAGCCAGTGTGTTTTCATTGGTTGCATAGTCTCTTGCCAAATAGTTGAAACCAAGAAAAATCAAAATTTCCCCTCAAATTGAACAATTTTCAAACTTTAGGACAACCTTTTAGCACCTCCATACTGACTGTCAATGCCACAGGACAGACTATTAGCGCCAGAGGTCAGACTCTCAGCACCTCAGGTCAACCTGTTAGTGCTAGACGTCAGACTGTTAGAGCTTTCGGTCAGTCTGTTAATGCCTACGGTGCTTCTGTCAACGCCTCCGGTTTCCATGTCCTACAAGCATTCATTAACAACCATTCAGTTTCCTAGGCAAAAATTTGACCACCCTTAGCCCGTGGCAACTTTTGAGGACCATCCAAAAATCCTCCATCCTCCACTTAGCCCATCCTTTGTCAAAATCCAATTATTCCACATTCCCCATTTGACCTTAGAAATATCTTGATTTTATCTTTGGACCTTTATCCTCATTCCATCCATTTCACTAACATCAATATCATCCAAACTTTCATCAAACCTCTCTCCAAAATCAAAATCCCAACACCATCAAGACAATAGTCAAAATCCAATCAAAATCATCATCCAAACAGTAATCAAAATTATCCAAACCAAACCCAAAGCCAATCAAATCGACATCCAAATCATCCTTCAAATCAAATTTGTGCAAAATTAAATCTAGATCCCATCTGCATCCTCTAGTTTATAAGAAGATTGAGAACTTGTCTATCTTAAGCTCTTTTATAAACTAGCCCTACCAACCTTCAATAAACTAGCTCAAGAGCTTAGACTACTCCTAAGTTAGTAGACTCTAAGGATCCTATTTTGCTTGGTATCTTGTCTACCCCAAGTAGAATAATCCCTATCCCCTTTCTTTCTTAAGTGTCTTAGTCTACCTTAAGTATTAAGAGGAAAATCCTTTTGAAATCAACAAAATCTAGATTTATTTAAAGCCCTCTTTTGATTTGATCATCCTTTTCAAACATCATCAAAATTATCTAAAGTATCCTTTGATCATCCACTCTATCCAAAATCCTCATACCTTATCATAAACTCATCCATTCACTCATCCATTTAGGGTCCAAACTTTTGAAAATCAATTTCTAAGGTCATATCCTTCACTCACACCTATCATCTGTAATGCCCCGCCATGCAACCCTAGAGATAAGTCAACTAAAGCAATAATGAGACGAAATTTTTTTTTTTTTTCAAAGTAGAAATAATGATAACAAATTATAATATAGTCTAATGCAACAAGTTAACAAATATCTCTAGGGATAACATGACTGCATTAAAGTAACTAAACAATTTTCAACAACAACAAAACTTATTCAAATTATATATAATTACATGACTACCTTACTGATTACGAACATGATTTAACTAATAGCCATGGTTTACTAAAAGGTACCAAATGAATACACACACCATTGGTAATGCCTACCTAGAATTTAAGAATAATGAACTCAATAAAATGAAAAGATATCAATTTACAAAGTATATCTTAGTAAACCTCAAATCAATAATCGAATTATATCAACATTCATTAAAATGAAATACAAATGCTTCAATAGGTTTATACATTTATACAACTTTACCAATACTGCCAGATAGTCATCAGTTCGCCAAGTGAAGAAGGTACCTCCTTAGCTCCAGAACCCTACATGGCTATAGATCTCAACTGCACATCTAATGAATTATTAGTCCTGCATAAATAAAAATATCATTTAAATAAAAGACAAGCCTAAGGCCCTAAGGGGCCAACCTAATGTCTCGGGGGCTCATAATGGCCTTGCCTACGTACGCGTAGCGCAGAGACTTCGTAGTTCGGGGTCATGAACTTTCAACCAAAAGATGGTACCAAAACAAACCTAAACCTCTAAAAAGATATCAACATCTTTGTCATACTTTAGGACAATAAAAAAATTGAGGTTTACCTATCTCACAATTCTTTTCACAAAAGTTCTCAAACATAAATGATCTTCTTCAAGATAGAATACAAGTTACTATTGTTCTCATAATATCTTCTTTCAATATTTACTTTCCCATTCAATTTTGGTAATCAAAGATAGTCTAAGCTTTAACATACAAGTAAGAGAAAATTAGAAAGATATTTCCTTCTTTACAATTATGTCTACAATCCTGGTTTATTCAATCCAGTTACTTCAAACAATACAATGGAATCATTTAACTATCATATTTAGAATATTTTGATAATTGATCCAAATGGACAATAAAACTACTTCCTATAAATTTCCTATCTAACTATATAATGCACGCATAGAATCCATCTATATTCTATAGTCATTTAAAATCCAAAAGAATTTTAACCAATAATCTATTAACCATAATTTGCTATCTAATCCATATTGTAAAACTTAGGAAGATAAGTTCAATATTATATCTAATCTATAATACAAAACTTTTAAGAAAATTTGTTCCTTATTAATTATGCATTTCCTGTAATAACTTTACCTAAGCTTATTCCCAATCTCGAGGAATAGAAATAAGGAAATATATTATACAGTCTATGTAAGATTATGTTTCGAGAGGTTAGAAAGAAGATAATTAAAGATAAAACAACAATACTTCCTTTAAAAAGGTTTTACTCCCTCAAATCGATACAATAATACTAACATTTCTATAATATCATTATTATTATTTTGATAGAAATTCTACAATATACCATAAGACATTAATACAACATATCTGTGTTATAAAATTTACACCTAAAATATTTTCATATAAATAATAATAATAATTTCTGAGCAAAACATCTTTTAATTATAAATAAACATCTTTTAATAAATCCATAATAATTATTCTTTTTATAAAATCATTCTATATGAAAACGTTAATTTAATTCTTTATTTACAAAACTGGTTAAATAATTTCTTTAAAAGATAAGATATATTTCTTATCAAATAAGAATTTAAAGAGAAAAGCTACGGTTATAAGATAAAGAGTTTAGTTTCTAAAAAAATTATAAACAAATACCTTTAGTTTTAGTTTTCTACTTTTGAATGTTTTAAGGAATAAAATCAAACTAAGGTGATTTAAGGAGAATTGAACCGTTCTACTTTTCTTTATATCCATATTCTATAAAACTGCATATCCTTAATATAATACCATGCGTGCCCCAAATTACTGTTATATGTATTTCCCTATCTAAATTTTTATTTTTATTATTATTATTAAGGAAGAAAATCATTTGAAATTTGAAGAACATTTCTAGTAGATGTATTATCTAGAACTTCTAATAATTGCAGGGTATGCACAAAATGAATTGTGTGCAGCAAAAATATGGAAATATAGACAAAGTATCTGGATTGATAAACAGAGTGGTAAAAGTGAAATCACACAACAATTGCAATTTTTGTGCCCAGTAAGGGATCCACTTCGGATTTTCAAGCATCTAGACAACACAATTTAATACTTCCAACTCTAGGAATTTTATGGGTGAAAAGATCAATATAAGATAAATTGTTTTATACAGTTTGCATCAGCAACAATGAAACTAGAAACAACAATTTCAATATACAGCCTAACTAAACATTACTTCTCATCTATTCTTTTGATTACTACAAACTTGATTAAACATATAAAATACACGATGTCTATTATTCATAAAGGAAGATTTCCTATTATTCTTTTAATAAGATTAAACACTAATATCAATACAGCAATTTGTTACAAAGATTCATGAAATAATTAAACAGAAATAATTAATTAGTGTCTAACAAAAGAACTACAAATTCTAGAAATCACCAAGTATAATTTTGGAATGAAATCAGAAAACAATATAATTGATTTCAAATTGATTTTCAATGATATGTAGAAGGAAATTTTCTATTTTCATAACAGAACCCATATCTCATATAATTTCTTCCCTATTCAAACTAAATGAACTCATAGATTTACATATTAAATGATAAAATAAATAGCATTTGTGGGATCCAAATCAGAAGGAAGCATCACTATGAATACCCCTAATCCTATAGTCATGTATAATCTACAGAATCTTAGAAAACACATCCATACAACACCAACATTTTAATCAGCATTTAAATGACATAGTTTAGGGTGTCCTCACGATAACCAGCATGCAAGGAAAATTAATTTCCAAAGAAATTTTGCAAGAGGAAGTACTCAATTGCATCACCGTGAAAGATAAAATCTAGAATCAACTCTTTAGTGGAAAACATTAGTCAAGCATGAAACAAGTCAAAAATTATGATGTACAGGCAATCCTAAGAAAATACTTTTGTGACATAAACCAAAATTTTGCTCCTGTTTTGGCACAACTGCTCACCGATTTATGCTAGCACTTGTTTCCCCTCTCTCAAAACTGTTTGGGGATAATTTGAGTGTTTTAAAAAAAAAAATCAAGAAAACAATAAGATCATACTAGACTCCTCTAGAAAAATATATAACGTCTTTGAAGAGCAAGGTTAAATGTAAGTGTTGCAGTGATGAAACATAAAAATGGATTCTGAAATAAAAAGCCTTAGAATTGCAGAATAAAAAATAAGTGTTGCAATGATGAAATATAAAACGCCTTTCAAAGAATGCCTCAATGAGATTTCATCACGCGAGATATAATGATTACAGGTTATGCACAAAATGGATTCTATTCAGCGAATGCAATCAGCAAGCGTGAAGCCAAATGGCTTGTAACAGGCAGATCAACGGATGTAGTTACCATTTACAATTTCACTGCAGAAGCAAACCCTGAAAGAGAAAAAAAATAGACAAAAAGGATCGTAGAGAAACTTAAATAAGTTACTTACTACATCAGATATCAAATGTACTGCATCTGCAATGAAAAATGGGACAAACGCACCCCTGCTTCTCCATTCGCAATCCCCTCCCGATGATGATGACAGGGCCCATATGTGATCTTCTACCCAGATCGCCCCTTAAAATCTAAGGCTGAATTTGTTTTTCCCGTAAAATCAAGGACAATCCTCCCTTGGAGATTCTTGGTGACCCTAAAAGAAGAAGTCAGAAGTTCCTTATGCAGAATGTAACCCCCTGCAGATTTCCTGTCCTCCCCCCTCAGGAGTTAACATCCCCTGTCTCAAAATAGACTGACGGTAGTTGAAGAGGGCCTCGCTGACAGGAGTAACCAACGAGCTTATTTTCAAACCCCAACTATTAATGCCCAAAACTGACACCTTTATTTGACAGTTAAATACATAGCATGCATGAATCACAATGATCACAGATTATGCCCAAAATAGATTTATTGAAGAAACTTCCCAGCAACTACAATTATTGTAGGCAGAAATTAGTTATATTTCATAGCTGGAAACGCTCTGGAATGGATTATTTGTAAAATTAATGCTAATCCTATTCATTAACAAAATTCTGTTCAATACAGTGCAGAACCCATTATGAAAGACATTCATATCTTTTTTTTGAAATAACAAAAGAAGGTTTCTTTTTGTAGAATCATACCACAAATTTGTGTCCCAATATGGATATGTGCCATAGTAAAACAGGTGTGGCTATATTGAATCCAAAACATGCTAAATGTCACATATTAGTCACAAAGTTTAGGTATCTAAGCTTACCTCTGGGTACCTTCATTGTTTGATGTCGATATCCAATTAACATCCTTTGCTAAATAAAATTCAATCTGCAACTTGATCCTCAAACCAGAGAAGTATTCCTTAGCCAGACTACCTGCACAACTAAAGTGAGTACGGAGGAGCACTACAATCACAAAATCAACCCACACTTCTCTATTGAATTCCACAAACAAGGTCACAAGCTAGGAAAAACCAAGCAATGGAGTCACATAGGCCATATGTGATGCCTCCTACCAACGAAAGCAATGTCATGTTAGATTCTTTTGGAAATCAACAACTATCTAATGAAAACAATGTCGTGATAAATCCCTTTGCAAACCAACCACAACCATCAAATAGTCACAACACCAATCAAGAAGTTATGAACTTCATGCAAGATGTCGATTCTATGGATTTATTGGATCGAGTCTTAAAATGGGATGTCAATAGATATTTAGAATTCTTGATCCAAAATGGTGCCAAAGTACCAACCCAACCCCCCACTAACACATCCCAACCATATTCATCCAACACTAACCCCGACACTCCACAACCTTCATCATCAAATAATTTTCCTAATACCTCAACATCAATGTCAATTCCCACATCCATCCCACAAATTACCCTTAACATACCAAATAACACAGCCTACACCAATGCTTCCACAAGTGTGCCCCAATTTCATTCAAACACCATCACTTGCATAACCCAACTTATCTCCCAACCACCAAATAATACATTTAACAACCCTAGCAACAATCCACAAACATACACCTTCACATACATGCAACCCCTATCTCACAACCACCCATATCATCTTCCACACGAAACACTAACCAAACACTTCTCCAACAAATCCAATAACTCTAATTTCAACAACAACAAAATCAAAACCTACAACAACAACAAATACCACAAAACATCCTCCAACAACTCATCACCCACCAACAACAACAAATACCACAAAAACATCTTCCAACAACTCATCACCCATCAACAACAACAAAATCAAAATCCACCACAACAACAAATACCTAATTTCCTCCAACACCTCATCCAACAACAACAAGCTAACATACCAAAACCACCCACCACGGATTTATTGAAAAGCACAATACAACTGAGAGGGGGGTGAATCAGTTGTAACCAATACTTCAAAACCATTAACACATCAACCACTTAATCACTGTTATTGTATTTAACCATGAAAACATGAAATTAGAAACTTAAACACGTTCACACATCAACACATGAGACACCATATTTTTACGTGGAAAACCTAATAAGGGAAAAACCATGATGAGTGTTAGCTCACAATATAATATGTAATAACTATACCAAAAATTAGAGGCTTGCTGCCTAAGGGGCTCACTGCCCAGAGTGCTCACTGCAAGAAGAGGCTCACTGCCAATGGGGTGGCTCACTGCCAGTGGGTGGCTCACTATCAAAATTGGTGAACTAAGATAGTAGCATCTAAACTATGCCAAGGTTCAATTCCATTGAAGCACAATAGGTATCCTCTGCTCTGCTCTGCCTTTTTACTTCGCAATTATCTTATCATTTTCGCATCCTACACTCTAATTCACGACTTCATTACATGTTTTTATACAATTCATCAACCTTGGAATTTACATCAAGGTCGGCATTACAATCATCAACCATTGGAACAGTATCCAAGGTCAGCAAACATACATACATCAAGATAGGTCTGGACCTAAACAAATTTGAAACAAAAAAGAATGAATGCAGATCATGCCAAGCCTTAGTTGGGATTCAATTGCAATCCTCCACGCAACAACACGCTTTACAATCTTCGAAGCACAACTACAAGTAGTGAAAACAACCAAGTTGGAAAAGACTAGAGTTAACACTAAGTCTTTTAGGAACACGCTTCATGCATGATCCGGATTATACTTTATGGACCAATCAAAAGGTAGGAACATGATCTAGAGATTCCCACAAGCACATTTCAATCACCAAGAACATATGCACAACCTCTAAACACTTTATCCATAAGATTCTTCAAACTGGAGCACTTGAACATTTATGTCGGCCACTATCATAAAGGAA
This sequence comes from Cunninghamia lanceolata, assembly GCA_027924645.1. Classification (NCBI taxonomy): domain Eukaryota; kingdom Viridiplantae; phylum Streptophyta; class Pinopsida; order Cupressales; family Cupressaceae; genus Cunninghamia; species Cunninghamia lanceolata. The sequence continues at coordinate 257,688 of BSBN01001464.1, read as the reverse complement.
AGATTGCTTGTGGAGCACCAAATCATGAACCATTTGAACTGAAGGCATATAACAACATCACAAACTTAATTCCAGAACCGCAGACTATGAAACTTAAATGCAGAGAAATGCGGAGCAGAATACATTCTCCTTGTCACTATTAAATACATAGAAAAACTATTTTTACTCTAGTGAACAGAACTCGCTCAAACATTCACATTGGAGGCTCAAACTTGAAACATAGTGGGTCAGTGCAAGAAGTTGGGTCCACTTTTTGGCCAAAAAGTGGAAGTGTTTTCACTGATTTTCAGAATTTGTCACATTTGACATTAAACTTTGAAGCACTTAGAGATGGAATCTTTAAAAAGTCACTAAATATAAAATATAGTACTCATAGTCTAGTTTCCAAATATGTAATTTTTTTCAATATCCAGATGATAGAAATTGATTTTCAATAGGCATTTCTAAAAACCATTGTTTAAAAGTCACTTTTTTTAACCATACCATGCACGTGTACGGCCAACATAATTTGACCTAAATAAAATTATTTTTCAAAATCCTTTTGGGAAAAGATGTGTAGAACAGTGAAGTTTGATGAGGATACTTTTTTATAATTTTTTTCCAAATAATTTTTTTATTATTATTTTTTTATTAGGCCTAATTGCTACTTTTGAAAACCCCTCGTGTACAGCCAACATAATTTGGGTAAAAAAATCATAAAATTAATTTTTTTTTTCATTGTGTAAAGAATGATGTGTAGATTGATTACATATAATTTGTTTTTAAAAAAATATTAAAAATTAAAAGTTATTAAAAAAATACAAACACTTATCATTTCAAGTTTTTGGACCAATTTGCCCATAAATTCAATAATAAATAGAAAAACATGTCCAATAACAAAAAAAATTACATATTTGAAAACTAGACACTGTCATCTGTAATGGGTTTTCATTTCGTAAAAAAATTTAGAAAAAAAGGTCATCAGCCATATAGGTAAACTTTGTCTTTCCTCTTGTTCTGTACTTAGAAAAAAACTTGCAGGTCCAAGGCTCAAGGTAGGCTAATCATGCCTATCCCGAGCCTAAAACCCAAGCAAAGAGAAGGGAAAAGCCGATCAGTGATTTCAAAATTCATAGAACGGGTACCCGTTTATAAACAAAATAGGTACCTGTTATATAACGAGTACCCGTTTAGCTTCAGGTGCCTGTTCCTATCAGAAAATTTTTTGCCCGCGCGACTTCCTCTACATGTGGACCGAGTTTCTTGCTTTTACCCTAGTATCTACTCACATCCCTTAACATTACTTCCAATCCTCAGACCAAGATATTCAATCTATAGGAAATACGGAGCACTCTAGTGCACTGTTATGATAGATGAAACAATTTTACACTTGTACTAATTCCTCAAATACTTGATCAGACTTATTCAAATAACTTTCTTAGGTGTTGACATCAATGACAATACTTACTTCTCATACTTGCAACAATCTCCCCCTTTGTCATTGATGACAACACATGATGTAAAAAACTATCAAGACATATAATCTTTCTTTGCTTCTTTTCTCCCCCTCACTTGATGCTTTCTCTGTTTGCAACTTTCTTCTTAGGTTTTTCACTTGAACTTCTCTCCCCCTTTGACATCAATGGCAAAGGGTGCCAGACCTTTTCTTTCTTTTTCCTGCACAACTCCCCCTGTCATCAACACTGCAACACTTACTGCTCTTGATCATAAACTTGTATCAGCAACAATTACCAGCTCCCCTAAGAGGTGGCTTACTGAACATCAATCCAGATAAAAATATGAAACTTTGGACACCACTAGACTAATGCACTCCTTATACATCTTAGTTTAGAGCAGGAGGGGTAATAACCCCTAACTTCTCCCTAAGATACTCAAAAGTATCCTTAGGCAGAGGCTTAGTGAAAATATTTGCAATCTGATCCTTTGTAGAACATACTCCAGCTTTACTTCATTCTCTATTTTTTCTCTCAGAAAGTGATTCCTTATCGATATATGCTTTGTTCTTGAGTGCATCACAGGATTCTCTGAAATGTTTATAGTACTTTTGTTGTCACAAAAGATTGAAATAGGTTCTTCATACACAACTCTTATGGCCTTCAATGTTTGCTTCATCCAAAGCACTTGAGTGCAACATGTTGCAACAATATATTATGCTTCTGTAGTAGACAAAGAAATTGATTCTTGCTTCTTGCTCAGCCATGAAACCAATCTGTTACCCAAGAGGAAAGTACCTCCACTTGTACTTTTTCTTTCATCAGCATCTCCAGTCCAATATGCATCTGTATAAACACTAAGAGTGAAAATAGTAGCTTTGGGATTCCACAAACCATAGTCTGAAGTGCCTTTTAAATACCTCATGATCCTTTTAACTACCTTCACATGTACTCTTTGGGATCTTCTTGAAATCTTTCCACAAGACAAATTGCATGCATTATGTCTGGTCTGGTATGAGTTAGATAGAGCAATCCTCCAATCATAGACCTATACTTTTTCTGATCAGTCTTAGATGATTCATCGTTCTTGGTTAGCTTGCAGCCAATTACCATAGGAGTACATACTGGCTTAGAATCCTCCATGCCAAACTTTTTCAACAATTCTTTCACATACTTGGACTGAGAAACAAAAATTCCTTTTTCTGATTGAGTAATTTGAAATCCTAAAAAGAAATTCATTTCACCAAACATAGACATCTCAAATTCCTTTTGCATCTCCTCTGTAAATTTCTTACACATACCTTCATTGCCTCCAAAGATAATATCATCAACAAAGTCTACAACAATCAAAATTTGATCATTATTGATTTTGAAATAAAGATTATTGTCTGTAGTACCTTTGTTGAACCCTAACTGTATCAAATACTTGTCCAACCTTGCATACCAGGCTCTAGGAGCTTGCTTGAGTCCATACAAGGCTTTCTTCAATCTACACACCATCTCACTTTGGTCTGATAACTAGAATCCTTCTGGTTGTTCAATATAAACTTCTTCTTCTAGCTCTTCATTCAAGAAAGTAGACTTCACATCCATCTAGTACACCTTGAAATCTTTGTGAGCTGTAAATGCCAAAAACATTCTTATTGCTTCAATCCTTGCCACAGGAGCAAAAGTTTCTTCAAAATCTATGCCTCAACTTGAGAATATCCTTTGCATACCAGTCTTGTTTTGTTTCTTACCACTTCACCACTTTCATTCATCTTGTTTATGAAGACCCATTTGGTTCCAATCACATTCTTATCAGTAGGTCTAGGAACTAGTTCCCAAGTTTGATTCTTTTATATCTGTATCAGCTCTTCTTCCATAGTGTTTACCCAACTTTCATCTTCGCAAGCTTCACTTATAGTTTTAGGTTCAATCTGTGAAAGTAAATAGTAGTTCACCTGATCCTCTGCAGCTCTTTTCCTTGTCAATACCTCTTTGCTTTTGTCACCAATAATTTGATCTTCAGAATAATTAATCCTCACATACCTGGGAGTCTTAACAGCACTTTCCCGAGCCTTTTCTTCTTCAACTTGACTGTCCTTTTGTTCCACCTTTTCTTCATTGACTGTAATAGCAAGTTCATCTAATTCATAGCCACTCAGATCTGATGTCATGTCTTTGTCTTCATCAACCTTCAATTAGCACTCTCAATCCCCTTCTTCAATCTCTTGTTGTAACACCAGTAGGCTTTACTCTTAGTAGAGTATCCAAGGAAAATTCATTCATCACATCTAGCATCAAACTTGCCTAGCTCTTCATCTCTTCCGATATAACATTTTCTTCCAAAGACTTTGAAATATTTCACTATGGAAGTTCTTCCATACCACAATTCATAAGGAATTTTATTACCATTACCTTTGACTTGGACTCTATTTTGAATGTAGACAACAGTGTGTATAGATTCTCTCCAATACACCTCTAGCAGATTAGTTTTCATCATCATTGACCTAATAGCCTCTTGAACTATCCTGTTCTTTCTTTCAACAACTCCATTTTGCTCAGGAGTCCTAGAAGTAGACAAATGCCTCTTTATCCCATGCTCTTCACAAAAAATGTTAAATTCATTTGATGTAAACTCACCTCCTCTATCAAACTTTAAGCATTTGATCCTCATTTCTAACTCATTCTCAATCATTACCTTAAAATATTTGAACTTGTCAAGTGCTTCTGATTTCTCTTTTAGAAAAGTAACCCATGTCATTCTAGAATAATCATCAATAAGCAACATAAAGTACATGTCTCCTTGTAGACTTCTTGTTCTTGTAGGACCACACAGATCTGTATACACCAGCTCAAGTAATCCAATAGAAAATTGTTCTTTTCTCTTAAAACTTGTTTGTCTATTTTCCTAGTTGACATTCCTTACAAATTGTATTAGCAGGTTTCACCAGTTTAGGCAAATCTCTCACAGCTTGAACTGAGCTTATCTTCACCAAGTTATCAAAATTGATATGACACATCCTTCTATGCCACAGCCAACTCTCATTTGTTTGAGACAGCAAACAACAATTATCAGTTCCCCTTAAGTGATAAACATTACCTTTAGTCTTTTTACCGGTTGCAATCATTGTTCTAGAGCTTTCCATGATCTTGCATGCATTGTCCTTGAATCTTAGATCATACCCTTTATCACACATCTGACCACCACTTAAAAGATTATGCTTTAGACCTTTCACATATAGAACATCATATGTATTATGCTTGCCATCAAAAGAAATAGATCCTCTTCCATAGATCTTACCAGCTGGATTATCTTCAAACCTAACCAATCCACCATCATACTTTTCCAAACTTACAAACTTACTTTTGTCACTGATCATGTGATGTGAACATCCACTGTCAATAATCCATTCATTCTTATCCTTCTCAACCTAGACAAATAGAGCACTTTCTTCTACTGGTCTTTCTTCCTTCACACAACTAATAGGATTAGTAGACACAGGTTCTTTCTTAATAGAAATAAATAAGCATTCATTTACACTAGTACTATTATCATCAGACTCATCATTTGTTACACCATCATCATCAAGATCTCTAACATAATAGCATTTCTTGACAATTCTAGGTCTACTTTCAAATTTCTTCTTACCTCTTTCAATTCTCTCCAGACATCTGGATGCATAGTGACCAATCTTACCACCAAAAAATCATTTGAATGGTAATTTGCCTTTGAACTTACCAGAACCTCTTTGCATTTTGTCCACAAAGTTGGCTTCAACCTCATCTAGGTCATCATCAGAATTCACAGCATATTTCTGAGCTCTTGAAGTCTTTTCTGAAGTGTTGGCTTTGAAATTAGTCTAAATCTTTGGCAAAGCATCGCTGAACTTCCTCAGCTCAAAGGTTGTAAGCTTCCTGAGCAACTGATCCTTTGAAATCTTTTTCACACTCATAACCTCTTAAATTGCTACCACCTTGTGAATATAGGATTTAGGTAATGACCTAAGAATCTTCAGTACAACCTCATCCTCATTAATAGTTCCTCCAAGAACTTTGATTCCATTGACAATTTCATCCACTTTTTGCATGTAGATTGTTATATTCTCATCTTCGCTCATCTTCAAGGCTTCATACCTCACCTTCAAGTTCTACAATTTAGCACTTTTTACATAATCATCGCCTTCATATAAAATTTTCAACTTATCCCAGATCTCATGAGCAGTCTCCAAATCCATAACTTTCACTAACTCGGTATTAGATAAGGCACTTAACAGAGCATCTCTAGCTTTTCCGTTTAGCTCATATTGTTTGACTTCATCTTCAGATGATGGACAATTTTAGGAATAGTATACTTTGTATCTGCCATCTTCCAAACATTATAACCAAGAGAAATGAGATGACTTTTCATTTGTACCTTCCAGAGAGCATAATCCATTCCATCAAACTGCGAAGACTCTTTTTTGTGCGCCATCCTGGATCTACATCAATCTGTTAGGCTATTTACAGAGGAACCCTCTTTCTGATACCAATTATTGAAAAGTGCAATACAACTAAGAGGGGGTGAATTAGCTATAACCAATACTTCAAAACCATTAACACATCAACCACTTAATCATTGTTATTGTATTTAACCATGAAAATATGAAATCAAAAACTTAAACACATTCATACATCAACACATGAGACACCAGATTTGTACGTGGAAAACCCAATAATGGAAAAACCACAGTGAGTGTTAGCTCACAATATAATATGTAATAATAATACTAAAAATTAGAGGCTCGCTGCCCAAAGTGATCATTGCAAGAAGAGGCTCACTGCCAATGGGGTGGGTCATTGCCAGTGGGTGGCTCACTACCAAAATTGGTGAACTAAGATAGTAGCATCTATACTATGCCAAGGTTCGGTTCCATTGAAGCATAGTAGGTATCCTCTACTCTGCTCTGCCTTTTTACTTCACAATTATCTTATCATTTTTGCATCCTACACTCTAATTCATGACTTCATTACATGTTTTTATACAATTCATCAACCTTGGAATTTACATCAAGGTCAGCATTATAATCATCAACCATTGAAACAGTATCCAATGTCAGAAAACATACATACATCAAGATAGGTCTGGAACTAAATAAATTTGAGAGAGAAAAGAATGAATGCAAATCATGCCAAGCCTTAGCTAGCACTCAATTGCAATCTTCTAGGCAACAACACGATTTACAATCTTTGAAGCACAACCGCAAGTAGTGAAAACAACCAAGTCAGCCAAGACTGGAGTTAACACTAAGTCTTTTAGGAACATGTTTCATGCACGATCTGGATTATACTTTGTGAACCAATCAAAAGGTAGGAACATGATCTAGAGACTCCCACAAGCACGTTTCAATCACCAAGAACATCTACACAACCTCTAAACACTTTATCCATAAGATTCTTCAAACTAGAGCACTTGAACGTTTCTGTCGACCACTGTCATAAAGAAAAGATCACTTGCGAAGCACCAAATCATGAACCATTTGAACTGAAGGCACATAACAACATCACGAACGTAATTCCAGAACCGCATACTATGAAACTTAAATGCAGAGAAATGCGAAGCAAAATACATTCTCCTTGTCACCATTAAATACATAGAAAAATAGTTTTTACTCTGGTGAACAGAACTCACTCAAATATTCACACCAAAGGATCAAACTTGAAACATAGTATCTACTGCCATCCCTTAACATTACATCCAATCTGCAGACCAAGATATTTAATCTATAGGAAATGCAGAGCACTCTGCTGCACTGTTCTGATAGATGAAACAATTTTGCACTTGTACTAATTCTTCAAATACTTGATCAGACTTATTCAAATAACTTTCTTAGATGTTGACATCAATGACAACATTTACTTCCCATACTTGCAACAGGATTTATCACACATTGTTCAAACGTTGATACAAAAAGTAGATGACATGCAACAAGGGCACAAAAGGAAACAATACTCCTTTGAGGATATTTGTTCAAATCCTTTTGATCATTCCATCCACATGCCACCTTTTCCCAAAAACTTTGAAACACCAAAGTTTGACAAATACAAAGGGAAAGGGGACCCTCGAGAATATCTTAGGGAGTTTTATATTGCTTTCTTAGAAGTCTCCTATGATGACACCTATCTCATGAGACTTTTCCCTCGAAGCCTAGGAGGACAAACCACCAAATGGTTTGTACGCCTTCCCTCAGGAATCAAAACATTTCATGAACTTGTGAAGAAATTTGTTAATCATTTCTCCTACAATTTCAAACATGAAATATCAATGACAGACCTTTGTAACACAAATCAAAAGAATGGGAAACCTTTGCTGCCTTCTTGCAACGATGGAGAAGTCTCGCAAGCAAGCTTCTATGGCCAATCCCTGAGAAACAATTGGTCAACATGTTTGTCACAATCCTTAACCAAGAAATGGGCTTCCATCTCCAAATTTAATGTGCCTCCACATTCAAAGAAGTTATTAATAAAGGAACTACTATTAAAAAGAGAACTTATTGCAAAAGGGGTTATCAAATTTTACAAAGAGAACAATGACAATAGGAACAACAACAAGGTCAATAACAGCACCAATAAATCCAACAACACTAACAATCAATCCTATGAGAAGCCCCATTTTTGGGGCAAAAATAAAAATACTCTTAACGATGGTGTAATCGATGTCAAAAATGTTCAAAACATACAAACCCCCACACCATCTAATCCATCCACAAGCAACAATAATGTCAATATTCCTATGGGTCAACCAAGACAAAGCAATGCACCTAATAGGAAATTCACACCTCTAGGAGAACCTATCGAAAATGTCTTGAGGAACCCTATTAAAAATGACCTAATCACATTACTCGCCATTCATCCTTACAATGACAATCAATTCAAATCCTCATGGTTTAATGAAAATTCATATTATGAATATCATCGTGTAAAGGGACATAAACATCTAATTGCATTAGGTTAAAGAATTGCATACAAGATCTCGTAGATCGTCGTGATATTACAATCGATGAACCTCCCAAAAGATCACCCAATAAGAACTTAGGAGCTTAAAAGGATCCACTTCCCAATCATAACAAGAGAAAAGCCTCCACCTCCAATCAAGCATATCATGTCGTTCCACCTCCTTCCTTTGACTCCATTGTGGGTCATATAGAAGAATGTCATAACTGTGTGGCCACTATCACCATATGGGCCAAAACCCCCAATTACGTCATCACCACTCATCACGGCCACATATCCATTCGAGAAGCCCCAACTAAGGACCAAGCTACCACCTTTGCACCCACAAACCTCCCACTCACCAATAAATATAATCTCCTCGAACACCTTGGCAAAACCCTCGCACAAATATCCATTCTTGAATTGTTCCGCACGCCACCCCTCCACAAAGAGGTACTTGATAAAGCATTGATGAAAACTCACATCCCTATTGACCTAAATGTGAACCAATTTCAAGACATGGTGGGACACCTTTCCTTGCCTCACCATCTAACATTCTATGAGCAAGATCTCCCTGCCTCCAACCCATCTCACAATGAGGCCCTGCATATTGAAGTTCGTATCCATAAACATATCATCAAATGAGTCTTAATAGATGGTGGTTCTAGCCTAAATATTTGCACTCTAAAATTAATAAAACACTTGGGATATTCTAATGTGGTTGTGGACTTAAGTGAAAGTATAACTATCAAGGGATACGATGACACATAACAACAATTTGAAGGGACTATCAAACTTCCAATCCAAGTTGGATAAAATATTTTGGAGACAAAATGCCAAGTATTAGATCTTGATCTCCCCTATAATATACTCCTTAGCCACCCATGGATCCACACCATGCAAGTCGTCCCATCCACTTTCCACAAATGCCTTAAATTCCTCTAGAATGGGACCAAGGTTACCATATATGTCAACCCTCATCCTTTCCAATATTGCAACTTCTTGGAAGGACATGATAAAACCTTTTTCCCATATAATAATGCCATTAAATCATCCACCTCCAACAATAATCCAAAATCCTCAACTTCATACATTGATCCATCCAATATCACATCCACCTGTCAACCCTCACCACCACTCGAGATCAAGATCAAGGTTAGCGATATAAGATGTGAATACAACCTACATAGAGCATTTTGTGTACGACAACTTCTAACATCCCCCAAATCATTTGGAAAACCTAAGTCACAAGAAATCTCTACGGTTGTCATCAAATGCAAGCCATCTCCAATCTTCAAGCACAAACACCTAATGGAACAAGATATCATGGAAGATGTGTCATCCTGGTTATATAGAGATGAAGATGAAGAACAAAAAACTTCTATCCTACCTACCGAGAAGTATGGAAAGGGTCTCAATATTGTCAAGAATATGGGCTACAAAGGACAAGGAGGTATGGGCCTTCATGAACAAGGAATCCTCAAGCCAGTCCAAGCTACTAGAAATCCTTATCATCAAGGTTTAGGGTACAGTAAACAAGAGCCTACCCCTACATAACTGAAGTATATCCTAAGTGAGGTTGCTAAAGCCTTCCCTGTAATTGAAAACACTAACTAAGAGGATCATCAAGACTCTTTCAAGGATTACACTGAGCTATTCGAATCATCCATTTGAACCATCTATAGCATTTCCACCATGCCATCTCCATCTAAAGACCTTCCGCTTGTTTACCCTCAACTCATCGATTGGGACCAACAAGGACCTCCAATCCTAGATGTTGCTCAAAATGATGAATCTATTGCTGAATTGATAGGGGTAAGAGAACATATACCCCTGGGAGATCATAAAGTTGGGTATGTCATAGAACTCAATACATCCACTTACTTTGGGGAGACCTCCATGTCTCTTAGTCACAAAAATATAAAAAAAACACATCCCCTAGTGAAAACCACCATGTGGCACTTTCGGATGATATAAAAGTAGAAATTAAGGATGTATATCCTGATGAAAACCTCCTCGAGGCACCAAGAGATGAGAGAATGGACCTCCCCAAAGTCTAAGAACTCTACCAAGAAAGATCACCTATCCTTGTGGAAGAATCTCAAGAGATGAACCTCGGCACAGAAGAGTCACCGAAGATCACTTTTCGGGCAGACTCCCTGACACCAATAGAACAAGAAGCATTTTTGGTATTCTTCAAAGAAAGAAGCCATAACTTTGCATGGACATACATCAACATGCCTGGGTTAGACCCAGGATTAGTGGTACATCATCTTGGAGTGCATCCTAATGCAAAGTCGATCAAACAAAAGCTTAGAAAAATTAATCCCTAAGTTGCACTGCTTGTCAAAGCTGAGCTCAAAAAGCTCCTAGATGTGGGATTTATTTGACTGATTGATTATCCTGAATGGGTATCAAATATCGTGCTTGTAGCTAAAGTCACTGGGGGCATCTGCATATGTACATATTTCAGAGACGTGAACAAAGCATGCCCCAAAGATGACTTTCCTTTATCCAACATCGACATCATAGTCGATTTGATAGCTGGGCATGAAATGTTGTCACTCATGGACAAATTTTTAGGATATAACCAAATTAGGATTGCTAAAGAGGATCAACATAAAATGACATTTATTTTTCCATGGGGAACTTACTGTTGGGTTGTCATGCCTTTTGGCCTCAAAAATGTAGGAGCAATATACCAAAGATCCATGACCGTTATATTTCATGACTTATTTCACAGCATCGTGGAAGACTATGTAGATGACTTGTTGGGCAAATCAAAAAACAAGAGAAGAACACCTTGATGTACTAGCTAAAATCTTTGACTGGATAGAAAATTATAAAGTGTGTCTAAACCCAAAAAAGTGTCTTTGGAGTTACTTCAGGAAAACTCCTAGGCTACATCATATCCCGATGAGGCATAGAAGTTGATCCAACAAAGGTGAAGGCTATAGTTGAGATGCCTCCGCCCAAGACTCTGAAATAGCTACATAGCCTCCAAGGCAAACTTCAATCTATCAAATGCTTCATTGCACAGCTAGCCGATAAATGCCAACCATTCCAACATCTCCTTCACAAAAATATGGCATTTATATGGGATGCAAATTGTCAAAAAGCCTTTGAACGGATGAAGGAATACCTTGCAACACCACCAATTCTCATGCCGCCAAAACAAGGACAACCTCTATTATTATGCATCTCAGCAACAAAAATAGCGATAGGGGCCTTGTTCACACAACATGATGATCAAGGAAAAGAAAGAGCCATATACTACATCAGTCATACCTTAGTGGGATATGAACTTAGCTATACACCCATTGAAAGGGCATGTCTCGCAATTGTCTTTTCATCCCAGAAATTGCGACATTACACGCTTAATCATAAAACTAAGCTTATTGCAAAAATAGACCCACTAAAGTACCTATTGTCAAAAGCAACTCTCACAGGTCGTATGGCTAAATGGGTAATGATCCTCAGTGAATTTGATATTGAATACATAGAAAGAAACGCTATCAAACAACAAATCATAGAAGATCAGCTAGCAGATCTGCCTATCCCAACAGAACATCCGCTTCTTCCAGAATTTCCAAATGAGTCCATATTCACAATAACACCCACATCGGAATAAAAAATGTATGTTGATGGATCATACACACATCGTGGATCAGGGGCAAGAATCCTATTTGTCACCTCTCAAGGAGACTGTATTATGAAATCATACAAAATAACATTTTCTTGTACCAACAATGTAGCAAAATATGAGGCACATCACAGGACTTTGCATGGTGATCCAATGGAAAATAGAAAAGCTCATGGTCTATGGTGATTCCCAATTAGTCATAAAGTAGGTAAATAATGAATACAAGACAAACGATGACAATCTCCTACCTTACAAAACGATGGTAGATGATTTCAAGGAATATTTTTCTAAAATCCAGTTCGAGCAAGTCTTAAGGCTCAACAACAAAGTAGCAGATGCCATGGCCACCACAGGTTCTCTGGTAGATATGCAGAAAAATAGTTAGCGGTGTGAATTCCTCATTGAATAATTACAAATGTCATCTTATGATGTCCCGCAATCAGAATTGGTCTGTAACATAATTGGTCCCCTATCCCCTTGGTCCTAAGACATCTATCTCTATCTCCATGATAACATCCTTCCACCTAACCTATCATCAACCCAACGTCATAAATTTATCCATCGATCTTCTCATTTCACCCTCATTGGCGATACATTACATTGAAAGAGTATTGATGGTACCCTTCTAAGGTGTCTCGATTCTAGAGAAGCACAAACAACCTTACAAGAGGTACACGAAGGTATCTGTGGGGCACACTCTAGTGGACCTACCCTCGCAAAGAAAATTTTGAGAACATGATATTATTAGCCAACAATGGATAATTATGGTAACCAATTTGTCAAGAAATTCCTTCCTTGCCAACAACACGGAGATCTAATCCATGCTTTGTCACAAGAATTGCAACCCATTACAACTCCATGGCCCTTTTCACAATGGGGGCTCGACCTCGTCAGCAAAATCCATCCACCATCATCTAATGGACATAAGTTCATTATCATCGCCACCGAATACTTCACCTATGGGTAGAAGCCATTCCACTCACCTACACTACAGGCACCCAAATATCCAAATTCATCCTCCATTACATCATATGCCGCTACGGTATCCCCCTCGCCATCATCATTGACAATGGGAAACCATTCAAGAATCAAGAAGTCCAGACCCTTTGTCAAAAACTTCATATCCAACACCATTTTTCCACTCCCTATTAGCCCCAAGGTAACGGTCAAGCAGAAGCTTCAAACAAAACTATCTTAAGAATTCTAAAGAAGACAGTTAATGAAGTTGATCGTGACTGGCAGCTATAGCTTAACCCCACCCTTTGGGCTTATCAAACCAGCATCCGTACCCCCAAGAGAGCCACTCTACATTCCCTCATATTCGATTCCGAAGCCATCCTACCCATTGAGGTCGAGCTCCCCTCTTTAAGAATCTCATTATAGAATCTCATTAATGAGGAGTATCAGGTTGCACGTCTAAATGAGCTAGAACTCCTGGATGAGAAGCGTCTCAATTCTCTCAACCACTTGCAAGCCTATTAGAATTGCCTCTGCAGAAGCTATAACAAGAAAATCAAGACCTACTGATTTGAAATAGGAGAACTTGTACTCATGGAAAATCAAAGGAACTTGCAAGAGTGGCACAAGGCAAGTTTGAACCAAATTGGTTGGGAACCTTTGAGATAATAGCCAGTTACATGTTAGGAGCTTACTAGCTAGCAACACCTGAGGGACAGCCTCTAGATGAGCCAATGAACATCATGCATCTCAAGAAGTTCTATGCCTAACTCATCAAATATCCCAAAAAAATCAAAAAAGTAAAAAAAAAGTAAAAAATAAAGAAAAATCGAGTGCAATAAAATAGTCCAATGGTGAAAACCACCTCAGTGGCACCCTGGCTAAGTACCATGGTGAAAACTTGTTTCAAGCGCCATGAGTAGTGGTCAATTCCACCATCTAATAAGTCCTCACCTACATGAATCACTCCATACCACCTCCATCCCATGGCTTAGTATTGTAAACACTCAGCGCCAAACATCTCACCCTTCACAACCCACCCAAGTTAGATTCCTAACTAAGTGGATCCTTGGATACACTCCTTATATGGAAGAAAATCTAAGAACCACAAAAAAATTAGAAAATCCAAAAACTCCAAAAATTAGAAAATCCAAAAACCCAAAAAAGTCAGAAAATCCAAAACCCCCAAAAACATTCCAAAAAATCTGACATCATCATCAACCGCATCTTAATGTGCCTTGATCCCGTGGATACAGGGTATGTAGACAGTCTGGAATATGAAGGAAGCATCCAATATGTAAGTACATAAGATGCCACCCATCCAACCCCAATTGGATGGTCTCTATTCCCTAAGCTTACACTTGATCTCAACACAATACACTCAAAGCATCATCCCTTCACCCAAAATCATCAACTATCAAATCAGCTTCAACCACAACTTATAGCTTATATCTTTTTGCCCATCCATTGATTTATCCTAATCATCCATCAATTCTTGCCTTACAAATGCATCCTTCCTACAATAGGCAAAATCACCAATCCACGCCCATCTTGGCAAGAGATACAATGGATGTTTGTTTGGTCAATTTGTAAAGATACCTGAACCCTATTTATTAATTATGATATTTTATTGAGAATAATTAATTAACTGCTTTGTTTCAAAATAATTATTTAGATGATTTAATATTGTTTTCAAAAGAAAATCATTCATTGTCATTTTATGCTTTTATATTTACATATTTTATAAAGAATTATTTTATTCTATGCCACTTTCAAGAAATGGCAGTTATGTAATTCAAGAGAAAATCTTAATAATTAAATTATGTTTTAAAATTATTCTAATCTATTTTTAGTTAATAAAAAAATGGGTGTCCAGATTGGAATATGAAGAGTCATGTTGTTCAGTTTTAAAAGATCAAGAAATATATGAGGTGAGAAAAAGAAAGATACATTCAAATATATATATATATATATATATTGATATGTCAGGGAATAAAATGGATGGCTCTAGTTTTTTGAGAAGAAAAGATTTGGGGAAAAAATGGATGCAAGCTGGGAAATTTTGGTGAAGATTGGATAGTAGTATAATTTTGGGTATGCACTGAGTTATGGAATTGATTTGTTGTTTAAAATAAATTTCTGCATATATGCAAGCTTATGTTATTTTGTGAATTCTCTTCTGCATATTCCATTCATTCTTTTAAAATTCCTTAGGGATCACTTTCTTGAAACCAATCTCCAATCATATATTAGGATGTTAATTCTGATGGAGAGTGATTGTCATTGATGTCAAAAAGGTCTTGCAGGTTTGCAATATGTTGGTTTTGACAGGAGTTGTTCTCAGGATGGATTCTCATGTTTAATGTGTATATTGGTCCATATCTTCAAAGGTCACCTTTCAGGAGGTAAGTCCATTATCATATCATAGCTTGTTCAGTATGGTTGGTACAGATGACATGATATGCAGTGGTAATGGCTTGGTCATTTGATCTTAGTGAAACACAGTAGTCTTCATCATGATTTGATATCTAGGTGTATGATTGCATTTTTGAGGTGTTTTTTGTTTGGCATTCTCTGCAATAAGGAATGATCTTCATATCAGGTTGTCATGGATGTTGGACATCAAGATCGTCAGGAGTTATGAGGAGTGATATCAGTTCATGTTTATGAGATCATCATAATGAGTTGATTGATCATCTTTTTATATCCACAAGATTTGTTTGATTGGTTTGATTGCATAAATTGTTGTTGCTAAGACATTGATTCTCACATAAGTATCAAAGGAAGGTTTTTTTGTTTAAGTGTCATAGCAAAATTCCTTAATCTACCTATCATATGAACTGTCACCGGTGGTCAAGGTAATGGATTTAAATGAAGGCATCGAATGCTCTTATAAAAAGATCTCCATTTATTTAAAAAAATACATTGAAAGTCAATTTGGAGCCTGAATAAATTGAAGATTTCCATTTATTTATAAAATGGATTGAAGTTTGTAATGGGAGCCAGATTCATTCAAGACTCTTAATGGAGAATTTGTATTGAATGTGCTTTATTTAAAAAGGCCAATAGAGAGTATTTAAATGGGCCATTTATAACATAAAAATCAGTCCTTATTTTTTTTGCATATATGCTTCGGTCTTTATTAGAGAAGAAAGCCCGATTAACAAGCCATTTATGGCTTTATTTTTTATTAGAAACTTTAAGTTGATCGGCCTCCATGTCATAATTTTATGACAATTAAAAATAAGGTGATTTTTTATGCAAAACCATAAAAGATTTAAAATGTGTGTGGGCACGAATTTGAAGGAAGGAAAAAAGTTTTTTCTAATTTTAATCTTTGAAAAAGGAAATATTAAAGCTAATTTTTAGCTTCTTTCTTAAGGCAGATTTTAAAAAGGCAATAAAAAAAACTGATTTGTTTCCATTTGAAGAGACCTTGAAGATAGAAGTTTTTTTATTGAAGATAATGTCTTTTTGAGAAATGAATTTCAAATGGAGGAAATTTTTTTATTGGGCAGATTTTTTTTTGAAGTCTTTTACAGAGAATGAATTCTTGAAGAATATCAAAGTTTTTCAGATTGAAAGAAATTTGATGCAGAGATGGAAGATGAAGTTGCTCAGATATTTTATTTTATTTACAGGGCATTGAAAGGTTTGATGAAGATATTATTGAAGATAAATTTTTATTGGAGAAGACAAAGAGAATTCAAGAATGAAATTACAGAATTTAAAGAATATTTGTTTTTTTTGTTTTACAATCAAGGAATCTGTTTTTGCAGAGAAGATCAAGAGTTTGGAAATGTGTTTCTTTGCAGAGAAGATCAAGAGGTTTTGAAAAAGAGGATAATGCAAAATTGTTTTGTAATTTGGAGAATGTGAAACGTTTTGGGGATTAGATATATGTTCTTTTATTTTGCAGGTGACTATATAAGATGCATTGTTTTTGAAGATATATTTTGAAGAATAGAGATTCCCACAGGGAATATAAATGGGATTTTGGTTTTGAAGATTGAAGAGGTCAGATTTAAAAAATGCAAGAATATCGAGGATATGAAAGGTCATCAAACGTTGTTGAGGTTGTGTGATTCATATGCAGGTTAAAGTCATACACTTGAAAATATTACAAATGGAGTTTGTATTTTTCAGAGAAGAGGAACTTCAAGAGTCTTTTTATTTACAATATTTCTTTCAGGTGTATTGATGCAACTATATAAAAAGACAGAGATGAAACACACAAGATGTGCAGTGTTGTTGAGTGTATCCAGATGTAGGATTGATTTTGAATAGAATGGCCATTTGACAGACATATGTGAGAGAAGAAATGTTTTGTATTGAATGGAAACAGAGTATCCCTCTTATTTGTTTATTACATCTATTGGTGATTTGGTTTGCCAATGAGGCTTGTGGTCAGTGAGACCTTCATATGCCAGTGAGGCTTGTGGTTAGTGAGACCATTCAATTGTTAGTGAGACATAATATTCAGCTAGTGAGGCTTTGTAAGAAGTTTTTAAAGTTAAGCCAGTGAGGCACTTCATGAGTGGTTTTTCTACCCCTGAGGGTTTTCCACTCGGTAAAAAGCTTGTATCATGCTTCTCATTGATTTCTTCTGTGTTTGTGCATATTAATGGTCTGATCATGTTTTTGTTTACATCGGTTGTTGTAAGTCTTGTGCATATAAACTTAACAAATCATTAATGGATTCCTTTCTATTTGTTTTGTAAGAGAAAGCTTGCAAAAAGTTGTAAAATGTATGAAAACTAATACAACACTGATTCACCCCCCCTCTCAGTGTTGTCCTGGACTCCTACAAGTTCAACCAATCTGAAGATTCTAAACCCTAGTCTATTGCGTCGGCAATAACTTTATTTTTACGAACTAGGTTTCTCTAAAAATTTTATATATAGTACACCACCAAGTCATTGAAATCATATCCAAAATAAACCTTACCTAGTTTTTTGTTATGGAGATATGTAATGTTTAGGGACCGTCTATTTCTTACCCATTTCATCTCTATTAAAATAGTCTGTTGCGTCACCAATAACTCTATATTTTCAAATTGGTTTCTCTAAAAATTTTATATAAGGTGCACCACTTAGTTATGTAAATCATATCTAAAAATTAGCATTACCCAATTTGTCAATTTGGAGATGTGTATCAATTAGTGATGGCCATTTCTATGCCCTCTTTGTTGTTGCTATTAAATCTGCAAATCTTTGACTCTTTCCCTCTAAAACCTAACATACCCCTGATACTTGAATTCTTCTCAAGACAATAGTTGATCATATTTATTTTCTCCTAAAATTCTATATTATAGGTCTTTTGATATGATTGTCATTTTGATAATTGAATGAAAGTATACTAATTGGTTACGTAATATTTAAGTAAATGATTAGTTAGGAGGAATATGCTTTCTTAGAGTAATGAATCTCTTTTTTTATATGCTTTCTTAGTTAAAATTAGAAATATGGCTAGAAAATGATTTACAATCTTAGATCTTAGTTCTTGGTGAAAAATCATGTTTTAGTCATTATAGAATTGGGATAACCTAAATGAATGATTTCTATGTTATGTAAGGAATATATGTAATGGCTTTAAATGGAAGAAGAACCCATTATTAAACAATATACTTGTGTTGTTTCAATAGAATTAGGTGAGGTAATTTGACAACATTTATTGGAAATAGAATAAGTTTGAATCCTTTACTTAGTTGTGTGAGATTGTCTGAGTCATGAATGGTCGGAATTGGTGAATTACCATGAAAAATCATTGTATATGGTTTCATAAATGATGTATGAGTGTCCTTATGATGAGTGAATACTTCTTGAGAAGACATATGTTTTTTTTCACATGTTGCAGTCTTCTTGCGATCTCGCATGCATCTTTGGAAGTTGAGTAAAAATATTGTCTATTTTTTGCATTCTATATGATGTGTTGAGATAGAGAATTGTTGGAATGCTTTTGTTGTTGTTATAACTTCCTTATTTTACCCATGTAGGGATTACTCATAAATATAAATATTGTGTGTACTCTCTAGAACTTGAAAGATACTCTAGAAAATATTATGTGATGAATTAGATTCCTAATGAGTTATTGTATCTAAGTCAACCTTATAGTTGCAAGACTAGTTGCTTTGAACTACGAAGTCTCTGCGTTGCGCGTACGTAGGCAAGGCCATCATGAGCCCCCGAGACATTAGGTTTGGCCCTTAGGGCCAATAGACTTGTCATCTTGTGTAATGATATCTAATATGTTTATTTATTGACTTTGTGGTACTAATGTTTACATTTAGTTGTGCAAATCCAGGACTGTTACTTATGCAAGGTACTGGTGCTAAGAAAGTATTTTCACACTTTGCGAATGGATGATCATATGGCATTTACTAAAATTGTGTATAATTGTATAAGACATGTTTGTGTCTTAAATTTTCATTTATGATGAATGATTAAAACTTATGTTTAATATGTATTTTACTAAGTTAAAATAAGTGAATTTCCTCCTGTCATCATTTTTCATTCATTATTTCTTACGAAATTAATTTATTATTGTAATTTATTGATATTTTCATGGGTAGGAATTACATAGGTATTAGAGCACAAGGTTGCAACACTTGGGATCTTTGGGATAAAAGTGTTAGTAACGTAAACCTATTTTTTTTAGGTCTCACCATGGTAAGTAAAGGTAAATTTTGGTTGATTAACTATATAAAATGAATGTCTAGTAAATCATTTTCAATATATATACATATATGAACATGGAAGTATTCTTGGAATTGTAAGTTTCTGTAATGTTAATTAATGATTTCTATTAACCATGTATAATTTTCATCTTATTATGTGATGATACTGACAAACTTGTGTGTGTCACATTAATAAAAAAAAAGTTGTAGTTTTTCTGTAACTAAATCTTTCTGGAATAATTGTGGGGTTGCTGTGAGTTGCTGGATTGATAGAGGATGATATCTGGGAAAATCTCATGGGATGATCCTAACTTGGACAGCCAAGGTAAGAAAATTAAATGTTATTTCTATTTTATAAGAATTTTATGATTGAGATGAATGTTTGCAAGTGATAAGTTGATAGAAATCTGTTGTCTAAATGTGGAGTTAATTGAGTGGGGAAAGAATGGTGGATACCTCTTTGGGGTATTATCATGGAGATTGGTGTTGGTGTTGTGACTGATGTAGTTGATGGGAGTTGGTAAAATGGGGAGTGAAAAATATGTTTTTGGGAGTCATTGTTTTATGGGAGCTAAATTTTTATGGGAGTTCTAGGAGTTATTGTTTTATGGGAGATATTGTTGTTATTGTTTATGAGAGATATTGTTGTTGGGAGATATTGTTGTTATTGTTTATGGGAGATATTGTTGCTATTATGGGAGATATTGTTGTGTTATGGGAGTTACTGTTTTATGGGAGCTATTGTGTGTGTTGCATTGATATAAAGGGAGCTACAAGGATCTATACCCTTTGGGGAATCTTGTTTATACTAGGAAATGTATAGTGGGATCCTTGAGAGGACCCTGAGACCATCTTTCCTAATTAATTTTCTAGCACTGTGGTATGGATGATATTAGCTCCATTAGAGGTGAGATTATATGGTGTTATGTTACTAGGATATTAGCACAGTGATTCTACATAGCATAGTTATTCATTTATTGGTTATTTGGCTCCATGGCACTATGCATTACTTAGTGATATATTAGAGATGTCTTCCTCGTAATACCCATTCTCGATGAGCCTTGTAGTGTGAGTCATGTGATGTCTTTATGATGAGTATAGTTGATACATGTGAGAATGGTCTTTATCATGTGTTTCACTTAGAAGAGGTATGTGATGTGAAAAATATTTTATTTTGAACAATGTGTTTTATGTGGAGTTAAGTTTATGTGATATGTTTGTCACTGAGCGTTGTCGAAATCAGGTGTTAGAAATTATAGACTAGAACAGGATATGGTGACTTGATTCAATTCCTTAGTTATAAATTGATATCTTCATGATAGTAGAGATAAAGTAAGGACATGTTTAGCTGTCTAAAATAAGGTATGTGGATTTTCTTGCACTAATGTGACTTGACATAATATGGTTGTTTATTGTTATATGATGTGGTTTGGGAGCTACAGTTTGGAAGTTATGTTGTGAATTGGGAGCTATGGTAAGGGAGTTATAGAGACCTATGCCCCTTTGGGGATATTCATGATGTTGGTGTTGGTGTTGTGATGGAGTTTTGGTTGATGGAATGGTGTTGTGGGAGTTTATGATATGGGAGTTACACTTGTGAAATGGGAGTTACATTTGTGAAAATGGAGTTTTCTAAATTGTGATTATTTCAGCTAGAAAATTTATTGGAAAGAATAATGTTTGTGATTACATTTGGTATATGATCATTATGATATGATAATCTATTATGGAGCTCCATGTGGTTTAAGACCACCACATTCCCCTCCTCCCCTTAGGTGGCTCGTTTGAAGTCACGTGGTGGTTGTGATGTTAAGTTTTGTGAAAATATTTGAAAATTTTATTTGGTTATTTTCTTTTCTTAATTGAGCCAGCAGTTTTAAAATTTCTTTAAGATATTTGTTTGATTGTCCTTTTGCCTTAAGGACTACTCTATTAAGGTTTTTGGTTTTGAATTAAACTGTTGTTTTCGCTATCTAATTTGTTTTCATATAAAGTTGATTTTATTTGAAATTTTTACTCATTGTAAACTCCTTTATTTTGAGGCTTTATCAGTGTTTGTTGTTGCTGGCTTATGTGGAGAAATGTGAATTGTGTAGATTGCCATACCCAAGAGAGGTCCCTAGCAGATTGTATAGGGGAGTAGATGGTCTGGGGAATGTTTATTGTAAAATTGTGTAATATTTATGGTTCTATTTGGCACTAATCATCCTTATTATAAGTATACATGACGTGTTATGTACAGAATTGATATCTGTGATGATTAAATGTTAAGAGTTGTTATTAAAGAATATGTTGCATTGAATTTGATTGGCAGTAATATAATGATGATATAAACATGCTCCTCGGTTAAGTAATGATGTTGATTTTACATAATTCTAATGGGTAGAATGGTATACCCGAAATTTGAATGATAGAGTTGATAATTCTTGTTGTTCCTAATAACTATGGAAATTGCTTATGGACAAAAGATGATCTAGTGAGTTCGGGTTTCTATTGCACTTTGTATTGTATTCGATTTCTAAATGGAGCATTTTCATATCGATTACTTTGTTTTAATAATGTACAGATGGATTATTCTGATGAAATCTAACTTTTGTTGGATGTGTTGAAGTTAGAAAATATTCATTCCTCTTGATGACTTCCAGGAGGAAGTCCATTCTTAGGGGGGAAGAATGTAAGCATACCTGAACCCTAATTATTAATTACGATATTTTATTGAGAATAATTAATTAACTACTTTGTTTCAAAATAAGTATTTAGATGATTTAATATTGTTTTCAAAAGAAAATCATTCTTTGTCATTTTATGCTTTTATATTGACATATTTTATAAAGAATTATTTTATTCTATGCCACTTGCAAGAAATGGCAGTTATGTAATTCAAGAGAGAATCTTAGTAATTAAATTATGTTTTAAAATTATTATAATCTATTTTTAGTTAATAAGAAAATGGGTGTCCAGATTGGCATATGAAGAGTCGCATTGTTCAGTTTTAAAAGATCAAGAAATATGAGGTGAGAAAAAGAAAGATATATTTGATATATATATATATATATATATATATATATATATATGGCAGGGAAAAAATGGATGGCTCTGGTTTCTTGAGAAGAAAATATTTGGGGAAAAAATGGATGCAAGCTGGGAAATTTTGGTGAAGATTGGATAGCAGTATAATTTCGGGTATGCGCTGAGTTATGGAATTGATTTGTCATTTGAAATAAATGTATGTTATATGCAAGCTTTATGTTATTTTGTGAATTCTCTTCTGCATATTCCGTTCATTTTTTTAAAATTTCTTAGGGATCACTTTCTTGAAACCAATCTCCAATCATATATCAGGATGTTAATTCAACCAGTCTGAAGATTTTAAACCCTAGCCTGCTGCGTCGGCAATAACTTTATTTTTACGAACTAGGTTTCTCTAAAAATTTTATATAAGGTACGCCACCCAATCATTGAAATCATATCCAAAAATCAGCCTTACCCATTTTGTTGTTATGGAGATATGTAATGTTTAGTGACCGTCTATTTCTTACCCATTTCATCTCTATTAAAACAAACTCTATATTTTCGAACTGGTTTTCTCTGAAATTTTTATATATGGTGCACCACTTAGTTATGTAAATCATATCCAAATATTAGCATTACCCAGTTTGTCAATTTGGAGATATGTATCAATTAGTGACGACCATTTCTATGCCCTTTTTGTTGCTGCTATTAAATCTGCAAATATTTGACTCTTTCCCTCTAAAACCTAACATATCCCTAATGTTTGAATTCTTCTCAGTACAATAGTTGACCATATTTATTTTTTCCTAAAATTCTATATTAGAGGTCTTTTGATATGATTCTCATTTTGATAATTGAATGAAAGTATATTAATTGGTTAAGTAATATTTAAGTAAATGATTAATTAGGAAGAATATGCTTTCTTAGAGTAATGAATCACTTTTCTTATATGCTTTCTTAGTTAATTAGAAATGTGGTTATAAAATGATTTACAATCTTAGTTCTTGGTGAAAAAATCATTTTTCAGTCATTATAGAATTGGGATAACCTAAATGAATGATTTATATGTTATGTAAAGAATACATGTGTTGGCTTTAAATGGAAGAAGAACCCATTATTAAACAATATGCTTTTGTTGTTTCAATAGAATTAGGCGAGGTAATTTGACGACATTTATTGGAAATAGAAGTTTGAATCCTTTCCTTAGTTGTGTGAGATTGGTTGGTTGATGAATGATGTTTATGACTAGTTAAAGACTTATCTTTCAAATTGGTAAATTACCATGAAAAAACATTATAGATGGTTTCATAAATGATGTATGAGTCTATTCACGATGAATGAATACTTCTTGAGAAGAAATATGTTTTTTTCACATGTTGCAACCTTCTTGCGATTTCGCATGCATCTTTGGAGGTTGAGTAAAAACATTGTCTATTTTCTGCATTCTGTATGTGTTGAGATAGAGAATGGTTGGAATATTTTTGTTGTTATAACTTCATTATTTTACCCCTGTAGGGATTAATCATAAATATAAACATTGTGTACTCTCTAGAACTTGAAAGATACTCTAGAAAATATTATATGATGAATTAGATTCCTTATTGTATATAAGTCAACCTTATGGTTGCAAAACTAGTTGCTTCGAACTACAAAGTCTCTACACTGCGCGTACGTAGGTAAGGCCATCATGAGCCTCCGAGACATTAGGTCTGGCCCTTAGGGCCGGTAGACTCGTCATCTTGTGCAATGATATCTAATATGTTTATTTATTGACTTTGCAGTACTAATGTTTAGATTTAGTTGTACAAATCCAAGACTGTTACTTGTGCATGGTACTGGTGCTAAGAAAGTATTTTCCCACTTTGCGAATGGATGATCATATGGCATTTACTATAAATGTGTATAATTGTATAAGAAATGTTTGTATCTTCAATTTTCATTTATGATGAATGATTAAAATTTATGTTTAATATGTATTTTATTAAGTTAAAATAAGTGAATTTCATCCTGTCATCGTATTTCATTCATTATTTCTTATTAAATTAATTTATTATTGTTATTTATTGATATTTTCATGGGTAGGCATTACACAGTTAGTCTTTTGGTTACTGATTTTATCTTTTGTTCTATTTAGGGATCATTTCAAAACTACCTTGATCTCACTATATCATGGTATGTCACGAAATATCTAGAATGGGGCATGGTCATTGCTTTCGTATGTTGTGCTTGTGGGTTGTTCTCATTACTCCAATTTAGTATTCATATCTTGTAAATAGTAGGGTTGGTTCTAGCATATTGATCTCCTTTTGCATCTAAGGTTCCTCATACCTTTTGTATACTAAGGGCTTATGCTATGGATCCCCCTCGTTCGTCTAGACAAGGTTGTATTATCTTGGGCATGTATGGGATCATCCTATTGTTTGCGGGTCTATTCCATGCAAAGGATGGATATACATCACCTTGGTCTTTTATACCTTAGTGAAAATATCCTCTTTGCTATAATAAAACTAAGGATTGCTCTAAAAATAAATCAGAACAATACCCACCCCTAATCAATTCCTAAATCACTTTATCATCCTCTACCCACATCCACCTATCCTTACAAACAGAAGCTAGGAATCTTGCAACGATCTATGGCCCAACCATCCTTTCCCCTTGGAAAATTTGCTCACCTAGCAAAATTTCCTCACCAACACAACAAATCAAACCAACCTGACCATGTGGTTCTTATAGAAGTGATGTGACATTTTCTATCATTCACACCTAGCCATACATCACTCCCCATCCCTAACCTTGGCTTTGCATTAATGATGACTCGGACCTAACCATTTCCTTCATCCTAACAAACCCATCCATCCAACACCTAAAGACAATCTGGTTTACAACCTGATTCTAACCTACCCAACCCAAGTGACCCAAAAGGTGGCTTTATACTACAATGTGCGTCAAGTGACCGAGGATTCTACATCCCCCCTCCCAACCATCCACCAAACCTAAATCTAACCCCCTCCCTAACCCCTCAAAATGGCTCTAATATCCCATGTATCATGACCAAAATCCTCCATCCCCGCCACATCCTGCATACACAACATCATCATTAGATCATAAATCATATCATAATCATCATAATAACATCATATCATCATAGCATAACATCATAGCAAAATTATGGTGGCAAGAGTATCAAGATCATCTCCGTTGGCAGGCTGAGTATCAAGGTCATCTGCACTGGCGAGCTATGAGTATCAAGGTCATCTCCATTGGCAAGCTATAAGTATCAAGGTCATCTCTACTGTCAAATACCTGATCTATGAAAAAACAAATGAGAAATGGGAAAGGATGGTCATTCGACAACATGTGCAACATAGAAACAATATAACATATTAATTCATCACACATGTCTCTTGCCTGTAACAAATTGATTGAATTGATTAAGCTACAGAATTCCATCATAATAATATCATATCACACCATCATAGCAACATGTCATCCATAAGCATCACATAATAAACATCTATCATAATCCCATAATGCATCACATAAACAATAAATCATCACATAAAAATCCATTTACCATAAGCCATAATCATCAATCCATAATGCATAAAACCATAATCCACATCAAATCATAACATCATAGCATCATCACAGGATATCATATCATCATAACATCATAATCACATCATAATCCATCATAATCATAATCCATCAAAAATATCCAATATGCATCACATTAACAAACATCCATACATTTATTGTAAAATCATAAACATCCATATTCATCATATCATAAAACAACATAATGCATCCATAATACATCCATATACATCATAAAACCATAATCCACCTCATAATCCATACATCACCATAAAAACATCCATAACATAATCAAAATACAAGTGCATCCATAAATACATCCACCAAAATGATCTCATATAAGTCCAAATCCATATCCATATACATCAATGGTCATGATACAAAATGAGCCCAAAGGGCTAAAATACATACATCAAAAACCTAAAGGCATATACAAAATCACCGAGTAGAATTCCCCTGATAAGAAGGTGTGGGAGAATGGGAAGGAAACCCGTGTGGTGCTGTGGAAGGCCCTACCCCTATAGCCCCTAGTGTCATCATTGGTGGAGGCATCCTCGAAGGTGGTTGCCTAACTGGTCCTGTCACTGACGGTGTCCGAGTCCTCACTGATCTGCTAACACCTGAGTGACTCCGCCCACTATAACTGGCCACACTCTGATCAGCCGGCACGGCTGTATGGTAGAAACCACAGTAGTACTCTACCCAGCATGTCGCCTTAGTCAACTTAGCCTGAATCTGGGTGTAGTCAGCCCACATCTGAGCCATCCCTATACCATCCACAATCCCTTGCAAACGGGTGACCTACTGTTGTAGTTGGGATACCTATGCCTTAGCCTGCTACCGCCCTACCTCAACACTCTCTCCCCTTCTCGCTCTGTTGTCACCCGCACCAGCTCAGCCCCATCTCCCCCACCTCCCCCATCCACCAACCTCTGCAATCGTTGTTCCTTTACAAGAGCACTATCTCACTCTGCTCGTAGGGTGTCCCGCTCTGCCTAGAGCTGCCTGATCTCGTCCTCCAAGCTCGCCACTCAAGCCCTCAGAGTATCTAAATCCTCCATCTCCTACTGGCACATCCACCCTTTGACGCTAGTGTGGTACTTGCATCCACCCCCACCAAAAAGACCTCCACCAAAGGGCCCTACCCTTGCAGCTCCCACTGCAACTGCTGCTAGAAGAGGAATACCTCCTTTACCTCCACCCCCACCACCACCACGTCCTCCTCCTCCGTCTCCATGACCATCCCCATTATCATCCTCTACATCCATCTCAACTATATACTCCTAATCATCTGCCGCCGATTGATCTGCTAGAATGGTCAACTGAACTGGCCAAGTTTGTGCCCACCAGGCCTCATACGCTAGTGTGGTACTTGCATCCACCACTGTCGACCGCCAATCCCAATCCACCGCCACCAGACGATCAAACTCTGCGATAACCATGGCTACGTCTATCTTTGGTCCCCAACATCCATGATCCCGCCGCACCCAAGCAAAAATGACCGATACACGCAACGCATCTTGTTGCAATCCAAACTGGCGCAAATCCCGATTGAGAAGGTACCGATCCAAAATGTAAGTTGTCCTCCCTATAAGATAGCATGGTTGTCGAGTAAATGGAAGATGAGCATCATCATCTAGCCATGGCTCGCATCCTATGTACAGCCACCATGCCACTGACATCACCTCATCAAAAACACGTCTCTAGAATCTCATACTGCCCAACTGCTAATGTGTCAGAATACTAGTATAGGCAACCACATAAGGGTGGAACTGTGGTCTCACATGTTGACATACTGGTCTGGTCACTGCAATATGCTCCCAAGCCCACACATGGAGAAGCATCCCCCCACAGCCAAGGCTCACTCAACTCAGATACATGACCTAGTGCATATCATGATACAAATCAGCCAATAAACATGGCCCCCACGCATATACTACATCTCGAGACACCATCTGCTCCACAGTCTCCCCATCCCACAAGAAATCCACGAGAACGTCGATCCGACATCAACACTCCCACGATGAGTCCATAGATGTACAACTCAAAATCACTAAGGCACCTCCTAAGGGTTGCCGACCATAGTATCTCCTGCCCATCCACACGTGTCCACCTGTGTCGAGACCAAAACACGTCGTAGTGCTGCCAAACCTATGGCCTGATTATTTACTACTCACTCGCCATGGATGGGGATCCGTAGGATCCTCCACACATCCTCCAAGGTGATTATAATCTCCCCTGTCGACAGCAGAAAGGCACAGCTCTCACTCCTCCATCGCTCTACCAAAGTTGTCATCATCGCTTAATGCGCTCACAATCGAGGCATCTCTTAAATAGACCATAGTCCAAGCGCTCTCAAGCAGTTTTGCTCTGCCTAAGTCAACCTATCTCTAACCACCATCATAGGAGGTCACCGCTCTCGCGCCTGCAAAGCTGGAAAATCAACCTATATTCAAGAAACCCAAAGAAATCAACCTTTTTCCCAAAAACAACACAGAGGCACTATTCCATTAACCCCTAACGCTACTCCAGTTGGAGGTGCTAACAGGCTAACCTCTAGCACTAGTCCAAACGAAGGCGCTAAGAGAGTGACCCAAAGCGCTAATCCATACGAATGCACTAACCCATTGATCCAAGGGGCTAACTAAGACGGAAGCACTATTTCAGAAACTCCAAGCACTATTTCACTTGGAAGGCCCAAAAACCCTTTAGTTTGACGCTAAACAAGCCTTAGGAGCTAATTCATTAACCCTAAGCGCTAATCGAGACAATTGCACTAATATCCAGGAGCATGCGCTGATCAAGATGATGGCGTTAAACCCCCCTTAATCTTGGTGCTAATCGAGCTGATAGTGCTAATTCATCGACCGCGGGCACTAAAATTAGCACCCCCCTCATACAAACCTGTATACGCCTAAAAACGACACAAATCATCCTAAATAAATATTCTAAATATTTATTCCCTTCTTCTATTAATTAAATAAATATTCTAAATTTATTTAATCGATTCACTGTTCCATAATTAAATAAATTCTATTTATTTAATTAAAATCCTTCCATTTGTCCTTCACAATTAAATAATTATAAATTATTTAATTAAGCCTAATTCCTCTATCCTAAAGTTCTAAATTCAAAAATCCACATCACCTTTCCACCTCACCTTGTCCACCTCATCAGGTTGCACATATAATTAAATATATTTAATATTTAATTATCTTATTTTCCCTCACCCACATGGCCTATTTCTTCTCCAATCAGAGGTCAGTTAACCAATCAATCAAGTCTGTTAACTAACCTGTCAGTTGAGTCAAATCCTCAATCAATCCAGTCAGTTCCACAATCCACTCTTCTAACTGATCAATCAATTCTGTTAACAGACCAGTCAATGGAGTTAACTCTCCAATCAGTTTTGTCACATCCCACCTTTCATGATGGAGCTGGGACACTTGTCACATTTCCACTGGTTGCACATTCCTCAACCATCCTCAACCGTTGATCTTCATATCTTCTCTCAACCGTTGATTCCTATTCCTCCGGGTCTATAAATGAAGCTTCATCCCTTCATTCTAATCATCCAGGCTTTTGACATCGTTACTCTGCAGAAATATCACCAGCGCGCCTTTGGCACCCATTTGTCATCCACAAGCTTGAGATCACCATTGTTGCATTGGAGCTCACCTCCATTGCATATCACACTACAGCCGTTCACCATCGACTTCCTCCAACAGCTTTTAAAAGATTGCACTCTCTGAGGGCTCATCTCATCTGCGAAAGGACGATTCGTGATAGGCGAACAACAGAAGTTTTGAAACGGAAGAGGTTTGCTGTGTTTGTTCATTGCTTTGTTCATTTGAATCTTCTTTGTTTCTCTATTCTGTTGATGTTTGGGTCATCTGTTATTCATTTGATTGATGCACTATTTTACCCTCACATTTTTGGCGCCCACCGTGGGGCCGCTGCCCCTTTATTTTACCGTTTTTGAGCTTTTTTGAAGGCAGGTTCCGTACAGACCCCGCAGAGTCACGCACAGGTTCTTTCGGCGCATCTGTTCATTTTTACGGCGCTTTTGAAGACTGTTACGGCGCTTTTGTAAAACTGCGCATTTGTTGACTGTAACGGCGCTTTTATAGACTGTTGCTGCGCTTTTGTTTAAACTGCGCATTCGTTGATTTTTGCTGCGCTTTCATATAATATTGCTGCGCATACGTTAAAACGGCGCATCCATTGTCTGTTACAGCGCTTATGACGACTGTTGCTGCGCATACATTAAAACTGCGCATCTGTTCATTTTAACGGCGCATATGTTCATTTTTACGGCGCATTCGTTAATGTTGTGCTTCTGTTGATTACTTCTGCGCATCTGATCACTGAAGCTGCGCATTTGTAACTGGCTCAGGTTTTGGTACTTTTCTAGGGTATTTTGCTAACGCTAACCCTTTTGCAGGTGTTTGCTGGAGCGGTTTTGCAGGTTAGGCTCGGGTTCAGTTACATGTAGTTGCATCTAACTAGCTCACCTTTCATTTTTTTTGGGAAAGAGTAAAATGGCTGTTCATTACAAATCTTCATCTAGTCTTAATTAGGGAGGAAGTAACTGGTTTATTTCATGCTTGCATTGCAAACAAACTTCCAAGTTATTGCTATCTAAGACTTAAAATTGAACTCATAACTGCATTCTGGAGTTAAAATGAACCATTGCTATATCGTGAGACCTGAATTTCAAAGTTAACAATCTCGTGCAACGTGGACTTAAAATTGAACTCACAACTGCATTCTGGAGTTAAAATGAACCATTGCTATATCGTGAGACCTGAATTTCAAAGTTAACAATCTCGCGCAACGTGGATTTAAAATTGGACTCACAACTGCTTTCTGGGACTTAAAATTGAACCACTGCAATATTGTCAAAATCACTTCAAAGTTTTGTTTGACTAGCTTAGCCCATTTAGTTTTTATCTTTTTAACTAGGGTGGATTAAATCAGTGTATTCTGTGTTTGCGAATGACAATAGGCTTATGCTCTCCCCTCTTCTGGGTGATCAGAATGCCAGACTTGTCATTCTACTTGTCTAACCTTTAGGAGGGGCCTGCCCTTGGATGCACGCTTGTCCAAGCGGGAACGACCCTGAGTGGTAACAGGCTAACGCCAAGCCCTACCGAGCCACTTAAAATAAATTGTGCTTGAGGTGAAAACCTCCTGCAACGAGTGCTGTTATGTTACACCGACGGCCAACCTCCCCCAAAACCCTCTCAAGCGCAACCCTGTGAGGCTGGGAGACTCCATAACGGAGAGTAGCGCCGCCGCACGTGTAACCACTTGAACGGTTGCCCGAATTACAAACCTCTTGTTTTAGTGGCCCAAATCCCTTATAATCCATTTCTCGCCTAGGATTTTGTACTTGCTTTTGTCCAAAATAGAGTCGAAAAACTACAAAAACAATGAAAAACTACAAAACATTCTTTGTGCTTGCTGTGTTTTCTTGCTAAATTAATTCATAAAATCATATCAGGAAGACTTATTCCAGCCAAAAATTACCCAAAAAACAGAGAAAAATCCCAAAAATTTGCCCAAAAATACCAGAACTGCGCATATATCCATTTCTGCGGCGCATATACAGCGACTTGCTGCGCTTTTGTACCTACTTACGGCGCTTTTGTACTTTCTGCTGCGCATATACTCTGTTCTGCTGCGCTTTTACAGCGACTTGCTGCGCATATACGCCGACCTGCTGCGCATATACTTTTCTGCTGCGCATTTGCATACTGTTACCGCGCATACATACCTCACCAGAGCGGCGCTTATACTACGACTTACTGCGCATTTACCTATTCTTGCTGCGCATCTGTTTCTGCGCATGTGTGACAGTGAGCATCTGCTCTATTTTTGAGAAATTTTCGTCAGCTGTTCGGAGTACCCATTTCAGCCTAGTTCCATTTTCCGAGGTCAGAATCACCCTTGCAGTCAACTTTCACGCATTTCACCCGTTTCTCTCTCTTTCGACGGTCGTCCCCATCACCTTCTGTCCTGGTCACTCTTACCCCATCGTCACTCTGTCCCATACCGATTCGACATAGGTCCTTCTTTAGTGAGTTCACGTAAGCCTAGTAGGTCACAGTACCTTTTGCTAGTAGTCTTGTTGGACGACTCAGCCCTACACAGTGAGACTGGTATCGACTACCCTTGCTAGTGGCTAGAGTCTTGTGTCAACCGTCTTACCTGAAGTCATTGAGCGAGAGAACCCTTTGTCCAAGTCTTGTCCTAGATATCCCATTCATTACAGTCTTAGTCGGCACCTTGCCAAAATTTCTAATCCTTGTCCATTTCGTCCCACCCCACCTTGCATGGTTCTTACTCGATCCCAGTACAACAAGCTAACTGAAATGGCCGACCCTTCCGATCACATCGCCCCACCACGCGATGATGATGAAGAATTTTCTCGTGAAGAATTAGTAGCACACATGCAAGATAGCAAATTCCAACGCCTAGTGGAGCGAGTACTCCTTGAGGATCCCACCAAATATTTCCATCATCTTGCTAGTCTCGGACTCAAACTCCCCGCAGACTTTGACATTAGCTCCATCATGGAAAATGCAGACAATGAACATGAGAGGGACACAAATGACACAGTCCCAAAGGCACATGAGAGAGGCACAAATGACACGGTCCCCCAGGCCAATACAAGCGGAAAACAACACATAGATCAAAATACTCCTATAGCGGATGTGAGACAACAAATTGAGAGTCTCCAGCGAGAAATCTCCAACCTTAAGATCGGCACCAGTTCCAAGAACTACTCCTTGGAAGATATAGCACCGTACCCCTTTGACAGAAGTGTGGTCATGAAACCTTTCCCCTTTCAGTTCGGAATCCCGAAATTTGATAAATACAAAGGGAAGGGGGATCCTAGAGATCATATCAGGGAATTCACTGCAGCATGTTTAGAAGTAGCTCACAACGAGACCTACTTAATGAGACTATTCCCAAGATCTTTAGGGGGTCAGGCTATGGAGTGGTTCTCGCGTCTTCCACCTGGAATCAAAACTTTTGATGAACTTGTCAATAAATTCATAACGCACTTCTCTTACAACATAGAACACGAAGTATCTATGCTAGACCTATGCAACACCAAACAAAAAGGTAGTGAGTCTTTCGCCACCTTCTTACAACGATGGCGACAGCTAGCTAGCAAGTGTTCTTACGACATGCCTGAGAAACAACTATTGGAAATGTTTGTCCACAATTTGAATCCCGATCTTAGCTATCAGATTCAGATACAATGCCCTACCTCATTCACCAAAGTCATCGAAATGGGGCTATTCATTGAGAAAGCTATGATCGCTAAAGGAACTCTCAAGCTCTACAAGGACACACCTCCTTCCAATTACACAACTGACAAGTCAAAGTTTTGGACCAAGAACAAGAATGTGGTCAACGATGGAGTAGTGGATGCCAAGGCAGCAGCCCCTAAACAACAACCCATATTCACTCTTAAGGAAGAAGCAAATAACGGTGCGCTCAACAAGCCACCCCCTCGGGAATCTAGACCTTGGTTCAATTCGAACCCAAGGAGAAAATTCACGCCGTTAGGAGAGTCTCAAGAGTCTGCTCTCAGGAAGTTGTTGGCTAACAATGAAATTTCTCTACCGCCAACAAGTGACTATGAGCCTATAGTCAAACCTCCCTATTGGAAGGACACAGACTATTGTGAGTATCATCGAGGAAGGGGGCACACAACCAATAATTGCATCCGTCTTAAGAACGTCATACAAGATATACTGGACCAAAATCAGGGAGGAACACAACAGCATACCTCCAATGAATCTCATGTGGCCTACCGAGATCCTCTCCTAAACCACAACCGGCCATATAACAACAATCACAACGGCGGCCACAACAACAATGGTTACAACCACAACAATGGTCACAATGGCAACCACTCCAATGGTCATAACAATAATGACAACAATCGTAACAGGCCAAACCAGAACAGTGGGTCGAGTAATGCTAACTATGCAAGCGTTCCCTTTGAGTACACCATTAACTGCATTTCTGAGCATGTTCCGCAAGTCAACGTCATATCCCCCAACCAACAACCAGGACCTAACGGAACTGGTTGTAGTATAATTACCCGCAGTGGTAGAGTCACGATCAACACCACTCCTCCAAGGTCGTCGCCGTCTCCGTCCAACCCCCGCCCATATAATGTCATCGACCAATTGCAAAAGACTCCGGCTCATATTTCTATATTGGAGCTCCTGCGTCTATCTCCTTCTCATAAGGAGATTCTTGAAAAAGCCTTAGTGGAGACTACTGTCCCCACTAACCTAGCCCAAGAAAAGTTTCAAACCATGGTGGGTAACTTGACATCCTCCCCTTCCATATCATTCACAGAACAAGATGACCTTTCCATGTCTCAACCCCACAACACTCCTCTACACATTGTCGCATTCGTACACAGGCACCACATCAAGAGGGTTCTCATTGATGGGGGTGCTGGTTTGAATATTTGCACTTTGAAACTAGTCCTTGCGTTGGGGTTCTCTGAACAGGCAGTGGATCCACGGAGAAAGATTACCATAAAGGCCTATGACGAGGAGGAATGCACCACAAAGGGCACGGTTGTCCTACCCATTCAAGTGGGACCGGTAATTAAAGATGTGGTGTGCCAAGTCCTTGATCGGGAGCTGGCTTACAACATTCTACTAGGGAGACCATGGATCCACGCCATGAAAGCTGTCCCCTCCACCTACCATCAATGCATAAAGTTCCCACACGATGGCAAGCAGGTCACCATACACGGCGACCCCGATCCCTACCAGCATTGCAACTCATTCCAAGCCAAACCGGAATGTGTCATTCCCAACAACCGAGCCCATATCTCCCCCACTCCGCCACAAGACCATACTGCTGAAGCTTCCTCTTCACAGCCCAAACCAATGAAAATCACCATAAAAGAAAATGGCGTGGGGGAATACCAGATTGAGCATAGCCTCAACCTTGCAAAAATGCCCTTGTCTCCTCGCTCCTTTGGCCAGCCCAAACATCAACCCAGGCATTTTCCAAAGCCCTCTGCTCCTCCTACAACTCCCGCAAACCCCTTTGTAAAATGGGGGACCTTATCCGATGAATCAGAGGAGCGAGATCTCTTACAATGGCTCTATGCCGAAGAAGAAAACACATCCCAAGATCCACCCAGACTCCCTACAGAGCTCTATGGGCGAGGTGAAACCATCTTGCATAGGATGGGATATGAAGGACAAGGCCCCATCGGCCTCAGAAAAGAGGGGATCATCGAACCTATACAACCCTCTTCCTCCTCTTCGGCTAGAAACACGACTGGCCTAGGCTACAAAGGTAAAGGTAAAGCCAAAGAAAATGCCTGCCTAGTGGAGACAATTCAAACATTCCAAGGGGATAGTGATGCAGATTCAGATGATTCCAATCAGTATGAATGGGACGAGCTGACAGAACACTCCTACGATGACAAGGAGATTGATACCATCCAAACCCTTAGCCCATATCATGAGAGACAAACGCAACGGGACAGACCACTGGAGTCTGATTTGCCCCTCCCTGAAGTTATGGCTTTCGAGGAAAGTATCGATTCCATTGCGATAAACAACCTGGAAGAAAGTACCACCCAGAACACTACCCCCACCTGTGCTCCTAGTATTTCCATCCACACTATCAACGAATCAGGTCTTTCATCCGACTCCCTTCCCCTCTTACACCCTGAGCTTATTGACTGGGACCTGAAAGGGACCCCTCAATTAGATGTGTTCCAGAACGATGATGCCTACATTGACTATATGGGACTTCGAGATCATTTACCAAAAGGAGATCATAAAGCCGGTTTCACTATCGAACTCAATACTGTAGCATACTTTGGGGAGGGTGCCAAGCCTTCTAGTCGCAAAAATGTAAAGATCAAAAAGGGATCTGACGGTGAAAACCGCCATGCGGCAGTGTCAGATCATAAAACAGTAAAAAGAAAGGACGTATCTGAAGGTGAAAACCCAACTGTGGCACCTGACGATGGATTGCTTGACACCCTCCCAAGTGACATGTATCAAGAAAGGTCGCAGATCGTGGTAGAACCAACAGAGCCAATGAACATTGGATCTGAAGAGCAGCCTAAGATAATCCACTTTGCAAAATCTCTCACACCACCTGAGAAAACCAGGTTTGTACCATTCTTTAAAAAGAAGAGAGGCAGTTTTGCTTGGTCATATGCCGACATGCCAGGTTTGGACCCAAACCTGATTCTACATCACTTGCCATTGGATCCAGGGGTGAAACCTGTAAAGCAAAAACTGAGAAAAATGCATCCCCATATTGCCCTCCTGGTCAAGGAAGAACTCAAGAAATTGTTAGACGTGGGGTTCATCAGGGCCATTGATTACCCCGAATGGATATCAAACATCGTGCCAGTATCTAAACCAGACGGCAGGGTTCGACTATGCAACGATTTTAGAGACTTAAACAAAGCATGCCGCAAAGATGACTTTCCCTTGCCTAACATCGATATCATAGTCGACCTCACGGCAGGACATACAATGTTATCACTTATGGATGGATTCTCAGGGTACAACCAGATCAAAATAGCACCAGAGGATCAGCACAAAACCGCTTTCACTTGTCCATGGGGTACTTTTTGCTGGAATGTCATGCCGTTTGGGCTGAAAAATGCAGGTGCTACATACCAGCGGGCCATGACAACTATATTCCACGACATGATGCATGTGACCATGGAAGATTATGTTGACGACATCTTGGCAAAATCACTCACCAGGGACTCACACCTGGACACATTAGAGAAAGTCTTCCAACGGCTGGACCAATTCCAAGTAAAGTTGAACCCGAAGAAATGTGTGTTTGGGGTCACATCAGGCAAACTGCTAGGCTTCATCGTGTCAGCAAACGGCATAGAGGTAGACCCGGCCAAGGTCAAGGCAATCATGGACATGCCTCCGCCCAAAACTCTAACACAGTTGAGATCCTTACAGGGCAAGCTACAGGCCATCCGCAGGTTCATCTCACAGTTGGCCGACAAGTGCCATCCTTTCAGCCACCTCCTACATAAGAACGTTCCATTTAAATGGGATGGGCAGTGCGAAGAGGCATTCAACAAGCTCAAGGAGTACCTCACGAATCCTCCCATACTCATGCCTCCGATCCAAGGAAAACCTTTGATCCTCTACATATCCGCTACACCTACTGCTCTTGGGGCTCTCCTAGCGCAGCAAGACTATGAGAACAAGGAAAGAGCTGTGTACTATATCAGTCGAACCTTAGTGGGCTACGAGCTGCAGTACTCACAGGTGGAACGTTCATGCCTTGCGGTGGTTTTTGCCTCACAAAAACTCCGACACTACATGTTGGCACATCCTGTCAAACTCATTGCCAAGATCGACCCACTAAAATATCTTCTCAGCAAGGCAGCTCTCACAGGACGACTAGCCAAATGGGTTATGCTTCTTAGCGAATATGATATAGAGTATGTGGATAGAAAAGCCATCAAGGGGCAAATCATCGCAGACCAACTAGCTGAGGCACCATTACAGGACACTTCACCAATGCAGTTTGAGTTCCCCGATGAATCTCTATTCACTCTGTCCACATCTCCTTGGAAACTCTACTTCGACGGGTCTTACACCAACCATGGATCGGGGGCAGGTATCTTGTTCATCACTGCCCAAGGCGACACAATTCCAAAGTCCTACAGGTTGTTATTTCCATGCACTAACAACATAGCAGAGTATGAGGCTTTGGTAATTGGTCTCAAGATGGCCACTGAGTGGAATCTTCAAGCACTACATGTCTATGGTGATTCTCAGCTTGTCATAAACCAGGTCAACGACGAGTATCAGACCAAAGATGAGAAGCTCATCCCATACAAGCGAATGGTCGACGATCTCAAAGAACACTTTGGGACCATCTCGTTTGAGCAAATACCCAGGATAGAGAACAAAGCAGCCGACGCAATGGCGACCATAGCCTCTCTTCTTGAGATACCTGAACAGGAGTCACGGTATGAGTTCCTAGTAGAAACAATTCGACAGCCGGCTTATGATCTCCTTGAAACCCATTCCATCTGCCACCTAGTGGGATCTGATTCACCTTGGTACGGTAAGACCTACACTTACCTCAAGGACAATATCCTTCCTTTGGACCTCTCTTCCAACCAAAAACGAACCTTCATCCGACAAGCCTCCCGTTACACCATTATCGCCAATACCCTTTACCGACGTGGTCTGGATGGTACTTTACTCCGTTGTCTAGAACAGGAAGAATCTATTACTGCCTTGCGAGACGTGCACGAAGGGATCTGCGGAACACACTCTAGCGGTCCTTCCTTAGCTAAGAAACTCATGCGTTTGGGTTATTACTGGCCCAATATGGAAATGGATTCATATCAGTTCGTCAAAAAGTGCAGACAGTGCCAGATACATGGGAACCTGATTCATGCACCTGCTCAGGAGTTGAGACCCCTAACGACACCCTGGCCCTTTTGCCAGTGGGGACTAGACCTCGTAGGAAAGATCCATCCGCCTTCTTCCAACGGCCATAAATTCATCATAACCGCTACTGAATACTTCACAAAGTGGATTGAAGCCGTTCCCTTATCAACCGTCACAGGAAAGCAAATTTCCTCTTTCATTCTGAATTACATTATCTACCGATATGGCATCCCTTCATCCATCATAACGGATAACGGGAGACCTTTCAAAAATCAAGATGTCCAGGAACTTTGTGAACGGTTCAAGATCCAACATTGCTTCTCCACCCCGTATTACCCCCAAGGTAACGGCCAAGCTGAGGCATCAAACAAAACCATTCTGAAACTCCTAAAGAAGACTGTCAATGAAGCCGGTCGCGATTGGCACGTCCAGCTCAATCCCGCTCTGTGGGCCTATCGAACCAGCATACGCACTCCCACAGGTGCTACACCCTACGCCCTCGTCTATGGTTCCGAAGCCATCCTTCCTATTGAGGTCGAACTCCCCTCCCTTCGGGTGTCGTTGAAAGGTCTCATATCAGACGAAGAGTACAGAGTCTCCAGACTGCAAGAGCTAGAACTGCTAGAGGAACGACGCCAGAAAGCTTTTGACCATCTCAAAGCCTATCAACAGATGATGTCAAGAAGCTACAACCACAAGGTTAGACCAAGATGCTTCAAAATTGGGGACCTCGTCCTAAAAGAGAACCCTCGCAACCAGCAGGACAGAGAAAAGAAAGGTAAGTTCGAGCCTAACTGGCTTGGACCCTATGTAATTGTAGCAGCTTACGGATCGGGGGCATATCAGTTGGCCACATCAGAAGGTGAGTTGTTTGATGATCCCATCAACAGCATGCACCTTCGCAGGTTCTATACCTAAAAGAACCCCAATGCAAGGGGGCACAATAAAGTCAAAAAATCATAAAAAAAAAAAAAAAAAAATCAGAGAAAAGTAGCAAGCATACAAAAAAAATCGTCCTTTGGTGAAAACCTGGCAAACAGGCGCCTTGGATAGGTATCATGGGGAAAACCTGGCAATCAGGCGTCATGTTACTTTCTAGCTTCTCGTGCAAATAAAAGCAAGTGATGAAAACCTGGTAAACAGGCGTTACTTGTGACAAACCGCATTCTCCATCTTTGGGCATCCAATTACCTTGAGCCCATTCTTCCTCTATTTTCCCCATTCGACCCATATCCATCCCACAGTAAACACTTGACAGTTACCTATCATGGCTTGATACTCAGCTAGTGGCCTTGTCAACCAAGGTTTTGTCCCATATCGTCTCCTCGAAGTGAGCCTAGCGTAGTGTCTCTCGTCAATATCTGTGGTCCGAATCCGTGAACTACGTTGCCTCTGCGCCGTCACGTAGGCAAAGCCATTATTCTAATGCGCCCCCGAGGCTTCCATCTCTCCCAAAGTCCCATTTGTCTCCCCTCTTGTCGTCTTTCTTCTAGTCCATCCATGGTCCATTAGGGTTTACCCCGAACTACGTTGCCTCTGCGCCGTCACGTAGGCAAGGCCATTTAGCAATGAGCCCCCGAGGCACTAGGTCAGTCCCTTAGGGTCCGTCTTCTCAATAAGGATAGTGCAATCTTCTCACCAAGCAAGCAAATGCAAGCAAACACCCGCGCTTCAAGCAGGAACCTTGACTATGAGCATCTTAACCCATCCAATGCAAAGCAAATACCCAAGGTCTTCTAAATGATTTTATGAAAATTAAGGCAAGAAATAAACACGTATCAACGCAAATGTGCTTTTGTAGATTTGAACCTAGGGTTAAGTCACAGAGTCTTGATTTTGCAATCATACCCTCCTATGCTACTCAAGGATGCCAAAAGCTAGAGATGCTATGATGGTGGCATGGTTACTTTCTTTGTTTGCTATTTGGGGATTAAACTTTGGTAATGTGAAGCCTTGTCTTAGGACGTGATCGGAAAACGATCATCGAGGACATCAAAGGTCTAACATGAACGGGGGCAATCCTTGCTTGTTGAAACGCAAGCGATACTCAGGTCATCTAGATTCAAATTTTGACTAGATGCTTGTATTAACTTGCTCAATCACAATCCATGTAAGCGATACTCAGGTCATCTTGGTCCAATTATACCTCGGTGCTTGTATTCACTTACAACATTTCAAGAAAATACCAAAAACAAAATGCCCAATGATGAAATAAAGCAATCTAAAAGCAAAGCATCCGTCCTATATCCATACACCCATCCATACAATCCTCATTATTCAAACTATGCAGAGTAACGATATCAAGAAAAATTCCTAAGTCATTCTTTCGCAACCATCCCTCTATCCATCATGTCATTCTTCTGTCGATAGCGTACATTTGGACATCACAAAAACAAGGCATATAGGAGCATATCATATCATTCGTAGAAACTAGTCATGCGCATGATTAGGTTAGTAGAATACATCATCCAATGCATTAGGTCACCAATACATTTGCATCACATCTTACTCTTAAAAGCCCAGAAAATCAAACAACATAGCTAAGTACATCACATGTATAGTTACATCACCCCATAAGTACTCATGTTACAAATGCATACATTCAAAGCATTACATCATATAAGTATCCAATAGCATCTCACATATCTATACAACATCATAACATAGAAATCATGTTCCATACACACATCTGCATTAGCTCATTTAAACACCACATATACAGCATCATAACATAGAAATCATGTTTCATATGCATACATTTGCATCATCACAAGAACATCATATTAACTTTGCATTCATTTGTCACATTAAATCATATAGACATCATATAGCAGCATATCAAAGTATTTCTCATATAGCACCATATAAACCATCTAACTATGCAATAGAACCACATCATGCAATAGAAATAATCATCTCATAAACGCATGCAATAGATACACAAAGCTGCATCATCACCCATACTATCATATACAAGGATGTCCAAATATACAATATCACCATCTCTCTCAAAATCAAAGTGTCATATACAGTGTACGTCTACATAGACGGTGATACATGTCCCAAAATGTACAAAATCTGGTCTCTGACTACCCCTGCGGCTGTGG
The DNA here is from genome assembly GCA_027924645.1 of Cunninghamia lanceolata. Taxonomy (NCBI): domain Eukaryota; kingdom Viridiplantae; phylum Streptophyta; class Pinopsida; order Cupressales; family Cupressaceae; genus Cunninghamia; species Cunninghamia lanceolata. The sequence goes on along the minus strand of BSBN01001464.1, from coordinate 215,851 downwards.
GCCACCACTGCCGGCTCCTGACTGCTGCGGTCCCATGACCGATGCCCCTGACTGGGATGGGCCTGCTCTGTGAGCCACCCCAGACTGAGTCCTGAAACTCCCTGCCCTCTGGCTAGATGACACGGCACCATGGTACAAGCCTCGGTAGTACTGTGCCTGCTGCTGCGCTCTGGCTAAGTCTGTCTGTGCCTGTGCCAACTGCGTCTGCAACTGGCCTACCTGTGCCTGTGCCTGCTGCACCTGCCCACCCAAAAATGTACTCGCTGCATCTGTGCCCATGGCAGCTACTGCTGTGTCCCTCTCTACTCGGATCAGACGTACCCGGGCATCTGCCATGTCTCGCTCGCGAGTCAAACCAGCGATCACTGCTGCATCTGTATCTCGCATCCTCTCCACTCTCCTCAGCTGTGCCTGCAGCTCCCGCACCTGTCCTCTCAGGCTGGCTATGGTCCTCTCATGGGCCTCACCCTGCACCGGCCCCTATGCTGCCTCTGCCTGTCCTAGCCCCTGCTGCTGGGGCACCTGCTGCTGTGGTACCTGCTGGGGTGGTGGCATCTGTGCCTGCTGCTGTCCCTCCCCCTGTCCTGGCACTGCCTGCCCAGCTCGGTCTATCCTCCTCCGCTGCCTCGGCCTCTCTGCAGCTCGGCCACCACGTCCTCGTCCTCCTCTAGCGGCCCTCCGCCCTGGGCCAGCCTCTCCCTCCTCCTCTGAGTCCGCCTCGTCAATGCGAGGCACCAGCATACCAGGTCCTGAATATCTCGGAAATGGATGTGCAGTAATCCAATCCTCATACTCCTGTGTAACCCCAGCATCTGCAATCTCTCGCCTCATATCCCATGCCACATAAGGCAACTGCTGGAACTCTGCCAGAGCCTCCTCGTAAGAAGCCATCGGCCCCCATCGGACCCTCTCTGCATGTGTCCGTGCAAACATGGCCTGTCCCTGCGGCATGCCCTGTCTCCTGCCGAACTGTCTCAGTACTCGGCCCACCGTCTGCCTCTCCAAGATGTGCCGTGTCCGGCCAATCAACCACCTGGTCTGGAAGCAGAAAGGCAGCTCATCTCCCTCATCGTCCCAAGGCTCGCAGTCCAGATATGGTCGCCAAACGACCACATCTATCCCATCCAGCGTATGCCGCCAATACTCCAGCTTCCCCAGCCTGTGCTGGGAAATCACTCCTGCGTAGCCATAGCTGTACGGCTCTCCCCTCTGCCTAGCAAAGACACATATCGGCCTGGTCACCGCTATGTGCTCCCACAGCCAAAACTGTAACAGCAGCACCCCAGCCGATAGACTCGTGCTGCGGTGGTACACCACCTGATGCATGTCGTGGTATAAGTGAGCTAGCACGCAAGGTCCCCACGCGTATCGAGTGCCCTCAGTCACCATCCGCTCCATAATCCTGCCCCATCCAATGGGGAACCCGTGCGATCTCCTGTCAGGGCATACAACGCCCGCAATCAGTCCAGCCACGATCCCAGGGAAGTAGTCGTAGCAGTCATAGATATCCTGCCAAGGGATGACCTGTCCCACCAGCTCGGGATCGTTGAATACTCGCTGACACTCGGCGAGTCCCGCGTCCCGCTGTGCGTCGTACTCCACCAACTCGCCTACCACGGGCAAGTGCAGTATCCTATAGACGTCCTCCAACGTCACAGTCATCTCTCCAGTAGGGAAGTGGAAGGTCCCGTCCTCGCTGTGGAATCTCTCCACGGCAGCTGTCAGCAGTCCTCGGTTCGCCCGCACCTCGGGCATGAAGCAAACGTAATCTAGGCCCATGGCACCAAGCGCCACTCTATCAGCCTCCGTCAACATATGTCTCTGCAGTAGAGGCATAGGGAACGTCTCCCTCGACTGCAATGTCTCTCGTATCTCCTCCTGCAAGCACGCAAAGCAAGGCGTCAGTCTCAAACCGCATATACCATACTCAACATATCTATTGGACTATATCAACTAAACTTAGCATTTCAAATTGATCAAAACAGCACACTACATCTCTCGACTAGATTCCTGCAATCTCGGAGATAGCTCATCGATTCCGGCGTCAAACAGGACGCTAATCGAGTCAGTTTGGCTAAGTAATTTGCCATCCCAAGCAAATGCGCCACTACAGGTGGTAAATGCGCCATTTCTGGTATATGCGCCGCAACAATCAACATATGCGCCGCAAAAATGCATATGCGCCGCAACAGGGCACATATGCGCCGTTCTAACGCATGCGCCGCATAAAGCCACGTATGCGCCGCTAAATCATGTATGCGCCGCAGGAAGTCACATATGCGCAACTTCAACAAATGCGCTGCTACATTTCACGCATGCGCGGCGCAAATACAAAAGCGCCGCTTCATTACGAAAGCGCCGCCAGAGTGAACACATGCGCAGCTTTCACGCATGCGCCGCCGAAACAGGCATATGCGCCACGAAATCACAAAAGCGCAGCTTCGCGGGGCATATGCGCCGTTCTGCGTTTCGGCGCATTCATTTCACCTATTTTCTATGAGCATTTATGACACCTAAACTCGACCCTAGGAGAATTTTTTCGAAGCACATACCGGGGGTCCTGCCTCTGCTGGCCGCCCGAATCGTCGGACTCGCTCGAATCGGTGCTCCTCGCGTGGAATGTCTGCTGCTCTGGCCGCCATGCTGCTCTAGGTTTGCTCTGAGCTCTACTTCTCCAATCCAGATCAACCAAGTGTGCAAATGACTATTCTTGTGGACCCAGCTCCTATTTATAGCCTCCAAAACCCTAATTCTGGCTAGGTGATGACTGTGACTACTTCCCGTGTCCGTTTTTCCTCCCGTTTTCTTCCCGCATCCCTGACCGCGTCCCTTTTCCTCCAACCTATCCTAACCCCTTCCTCGTCGTGAGATCGTCCGTCTCCCAAACTTTCGCCGTTTTTCCCGTCCAATCTCCCGAGCGGGCATCCTATCGTCATTTAACCTATACCAGGGGCAAACTGGGGCATGTATCATCATTCAGACTATCAATTTCTTTGAAGCAACGCTGTAAACTGCATTGCATCAAAGAGGGGCAAAATGTATACGCCTAAAAACGACACAAATCATCCTAAATAAATATTCTAAATATTTATTCCCTTCTTCTATTAATTAAATAAATATTCTAAATTTATTTAATCGATTCACTGTTCCATAATTAAATAAATTCTATTTATTTAATTAAAATCCTTCCATTTGTCCTTCACAATTAAATAATTATAAATTATTTAATTAAGCCTAATTCCTCTATCCTAAAGTTCTAAATTCAAAAATCCACATCACCTTTCCACCTCACCTTGTCCACCTCATCAGGTTGCACATATAATTAAATATATTTAATATTTAATTATCTTATTTTCCCTCACCCACATGGCCTATTTCTTCTCCAATCAGAGGTCAGTTAACCAATCAATCAAGTCTGTTAACTAACCTGTCAGTTGAGTCAAATCCTCAATCAATCCAGTCAGTTCCACAATCCACTCTTCTAACTGATCAATCAATTCTGTTAACAGACCAGTCAATGGAGTTAACTCTCCAATCAGTTTTGTCACATCCCACCTTTCATGATGGAGCTGGGACACTTGTCACATTTCCACTGGTTGCACATTCCTCAACCATCCTCAACCGTTGATCTTCATATCTTCTCTCAACTGTTGATTCCTATTCCTCCGGGTCTATAAATGAAGCTTCATCCCTTCATTCTAATCATCCAGGCTTTTGACATCGTTACTCTGCAGAAATATCACCAGCGCGCCTTTGGCACCCATTTGTCATCCACAAGCTTGAGATCACCATTGTTGCATTGGAGCTCACCTCCATTGCATATCACACTACAGCCGTTCACCATCGACTTCCTCCAACAGCTTTTAAAAGATTGCACTCTCTGAGGGCTCATCTCATCTGCGAAAGGACGATTCGTGATAGGCGAACAACAGAAGTTTCGAAACGGAAGAGGTTTGCTGTGTTTGTTCATTGCTTTGTTCATTTGAATCTTCTTTGTTTCTCTATTCTGTTGATGTTTGGGTCATCTGTTATTCATTTGATTGATGCACTATTTTACCCTCACAAAACCAAATGTGCTACTCTAGCCTATGCCGCTAATTCATCGACCATATGCATCGCACGGCTGTGTGCAGGCACTAAACCACCTAACCTACCCCTTTCAAGCCCCATAAATGCCTTGAAACCCGAGAAAGTACAAAAGAGAGTTAGCCGACATACCCGTCCACCAACTGCAGGTAGCCTCTGATACTCTGGGACTCGCTCGAATCGGTGCTCCTCACATGGAATGCTTCAATGCACCATCGCTCTTGCTCTTCTCTATCCAACTTAGCAAGCTTAGGTATGCAAATGTGGCATGTTGGGCCCACTTTGACCTATCTATAGCTGTCACATAAGCCATAATCCACCATTTCTTCTGTCCAGGCCACAAATCATACTTGTTTTCACCCTTTTTTTCTTCTATCAACCTCGTTTCCCTTCCGAAACCTCTTTTTCACCACCATTCCCTCCTTTTCAAGAGTTCACCCAAAAAAATTAAATTTTTCGTCCGATCTCTTGAGGGGGCATCCTTCATCCATTTCCATTCCTCCCGTCAGCTAGGACAAAAATAAATTCTTTGATCTAACATCATTCCCCACTCAGTTATAACGTCACATCAAAGAGGGGCAAAATGTAGACACCTAAATATGTCTTGACCCCGCAAGCCACTTTCCCACATCCTTGCACCACTAGTTATCCCTTCCACCAAATTAATTAAATAAAAAATTCAATTTATTTAATTAATTTATCCTAAGCCATCTATCCCTAGCCATTCATTCCAATTATTTACTTGTAATAAATTAACTTATTTAATTTATTACTATAGACCATCATCCACAATTAATTAAAGAAGCATCCTAATATTTATTTGATTAATCTCCCTCATTCCCTAACACGGATTAATTAAGTAAAACATACTTATTTGACTAGCCTATGACCTAAACCTAGCCTAATTAAATAAATAACATTTATTTAATTAGCTACTATACACTACTTAGCCCGTAGACCCAAATTCATTAAGGGTTTACTTAATTAATCCTACCATTAATTAATCCCCTCACTAATTTCCAACAGCCATATTAATTTAAGTTAATCACTTATTAATTAACCTAAACTTTCATTAACCCATCTCCCACACCCTTTGAATAAAAAGCAATTTTTTATTTAAAGGAGTCACATGTGTCTCCACCTCATCTTTCCTCTTTCGTGCAAGAGCTCTTTTTAATAAAAATTGCTCACGTCTTTGCCAAAAGCATGCATGTGTCACATGGCATCTCACTCACCCATAAAACACGATTTTTTATTTCACCCTCTCACATATGAATGAATTTTTATTCATTCATATATCCTAATCTTCATTAATGCAAAGTCTTCCCAAGGTGAATTTAAAATTCAAAAATAATAAGAACCCTCCATTTCTGTTGATCAAATCCTAGCCTTCCATCTCCACCCTTGGATCTCAATTTTTAATCTCCACCATTGATTTAAAATCCTCCCAAAAACTCTATAAATGCAAGCCTCCTCAGCCTTTTTCATCTCGAGTCATTTGCATCCATACCATGCCAAAATCCTTAGACAATTTCTAGCCAAAATCCTTCACTAAATCCATGTTGTGCTTATTTCATATAGCAATCCACAGACACTTCATTGTTGGGAAAAGCTAGGAGTTGAGTTGGATGCATCAATCTCCTTGACCTTATCAAGGAGAAAGGGGAATGTGAAGATTTGAGGTAAAACATCTTGTTTTGTGTTTTCTTCATATTTATTTGACTTCTCGCATTCCTTTGTCCTCAATTATAAAGTGATTTTGGTTTATTATGATAAAAAAACAAATTAAGGAAATTAGTATGTGATGTGGTGTGATCTTTCAAGGAATGGCAGCCATCTGAAAAGAGGTATTATTCCATTGTGAAAGGATATATCTTTATTTGAATCACCTTCTTTGGGATGCTATAAAGTGTGGAAGATAGTGTGGATGTAGAGCAAGAATGTAATGAGTATCATGTGAATATAAGAGCAAATATAAGAAAGAGAAGAGGCAAAAAAATGAAGTCTAATTCTGATTTATTTTGAAAAGGAATATGTGTGACTATGAGAGAACAACATATTGACATGTTTATGATCATATTTGTGAAAAAAAGTGCATGATAGTGATCAAATTTGTGAAAAGAAAGAGTGCATGATAGTGATCAGACTTGTAATTGGATCAGACTTGTGATTTGTGATCAGATTTGTGAGAGAAGTTTATTGTGTGGATTGTGATCAGATTTGGAAGAAGGTTATTTTTTTTTATAACCCAGAGGTATCCCCTAGCCCCGAATGTTCAGGGATGTTGCGACTCCGCCCAACAAGCTCAACTACCCTTACCCTAGGCTTACTTTTTATGCCAGGTTTTGGGGGAGGAGGCGAGACTAATCCTTTGGGGGCTACAGAAATGGCTCGCACACCCCGGACAGCCTTGAAAACCTGGGTGGAGAGAATCGACCTCAAGACCTATATGGGAAAAACCCAAAGCCCTTAGCTAACTATGCCACCCGTGCAGCCTAGAAGTAGATTGTGTGAGTTGTAATCAGATTTGCGAGAGGAAGATTCTGTGAAGAAGCATACTATATCAGTCATTGAAGGATTAATAGGTTGGAGCCTCTTTTGGGTTGGAGTTCAATTTGTGTGGGGGTTGGAGCCTCCAATAGGTTGGTGCCTATAATTCTGTCAAGTGGACATTAGTGTGTCATGTGAGTTGGAATTCACTATTTGTATGTGAAGTAGGTTGGAGCCTACAAGAAGAAACGAGATACATATATATAAGCAATATTGTGTCATCGTTTTCTTCCGAAAGGGTTTCCACGTAAATCGTGTGTTCTCATTGTGTACTTAGTTGCTAGATCTTACATGTGTAGTTAATGTAATTAATTAAGTTTGGAAAAGTAAAAGATTGTTAGATACTAATTCACCCCCTCTCAGTATCAATGTGTGCTCATCAACAATCTCCTCTGATAGAATGTCAAGGCGACCTCGCAACAATGAGAGCATGCTCCCTACAGTGTGCTCTCGCATCATGGGGGAATATTGCAATCACAAAAACAATATCATATTAGTTTCATCTTACCAAAAATTAAATTCTCTACCCAAAAATCAAACATTTCTGTAAGTCCTTAAACAACACCTACGCTTCCAAACGTCATTGCCCCCTTCAAACCCTAGCATTTGTTCGAAAAACGCTTGCACCTACGAAAGACACTAGTGTGTCTGATCGATGCCAACACACCAATAGGACCCTAGTGCATGGCATGGGTCCCATCAAGCATGAAAATCAAGAAAATTACTATAGAATTAACAATTTACACTCACCTCGTACATGATGAGACCCTCCTTGACATGTCGCAATCGTTCCAATCTAGGTAGTCGAAAGTCTCATCGAAAATGCTCAAAATTCAAATGAATAGTACATTTGATATTGCTCTCGCATCGTGGTAGGAATATTGCAATCATGAAAATAATATCATATTAGTTTCATCACAAAAACAATATTGCATCATGGCAGGAATATTGCATATCATGAAAACAACACATGTGCTTCAAAATGCCATTGCCCCCTTCAAACCCTAGAACCTATTCAAAAGACACTCACACCTGCAAAAGACACTAGCGTGTCCAATGGATGCCAATGCACCAACAGGACCCTAGCGCATGGCATGGGTACCATCGAGCACAAAAATAAAGAAAATTACTATAAAAAATTAATAATTTCCACTCACCTCTCGCATGATGAGACCCTGCTCGACATGTTGCCTCAACCGATCCAATCTAGGTAGTCAGAAGTCTCATCGGAAGTGCTCAAAATTCAAATGAACAGTGAATTTGATAAAATTTTACTATTTATAATAGATTTTCAAAAAATTAAAATTTGTGAAGCACCTCATGCACAAAAACCTCAATAACTTTGGCCTACAAGCTTGAATTTCCACGTTTTCTCCATTGTAACCCTAGCTCTGCCATCTTTCTTGTCATATGCCCTTCGCCATAGTATTATTCCAAAAAATAACCAGAGCATTTCCAACGACTTTTAAAATTCAAAAGTGGTGAATTCTCTTTCTTATTTTTACCTCTTAATTATCATACAAAAACACGAGGTAGTATATATTCACCCTTATTTCTTTCTGATTCACTTTCTCTGTGTATCATTCTTCTTGCCATTATAAAATTCCTTTGTTTATTGCTTTGATTTTGAATTGACACACCCTTATTTTAGTCTAAGGGCATCATCCTTCTGCATCGAGAATTTCTGTCCCCTACATTGTCTTCTTGGGTATCCTTTGCATGATTATTTCCTTTCTACATTTCATTTATGTACTTTAACGTAGCTTATCATTTAGTGTCATCAACGCACTAAAGTGGTGGCAAAATGTTATGTAGAAAATTGTGTTCCTTCACAATTTCACTTGTTTTAACCTGCTTTGATGTCCACTCTTATAGCATGCTTCTAGGGCCATTTGAGCCTAGCTTTGGCCTATTTTTCCATCCACCAAGGTTTGCCAAATTTCAAATCACATTTATATTTTCCTTGTTTTGAGAACACATATCAAATTCTAGGGAATTTCCACTTGACACGAGCATGACATGCAAATGTCTGCACTAGTTTCTCAGAAGTTTTTGAAATTTGAACCATTGCTTTTCGACCTACCTACTAGATTTTGTCAATGGTAACACTCGTCCGGTAGAGAAACAACTCCTATAAGCATACCTGACCCTTTGATTCTTTCCTTTTCTAATATAAAATCTAAGTATGAAACTCTGATGGCTTCTTCACTTTTGGTTCTCAAAAAAAATCTACTATCCATTGTTGATTTTAGATGCTTTCTCTTAGCTCAAGCATATCTCTTTCTCAACTTCTATTGAACTCACCATTATGCCTTGATCATTGTTAAGGCTCTCACGAAGGGATTTGCGTCGATTGTCCATTGATTGAATCCTCAAAGAGCTTGTTGTGAATTTGTAACATTGTTTTCATTGTGATTGAGTAACATTGTTGCATCTTTTATTACATCTTCCATTATCTCTATTTGGTAAATATTTTATGTAGACCACCACCTTATTTTTCTTTACACACACTAGGGTATTCTTCCCCTATACGAGGGTTGATACTCATAGCTTTAAAATATTGTTATTGTGTTTTATTTTCCTATATGCACTTAGGAAATAAGAATACAAACTTGTTTTTTGATTATTTTCTAATATTGGTTGTCCATGAAGGTCGAAAAGCCAACATAAAAGCTTGACATAAAGGCAAGCTCTCAAATAGCCCCAACAAATTTTTGTTTGTGTTGCAATTACAGGTATTTTAGTGAGATTTGATCGCATGGAGGTTTGTTGGTTTCTCCTCTTTTATTTACTCATTTTCATTTCTTGTTTCTACCATTCATATATAGTTATTTCAAATGTGTTTTTCAATACATATTGTTACTTGAAATGTTGTTGGATCCCTCTTGTGGTTTGATGTGCAAACTAGGTAACTTATTGAATTGGAACATAAGCATCTTTGAAAGTTTTTGTTTACATTTCTGTTGTATAGACATCAACATGACGTGCAAATGTCTATGCAATGCACTAGCGTCCTAGGCCACGATCTCTAGTCTCTGGTCCCAAGTTCCTCTTTCTTCCCTCCCTTTGTTTTATTACTCTTTCTATGATTCTATATCTTTTTTTCCAAAAAATTGTTACTTTATTATTCTTTGATGCTTTAGCTTAGTCAAAATTGTTATTTTCTAAGCACAAATAACATTTTGCTAGAGTTATTTTTCTCTTTTTGCTTCTACAGCAACAAAATACACTTCTTTTGGAAGCTAATTAATTCCTAGTGTAATACCATAGAAAATTTTTCTAGTTAAAAAGTAGAAAGGCATTTTCGCTAAATTCAAATTTTTTTTATTATAAAGACATCTTGATCACAGGATCCCAAAGCTTGTACCCTTTCACACCATCATAACCAACAAGATACACTTTAACTAACTTGTTCTCTAATTTTGATCGCTTCTCATTAGGCACATGACCATATGCCTCAACCAAAAACACGAAGATGTTGTAATGGGGGCTTGTTGTATGTCCAAGCCTCCATGTGAGTCTTATTCACAAAAGGTGATGTAGGAAACCTATTAATCAAGTAACACATCGTGGAAACATCTTCTACACAAAACTTCTACCCCAAATTGACCCCACTAAGCATACTCCTAGCCCTCTCCATTAGCGTCATGTTCATTATCTCTACAACTCCATTCTATTGATGGGTATACAAAGTTGACTTATGTCTCTCTATCCCATGCTCCTTAGAGAATCTGTCAAAATATGTTGAACAAAACTCACCGCCATTGTTAGTTCTCAGAACCTTAATCTTCCTACCTATCTAATTTTCTACAAGAACCTTAAATTTTCTAAAATGACTAAAGACTTCAAATTTATTTTTAGGGGAATACAATTCATTGTCCCTCTAGAATAGCCATCTATGAAAGAACATGATACAAAGATTTTGAAAACAAAGGAACGGGAACAAGACCAAATACATCAAAATGAATCAAGTCCAACACCCCAAAAGATTTGTAAGAATTAGAGTATAACTAAACAAAGATTTGTTTACCATATATACAAACTTCACAGAAATCAAACTCAAAAGCACAATCAATTAACCCCTCTACCAGATTTTTTTTTGAGGTCATGAGACTCTTCTAACCTGTGGCCCATTCTCTAGTGCCATAACATTATCTTCTACATGATAATTTGGTATCTGAAGCAAAAGCACCCTTAGTTACCGAGAAAGCATAACCATCGGAAACAAATGCACCTCTTCTTTTTATTGGTTCTAATGATGGTGTAGATTCTACAAATCTCTTCACTATAAATACAGAAGCACTATTACATTAAATTGTGAGTGCATCCAACTAAAACAAAGCATCCATACAAATACCCTTAGCAAGCACCATAGGTCCTCGCATTACCTTACACCCTTCAATAGAGAAAACAACCTACACACACATCATTAAGCTTGCTAACTAAAAGTATGTTCTATGCCAAACAAATGATATATAGTACACCATTATTCTCCTTCACGTGTCCATCAAGGAATTGAATCAACTCTTCTACAACCAACAATCTTCAGGTGAGGCATCTCTAAGATACACCTTCCTACCATCATATTCCACGAACTTTGAAAACCAACCTTGATATGAGGTCGTGTGGAAGGAAACTCTGAAGTCTATCGACCACACACCTTCCTATGCATGTGCTATCAAAGTTGCAACAAAGGCATCATTATCATCTTAAGAAGACTTTTCATATTCATTTGAATCACGTTTATTTTTCCTTTTTCTCCTCCTTGCGGTCTCTTCTAAAATGCCCAACCGTGTCACTATTTTGACACTAATCCTTCATCTTTCCAAGAAATTTGGAACTCCCACAAGATTTGGATCTAGATTTGTCTTTCTTCTTGTCCTTCTTGCCTTTCTCTTTTGATCTTCCATGAATAGTTATGGCCTCCTAGGTTGATTCGAAAGTTTTTCTCTACATCTCCAAAACTAATGATGCAACTACCTCATTCAAACTGAGTTTAAAGATAGTACTTCAAATTGTCATCACCAAGTGATCTCATGTCTAAAAAATAACATAAAGTGTCATACCACAATCCTCCTCTTGCATCTTCACTCCTACAAAGTGCAATTGGGTCACAATCATATTAAATGCATTCTAATGCTCAACCACAAAACCACCATCCTCCATCCTAGAGGTATACATCTTATTTGTTAGGAAAAGTTTATTTACCAAAGATTTAGCCTAATAAATCTATCCCAACTTCCATAGATTTGTTGAGGTGTCTTCTTCATGTACATTTAACAACAGAGTGTTTGCCAAGCAAGGTCTAATAAGACCGTTTGCATTTTTGTCCAACTTGTCCCAATCTTCTTGTGGCATTGCAATAGGTTTGGATCTAGATACTACATCCCATCTCTATCTACAAGCATATCCTCCATCTTGAGCTTCCAAAGCTCAAAGTTAGTTCCTGAGAACTTCTCCATCTATATCATTGGTGTGCTTGTCACTTTTCCTACTATAAGATCTCTTATATGCAAGCTCCCACTCAATTCAAGATTAGTATAAAAACTCCTTGTATAATGATCAAATCATATATTTTTGCAAATAATATCAAATTTGAAGTATATAGAAAAAATAAAACATAAAATGCACTGAAATAACCTCCACCCAATTTGCATGTTCAACAATGTAACATAAAATACTAATTTTACAATTAACTAACATGTAAAAGCACTCAATGTTTGTGCATATAAAACAAACTTCACCAAAACACTAGGGTTGATTTATATTGATACAATGTACAACAAAATACTATTTGAAATCAAAAATAATAATACAAATAATATTTAGATCTAGAAGCAAAACTCTATATGTTAGAGCTCCCTCCTTCACAAATCCTAAAAACTATGGTAGAATCCAAACAATCTTTGAAGTGCAAATTACCTCTATGTGAAATTGCCTTTAATAAACGAAAGGTGTTTTGTCCTCTGATTATAGCATCCAAAGGATTTTGTCATCAGATTAATGAATGTACACAAGTGTTCATAAAACAATTTCCGCAAAGTTTTGTTATATAAAAAAATCTGATACTAAAATGAAGAAACTGCTTGCATTTTATAGATGCTGAAGGCCAACCTGGGCACCCAAATTCCAATGCCCCTCTTTTCCAGCTAATAATAATTAATATTAATTTTAATATTCTCCGTCCAAAAGTGCTCACCAAAAAATAAGTCATAACCCCATCTAATAACTAGCTAAAAATAGATGGTAACTCCTCCATAAAAGCTCGTCACATAATACATTAAAAATAGCAAGAATTACTAAAGGCCCATGAAAAATCCCATGTCTCGTTGGAAGTTGAAATGAACAGCGAGACAAGGACATAGTCGCTGTAAAATTAAATAAGATGTACAAAAATATTTATTTTAAATAACCTAACTTGGAGAGGTCCTAACTCCTAGCCCGATGGGCGAAAATCAAACTTCTTTGGTGTGTTGGAAAGATATCAAGAAGACCTACACTGAAAATGAAAATTCTTTTGAACAAATTGGACCACAAAAATGCTTTGAAAATGCAATTTGTGAAAAATGTACAAAATACAAAAAAAAATATTAAATTGAAATTATTTCCCTCACTTTCCCTAAGCTCACGAAAAATATGGAGTCAGCTTTTGGGTCTCCAAATCAAATTATTGGAAAGAGGGCATTACACCTTGTCCCTACAAATTAGAATTTGAGGTGATCAAGCTCTGATACCAAATGTAAAGAAGCACAGGTGAAAAAAACACTCCCTACACTAACCAATGAGGAGGTATGTGTAAATAAATTTAATCTTTACAGTTACAAAAAAAATACACAAAAAATATACGATAACACAAGGTTTACATGGAAAAAACTCTTTCGAGAGAAAAAAACCCACTACAAAAGCAAGGCCATTGTATTGTTTAACAACAGTTACAATACAATATTTAGCCTATGCCTCTATAGAAGTATCACCAACATGCAAATCTAGAGTAATTCCAACAACATAACCGTACCTACAAATCAACCATACAACCAATACAAAGCTCCACCTTCAAACACCAATAAATAGATGAAGAATAAACTAGAAACTATCAAATATTTTACAATACCATGTACCAAATCCATCAGCCCAAAAGTGGCGCCCAAAATGGTACACATTACAACACACCATTGTTGGTCTTGGTCTTCATGCAATATTTAGCATATTTCTTACACCTTGTCATAATTGACCACCTAACATCACACCTAGTTTTGTCTTCTTCCTCCATTCAAAGATACTCTATGACATGCATCATAAAACTATCATAATGTTGGTCAAGATTCCAATGTAACCCCCTACAATTATGCTCTTCTACATCATAAGAATCTATCATAAGTAACTCCCACCTTACACTATCATGATGACATTTAAATGCTCTCACAACCTCTTACACACATTTTAGGATGGCCAACACATGGCAAAGAGAGGCACCTCAAAGTGAGACACCCCACTCATGTGAGGACAACATAATAAATCAACACAATTAATAAATACAGATATGATGAATGCAAGGTTGAAACACCTTTTCCCAACAAGAATAATACCTTCATAGCATTCATTCATAACTTTGACAAATGTTGCCCTTTCACTTTATGCAATGTAATCTACAAAATTATAACCAAAGCAATGGCAATTACACTTAAGTCGATCCTAATAGGTATTATATTGGAAGAGCAGAGCGAGTACTCTTAACAGTAGGCAACTTTTGGACAAGATAATTACAACTCATAAAACTATACATTCAATAAAATGAACAAAAACAAATGTGATGCTCCTTATCTTAGATATGAATAAAGCATACAACAAGGTACCGTGGGATTTTTTTATGCAAATATTAGAGAGGTTTGGTTTCTTTGAAAGGTTGGTGAAAATGAGTATATAGTTACATCTCTACTACCTCTTTCTCATAACTCATTAATTGCATACCTACAAAGTACTTTTAGGCCAGTGTAGGTTGAGGCCAGAGGACCCACTCTCCCCCTTTCTATTCCTGATAGTTCCCAAGTCATTAGGGTGACCTTTGAAGATAGAATTTGGAAATAAAAATATTAAAGGCCTACGAGTCTATTCCAAGATGGAAAACATTACTAATCTACAATTTGTAAACAATACTTATTTAGGGGTACGTCTGGCAGAGAAGCAAGAAGAATTAAGAGGATTTCATAGTGCTATAAAAGAGTGGCAAAACAAAAAATCAATGTTCAGAAAGCAAAATTATATTTTCTAAAACATTACAGTGAAAACTCTTTGGATTTGAAATAGCTAGGCTTCCCAGCTTGTATCTGTGAATGCCTCTATTGGATATGAACACTAGTCTAGAAACTTGGAAAGCACTTTTGAATATGGTTCTCTCCGTTTGTGATGCGGTTTATATCAGAGGATCAGTTGGGCCCGAAATTTTCCCCAAAGCTTCGGAATAGCCAAATAAACATTCTTGGTAAATTTCAGCCCAAGATCAAGTCTAAATTGCAAGATATTAAAGTTTTTGTTTTTTAGGTTTTTAAAAGAAGTTCCAAAATCAAATTTGAAGTACTTAGACATCTCTAAACGGCCCAAAAGTTGGTTATAGCATGATAGATCTCTTCACGAACTTTCCAACGTATCAAACGATTTGTCAATCGAACACCCGGTTCAAACGTTATGGCTTCCGAAAGTTTTGCTACCTAGTTTCTCAATTTTAAAATTTTAAAATTATTTCTTGAGCGGGAAAAGGGGACAGTTGGGTTCATTTTGGTGCCGAAACGGGTGTTACACATTTCAAAGCAAGCCTACATTGGGGAAATTACACGAAGTGGTGCTGATGTGTATTTATAGCCCATTTTTTAGAGTTTTGGAGCAGTCGTCAGGAAGAGTTATTCACAAGGCTTGTTCATGCGAATAAGGAGGTCAGGAGATATCAAAAGGCTCTGTAAATTAAATATTTCTATTGTAAGACAACCCATATCGTTGTAATAAGCGAGCATATGACCCTATAAATTGTATTTCAAATTTGTAGTCTTTTATAGGCAAGTTTAATAAAGAAATTCTAAATTAATTTGCAAATTGTTTAACTAATATTTCTTGAGATCTTGTTCTTGTCTATTTGAAATCTATAAATTGTTGTTCTATGTGTTTTGGGTGGAGCCCACCCTCATCAAGTGGTATCAGAGCAAAGGTTCCTTAGTGTGTAGACAAATCGCTAACCGTGAGGCAGTTTGCACTAGGACCTGAGGTTGTGGATTTGTTGTAGAGATCAAAATGCCTCCACAAAGAAACCATGGTAGGAAAAATGCTTTGACAGAAGAAAGTTTAGAGCCCTACAGAGGCAAATCAATGCATTGCAAGAGGAGCTACGAAGAGGGTTTGAGTCAAGAATAAGAGAAGAAAGCGAAGAAGCTGAAGAAAGAGTTATCTGAGGAAGAACAAGATGATGCAGGAGATCCTGCGCAAGTTAGGTTGTTGAGGGCCATTTCGAAGATCGGAAAGAGGCCTAAGATTGAAGTTTCTACATATTCTGGAGATCTGAATCCGGAAGAGCTTATTGATTGGATAAACGATATGGAGGAATATTTTGAATATGACCATGTGGAGGATCCAAAATGGGTCAAGTTTGCAAAAACGAAGTTGAAGGGCCATGCTAGTATTTGGTGGAAGGAGGTCCAATTAGAGAGAAATAGAAGAGGAAGAGGAAAAAATACCAGATGGGATCGAATGGTGGACAAACTAAAGAAGCAGTTCATTCCTATGGACTATGAGTTGGAGTTGTTATAGAAACTGCAAGGATTGAAGCAAGGTATTTAGTCTATTAAGGAGTATACATAAGAGTTTTATAAGATTATAATCAGAACAGGCCATGCGAAGGCCAACAAGGAGAAGGTAGCCTGTTACATTAATGGGTTGAGGCCAAGTATTCAAGAGGAGCTAAGTCTGGTCAGAATGACCACCATAGAAGATGCATACCAGTTTGCTATGAAGGTGGAAGAGAAGCTGAGTAAAAGATTTGAAAGCAAGCAAAGAGGAAGAGGTCATGGCAGAAGGACTAGTGGAAGATCCTATGGAGGCTGAAATGAAGACCAAAAGAAAAGTGAAGAAGCAAGCACCAATAGAAATCGGAAGGGAGATAATGCCTACTGCCCTCGTGACCAAAATAATGGTGAGCAAAGAGGAAGAGGAAGTTGAAACCCTTGAAGGAGGTGGAAGAAAAGGTATGTAGTACTGCCAGAATTTACTTGGTAGATAGGAAATTTTTGGATGATATGAAGTACAAGCATCATTGTTTTGTGTTGATTCCTAAGATCCGTTAGGAGAAATGTAAAGATGTACCAGCAAAAATCTCAAATATATTGGAAGAATTTCAGGGCATTGTCTCTAATAATGTACCAGAAGGCTTACCACCGGTGAGGAAGATAAGTCACCAAATAAGGCAGCCCATAAAATGACTACTACAGATAATAAACAAATGAACAAACAAGTTCACGAGCTGTTAAGGAAAGGACTGATAAGAGAGATCCTAAGTCCATGTGCAATACCTGCAGTACTAGCACCAAAGAAAGATGGGGAGTGGAGAATGTGTACATATCCCAAGCTATCAACAAAATTACAATCAAGCACAAATTTCCATTGCCAATGATGGATGATATTATGGATTACTTGAGTGGAGCCAAGTACTTTATGAAGATTGATCTGAAGAGTGGTTATCACCGGATTCGAATCAGAGAAGGAGATAAATGGAAGACAGCCTTCAAGACTAAGGAGAGCATGTACGAATGGTTAGTCGTGCCATTTGGGCTAACCAATGCACCAAGCACATTTATGCGGCTCATGAATGAGGTACTAAAAGAGTTTTTGGGTAAATTTGTCATTGTTTATTTAGACGATATTTTGATTTTCAATAAGACTTTGGAGGAGCACCTGATGTATGTCCGAAAAGTTTTTGAAACGCTGAGGGAAGAAAAGTTGTTGATTAATCTGAAGAAATGTAGTTTTATGGAGTTGGTGTACCTGGGATTTGTTATCTCAACTAAAGGTCTTAAAATGATCCAAAGAAGGTGAGGGATATCATTGAATTGCCTACTCCAAGAAGTGCTATAGAGGTACGATTTTTTCATGGTTTGGCAAGTTTTTATAGAAAATTTATCAGGAATTTTAGTAGCATTTGTGCACCCCTAACAGAGACAATGCAAGGGGATAGAAAAAAGTTTAAATGGACTACAGGAGCAGCAAAGAGTTTTGATAAATTGAAACAAAAAGTCACAGAGCAACCTGTTTTGGCACTTCCAGATTTCAACAAGGTATTTCAGATAGATTGTGATGCTAGTTGCAGTGCTATAGAAGTTGTTTTGAGTCAATAAGGTAAGCCCATTGCCTATTTCAGTGAAAAGCTTAATAATGCCAAGAAAAGTATTATGTTTATGATCAGGAATTATATGATATAGTTCAAACTTTGAAGAAATGGAGACATTATTTGTTGCCGAAAGAGTTTGTTTTATATATTGATCATCAAGCTTTGCAATATCTTAATAGTCAAGGAAAGTTAAATCAGAGGTACTTAAAATGGGTTGAGTTTTTGCATAGTTATACTTTTGTTTTAAAGCACAGGATTGGGAAGACCAACAGAGTTGGAGATGCCTTGAGTAGATGGCAAATTTTGTTGACAGAGATGAAGATATAGGTTGTTGGGTTCAATGAACTCAAGAATTTGTACCCTGAAGATCCAGACTTTGCAGAGGCTTGGAAGGCTTGTTTGGAGCTTGTTACCCTAGATAGGACAAGATAGTTGGATTATATAATCCAAGATGGTATGTTGTTCAAAGGAAGTCAATTGTGCATTCTGAGGAATTCTGTGAGAGAGACCCTGATTAAGAAGCATAGTGAAGGGTTGGCAGTACACTTTAGTCGAGATAAGACCATTGCTCTTGTCAGTGAGAATTATTAATGGCGACAGTTGCATCAGGATGTGAAGAAATTTGTGCAAAGTTGTAGAGTATGTCAGATGGCCAACGGGGTGATTCAAAATGCTGGGCTATATCAGCGATTACTTGTACCAGAGGGACCGTGGGAGGATATCAGCATGGACTTTGTTCTTGGTTTATTGAGGACACAGAGAGGACATGATTCAATATTTGTGGCAGTTGACAGTTTTTCAAAGATGGCACATTTCATTCTATGTCAGAAAACCAGTGTTGTTCACATTGTAGACTTGTTTTTCATAGAGGTGGTTAGACTACATGGTCTACCAAGGAGTATAGTTTCAGATAGAGAAACCAAGTTTGTTGAGTATTTCTGGAGGACCTTATGGAAGAATTTGAAGACTGAGTTGAAGTTCAGTTATGCACATCATCCGCAGACTGATGGACAAACAGAGGTAGTGAATCAAAGTTTGGGCAACTTGATAAGATGCTTAGTAGGAGATAAGCCCGAGGGATGGGATTTGATATTACCACAGGCAGAGTTTGATTATAACAATTCTATCAACAGGAGTACTAGTAAATCCCCATTCCAGATTGTATATGGGAGTAGTCCAGGGAATGCTTCTAAGTTGAGAAAGATAGACAAAGGAGAGAAGAGTAGTGTTGAGGCCAAAGACTTTGCAAAGCAGCTGAAGAGCTTGCATGAAGAGGTACAACATCATATTAACAAAATGAATTCTCAGTACAAGGCTAAAGCAGATCAAAAGCGAAAGTTTAAGGAATTCAAGGTTGGAGATAAAGTCAAAGTTCACCTAAGGAAAGAAAGGTTCCCAATGGGGACATAATAAGTAGAAAATGAAAAAATTTGAACCATGCAAGATCTTGAAGAAGCATGACTCAAGAAATGCATATGAGGTAGAGTTGCCAAGTGGAATCAACATTTCCCTTGTGTTCAACATTATTGATTTAACAGAGTATCATGAAGGTGGCACAAAGGATGGACCAACAGAAGAACAGTGGAGTATCCCGACATCTACTTCAAAGGAGATAGAAGAAATCTTGGATAGCTGTGTGGGAAGAAGTACTCGGAACAGGCAATATGAAATATCTAGTGAAGTGGAAAGGAGGGCCTGTCGAAGATTCTTCCTAGTTATCTAAGGCAGAGGTTGACCGTTTGGGTTTTCCTTGAACACCTGAGATGTGACAAGGTCACTTCTCAAATTACCCTGAGTGTCTAAATCATGAGCATCCAATGGTGTAAGGGCAATCTTGCATTACCAAAAAAAATGATGATTTATTTTATGTTCTTTTCAGGTACCCATTTGTTTGAATAATGATTCAAAACCTTCAAAGTTTCCAAAAAGGCTAAGAATACCGTAACTTACTATTTTTAGTAACCCTATATCGGAGGAGTGGTTGGCCTCGAAATTTTCCCCAAAGCTTCAAAATAGTCAAATAAACATTCTTGGTAAATTTCAGTCCAAGATCATGTCTGGATTGCAAAATATTAAAGTCTTTTGTTTGAGTTCCGAAAAAAATTCCAAAATCAAATTTGAAGCACTACGACATCTCTAAATGGCCTAAAAGTTGGTTATAGCATGATAGATCTCTTCACGAGCTTTCCAATGCATCAAACGGTTTGTCAATCAGACACCGGGTTCAAAAGTTATGGCTCTCGAAAGTTGTGCTACCTAGTTTCTCAATTTTAAAATTTGAATATTATTTTAGGCGGGAAAAAGGGACAGTGCGGTTCATTTTGGCGCCTAAATGGGTGTTACACATTTCAAAGCAAGCCGACATTGGGCAAATTACACGAAGTGGTGCTAATGTGTATTTATAGCCCATTTTTTAGAGTTTCGGAGTAGTGGTCGGGAAGAGTTATTGGCAAGTCTTGTTCATGCGAATAAGGAGGTCAAGAGATATCAGAAGGCTTTGTAAGTCGGATATTTCTATTGTAAGATAATGCATATTGTTGTAATAAGCAAGCATATGACCCTAGAAATTATATTTCAAATTTGTAGCCTTTTACAAGCAAGTGTAATGAAGAAATTCTGAATTAGTTTGTAGATTGTTTAACTAATCTTTCTTGAGATCTTGTTCATGTCTATTTGAAATCTATAAATTGTTGTTGTATGTGTTTTAAGTGGAGTCCACCCTCATCAGGTAAGCAAGATTCAACTACTCAAGGCATCACCATGAGCCATCCATATTTATGTTATGTCATTCTTCCAACTTCCATGCAAGATAGCTAAAGCAATAACATACATCCAACACAATTTTCTTTGGAGTGAAGTAGGGGAGAGGAGGCAATGTAATTTGATTAACTACAAAGTTTATGCAAGAACAAAAGCAATGGAGGATTGGGCTTTCAAGACTACAAAAAAATGAACAAAGTTCTTGGTATGAAGCTACTTTAGAGGATGCACTCAGAGAAGCAACAGTTATGGAGCAATAGTGCTTCATGTTGGAAATGAAGGGGAACAACTACATAATGGAAATCTGATTTCAATTGTTACTGCACCAAATGGAGATTATAAGAAATCAAATTAGCAATACAAAGAAATAAAGGAACAAAAACCCTTTTGGGAAAAACTCCACACAAGAAGAGATGCACTAGTCTGTATTAACTTCATTAGAGTTTACAATACATCACTACGGACCTTCTCTTCAGTCTTCAATCCAGCAACACTTGTTTTTACAGTCTCAACTCTCTGCTACACCACAGTCATAATACAATGCCCTCATTAAAAGAGTGTTGCTATCTAGGGCAAAAAACCCTAACATAACTTCTACCTTCAGATCTACGACCTAATGATGAATGGTCCAGATTGACTACGAAATTTTGTACAAGACTTTCTTGGTGAATACATCTACCCTTATGGAAATTTACAAACAACATTAGGAGTAATTAATTACATAGGATTTACAAGGTTGATGGCACCTTAATCCTAACACTTCAGATATATATTCTAGATCATAATAGCAAAGGTTCAATATTTGCCAACAAAATATCCACTAGGTTCTAGAATCTAGAATTTCTTAAGCACTTGCAGGCAACTGTTGGCAAACGATATGAGATGGAAAATTGGAAAGACGAAGCAATATAAACTTTTGGTCCAATGTATGGCTATTAAACAAGCCTTTAGAAGAGCATGAAGCTATTCACCCCCTAAGTTTAGCTCTAAGAAATTCACATGGCTCTCAATTATAGAACTTCATCGGAACCACTAAGGAAGGCAATATCAATGTTTAAGGCACCTTCTAAAGAATTGGAAAGCATGTGCAACCTTGTCTCTTCCATTCTAAAGAAATGGCCTCTTTTAGATGGGTTGAATGAGGATAAATTGATTTGGAGCTACAACAAGTCGAGGGTGGTAACTATGAGTGAACTATTTACAATTATTACCAAAGAGAATGGCTAAACTCCTTTTCCAAGCAATAGAATATTGATAAATAATAGTCTCCCTAAGGCTAATGTTTTTCTATCTATTACATCATGGAACCAAGCCCTCACATGGGATAGACTGGAGCTCATGGATGGTAGGGAGCATCTAGGTGTATCATGTGCAAGGAATCTATAGAGACCACATCCACTTTTTCCTTTCGTATTTGTTTACGTCACAATTGTGGTAGTAGCCCGATAAAAAATGAAATTGGAACAAGTCCACCCCCACTAACTTAAAAGAGCTATTTTTTAAATGGAAGGATATGAAAACTCGAGGCTAAAGCTAGTATCAGACCTCTTCCATTCTATATTTATCTAAAACATATGGTTAGGAAAAAACTAGAGAACCTTTGAGAACAAGGGGAAGTAGAATGTAGTGGTGTGGGATAAAATCATGGCTGCTACAAGAAATCGAGAAGTTGGGCTTCAAAGGACTATAAGAATGATCCTAAGGAAAAGGATTGGCTAGAAGCATTGCATCAATTGTCTTGGCTACATAAGCTCCAACTCTAAGCTTCTAAGGTCAAGCAAGAAAATATTGCATGGCTATCACCATATTCAAGATGAGTTAAAATGAATTTTAACAAAGCAGCAAAAATGAACCTTGGATCGGGTTGGCATTCAATGATGATATAAGACAACCTATACTCATCATGGCTTTTGATTTTCACACAGATTCTAACAATATGGCTTAGGGGAGAGCAATGTTGTGGGATCTACAAGAGGCTCTAAGAAGAGGATGGAGGAATCTCATGGAGGGTAACTCAAAACTAATTATACACATCGTGAGGGGTAGTAAATCTAGGCCATGACTCTCGAACACTATTCTTCTGAAATCCAATATGATAACAAACAAATTTGAAAACATTTCCTTAGACCATATCAAGAGAAAAGGAAATTGTGTCATAAACCAGGCTCAAAACCAAGGTGTGGTGACGGAAAGAAGGGATGGAAGTTAATTTAAGGCATAGGAAGACAGATTCCCAGATGACGCTCAAACACTCCTAATGCAACATTTGCGAAGGAAAGACACAAAAGTTGCTTGATAATAGAATTGTAGCATAAATTGAAGGAAGGTGTCTTAAGAACAATTATGATGCAAAAGCAACAACTTTTAAGAGGATGTGTCCTCATACCACAAAGGTAGCAACAATAATCAAGCATTAAGTGATACTTGTTTCACTTGTTCAAATGGACAATTATTTATGGTTCTATAAGAATGGATGTGTCGGCTTACGCAAAGCTTCAACCTCCATAACCAACAATGATGGCAATCTCTTGTGCCAATAAAATGGATGGGCCAAGAAACGACAGGCCAACCATCATGACTGGATCATCTTTGGGTTATATCAAACTACCTACTCTCTTTCTAAGATGGATTCTTTTACTTTGGCTTTAGGCATCTATATTGATTTTGTAACGCCGAAAATTGCATACCCTTGCAATTTCATGCTATGTCTTGGGCTTATTTTAGTGCTCATTCCCTTAGCATGTTTTAAGAACCATGTTAGCCTCAACCTTGGCCTTTTCCTTCACCAGATTGCCAAATTTCTTTCACATTTTGATTCTAATCATTGACCTAAGACCATAAGTTAAATTTTGAGCATTTTCTCCAAGATATGAGTGTGATGCGTGGACATCCATGCGAATACGCTAGCGCCCCACGAGTTTCGAAAATTAAAACGTTTGGCATTCCCACCCAACTACATGTCGCTTATAATGCTCGTCTGTCAAAGAAACACCTTTTTGCGCCAAATTTCACCCTTCAGCGTCCTCATAAGCTTCATATAAAACCAACTTTTGAATCTAACTCATGCAATCTTTTTATCTCATTTTAGCTATGCTTGGTTGAACATACCTCCATTGTTGAAGTTTGTTTAAGTTTCATGCTACCAAATTTTCATAGACAACTACATGTGCTCACTTTTCTCTTCTACAACAAGC
Source organism: Cunninghamia lanceolata (assembly GCA_027924645.1). NCBI lineage: Eukaryota > Viridiplantae > Streptophyta > Pinopsida > Cupressales > Cupressaceae > Cunninghamia > Cunninghamia lanceolata. The sequence goes on along the minus strand of BSBN01001464.1, from coordinate 191,896 downwards.
TAATTATATTGTTTCAATAAGCTCTTGTTCTTGTTTGAATAATATTGCAGCTCTTTATCATTTCTTTTTATATTTCTATTGGTAAATGCCTTGGTGACGATCACGACCCTTTGTCCAATCTCACACACTAGTCTATTACTTCTTATAGACCTAGGGATAATATTCATAGCATTTTAGTCAATGTTTTTAGCCCTAGATGCATGTAGGATAACAGCACACACTATTCCAATCTCATTTCTATTTGACTATCTATGTAGGTCAAAACACCAAACTAGAGGCTTGACCATTCTTGGTAAGCTCCCAAGCAACCCCAAACATTTTTCTTGTCCTAGCTACAGGTATTTACAGAACTACAACCACACGGAGGTTTCATTCTCTCTTACCTTCTTTTGTCATTTCATTATTTAATTTATTCTAGTTGGTTTAACTTCATTTTTGTATCACACGAAGGTTTTGTTCTCTCTCTCTCTCTTACCTTCTTTTGTCATTTCATTTTTTCTAGTTGGTTTAACTTCATTTCTATATCATCTAGTATCCCCCAGTTTGTTGTTTTTGTTGTCCATATTTCTTGTGAAGGTGAGTTCGAAATCTAGTCAAGAACTTGAGTTTACCTCTATTCTAGGATAACATGTAAACCAAACGAAAGTGTGTGATTTGGACTACAATTCATCGTGCAAACGTCCCTGCATCGCAATAGTGTCCTAGGCAATAAGCTTCGTCTTCTGGCTCCAAATTCCTTTCTACTATTTACAATTCTCAAACCAATTCGTCAATTTTATATTTCAGTTTCATATAAATTAGCATTTTACAACTTAGATCACATTTAATGTAAGGTAGAAGTTAAAGGTAACACTTTTTCTCCTTTACAGATTCAACTAAAGGTGCGGCCTTAAAAATGTAGGCTTCAAACAATGAGAAAGGCAAGGGCAGGAAGCAGGTAAGGGAAGAGGCAAAGAGAATAATTTAAAAGAATATCAAGGGTAATAGAGATGATGTTATCAAGTTGATATGGGAATTTTGATGATGGATGGGTAGTCGTGTGTAGGCATCTAAGAGGCTATGGGTTCTCTACTTTTAGACCCTAGACAATCCATAGGAAGGAAAAACATTTATGATGTGGCGCAAGCTCTCAGTTGCACATCAACGTTGTCTGCAATGACTAGTGCTTTCATGTTCCACCAAGATATTGGCAATGGCATCGACCAAGCCGAGTCTTTCCACGACTACAAACTGGATCACTTTCACCATTTGATTAATGGATTGGCTTTTCATTTATAAGACATAGCCATAGCCCTCAATGTCAATCTATCTACAAATGTTATTTTAGAAAACGAAAAATATTATGCTTCTTTCTCCTTAGAAGACTTGTTTGAGGTTGACACTGCTATATAAATTATAGTTTACTTGCCACTAGGAGCCTACATAATTTGCCCTTGGCGGCTAATGCTCTCTCTCAACATTTCAAAGGATCATTTTTTGTTAAGACTTGAATAGAAACGTGAATTAGAGTACAATGGCAATAGAAGATAAAATATTTTTGGTTGATAATACTATGATGGATAAATTATTTTTTTGACTTGGATCTAGTGCACCATAAGTAACTAGCATCTCACACTCTTTAACATTTTTTTGTGGCCCTTAGATGCATAACCCATCTTATTTAGCCAAAAAATGTATACATATTATTTTGTTTACTTGGATCTAGTGCACCATAAGTAACTAGCATCTCACACTTAACATTTTTTTGTGGCCCTTAGGTGCATAACCCATCTTATTTAACCAAAAATGTATACATACATATAGTATGTATGTATGTATGTAGAATATACATACATACTATCTATGCATATATGTGTTTGCGTATATATAAAATATGCATGTGTGTATATGTATATATAAAATATACATGTTTGTGTGTGTAAATGCTAACGCTAATTAAGTAGGATTCGAAATAACAGTTTTTAGATTTCCTGAAATCAACATGAAACTTGAAAACCTAGTGCAATTTAATATGCTCAACACAAAGGATTGTCAATATAGCAAAAAATGTGAGATAGCAATAATGGAAATACAAGAAATATATCCTATGAAGTAGATTTCTTTAGAAAAAGTTTCAATGGCATGTATATGTGTGTGTGCACATATACATGTACACATTATATAAACAAATAATATGTACATATATGTACACTTTTGTAAGTACATATATACTTATATTCAATGTACATTGACAAAAGTATGTGTACTTATATCTAGTGTACACACGTATGTATGTATGTATGTATAGAGATATACATGCATATAGCTATATATAGAGATATATACATGCATACATATATATTATATATGTACATACATTGATATAAGTACATAAATGTATTTATATCAATTATACACATACATATAATTATAAGTATGCACATACATATAATTATAATTACACGCACTAAACATATATATGTTTGTGTATAATTGATATACATATATTTGTGTACATATATCAATGTATGTACATATACATATATGTTTGTGTGTGTCAATTTTATATATATTAGTACACACATTAATAAGTGCATACTCTCTCTCTCTCTCTCTCTAGAGAGTGCATATATGCACTTATTAATGCATGTACAAATAAATGTACATTTCTGTATGTTGTGTATATAGAGAGAGAGAGAGAGCAAGAGAGAGAGTACATATATGCACTTATTAATGCGTGTACAAATAAATGTACATTTATGTATGTTGTTGTGTGTATACTTATATATACATTGATAAAAATATGTACGCGTGTGTGTAGATTGATATATGTACATACATGTATATTGATATATGTACATACATGTACATTGATATAAATATGTATATGTGTGTATACTTATATATACATCTTATTGAGAGCATATACAATTCCTCTACTGCAATTCCCTCCATTAATGGAGCTTTTATTTTAAGGCAAGATTTTGTGGAAGGGCATTCATCATTTGTCTTTTTCAATTCAACACATTCAAAGATTCCATTGAGTTGTGCACTTGTATCAGTGTCTTAGTTTTTGAAGTATTCTCTCTCAATTATCCTCATAAAATATAAGTAAATGATAATTTTTATTACTGATAATTTTTCATAAAGTGCGACATATTATTCATCAATAAATTTTTATTACCAATAAATTTTTTTCCCAATGTATCTCACTTTTTATAGAAACAAAATCTTTCTATTATAATTTGCTACAGAATAATATGAAAATTTAAGGGCATTACAAAAATATCACTGTTAATTCGAAAAAATGCTATGTTATCGAGTTCTCCTAAGCAGGTCGACGTGCCCAAACCGGGACATTCTAGGTTCTGATACGGATCCGGGACGCTCAGAGGTTCGCCCAGGGTTCTGCCTGAGCGCCCCGGGTACTCCACGTTATAGAGTACACGGGGTGTCCACGCAAAACCCTAAGCATACCCAGACGTACCTGTGTCAAAGACACTTAAAAAGCATTATTTTCTTCTCTTTTACATTTTTTAAGTCAAATAAACCCTAAAAAGGCTCTATTCACCCAACAAGGGAAACAAAAAACACTTTTTGCCTCCATTCATGAAAACAAGAGTAAAACTTCATATTTTTGCCTCCACGCTGCCATTGTTGATTGTTGAAGGTTACTGCATTTTTCTTCGAAAGTGAAGACTATGAGAGTGAAAGAGCTACACCGATAAGAGAGGAAAAGCTGCTCAAGGAAGATTTATCTACAAAGGCGAGTGAATCTCGTAATTTTTTTCAAGTTTTCATGAATTTTTTCAAGATTTTCCAATTTTTTTTTAATTTTTTTACCTTTTTTTTAGGTTTTAAATATTTTTTAAACCTTATATACATAATATAGGGGTTATAATGTCAGTTCTTTTTGTTTTTTTTAAGTTGAAGGGTTGTAAATTTGTAACGTTTGTTTTGTTTTGTTGTATAATTTCATACAGAATAGCTCGTAGTTCTAGTTCAATTGGTCTACCTGTAAAGAGCTCGTTTAAATTGACGTAGCATCACCTCTTTGGCGACATACAACCATAATCAAACAAATACCGAGTGGTGGGGGTTATTGTTGGCATTGTAGCTAATGTTTGAAAGAATATAAGAGCTCATACAGTCGAGTGAAAGCTCACTTATGTGCTATGTCCAGCACAGGTATAAGACTGTCCATGGCCGGAAAAAAAAAGGGTTGCCAAAGCAACAAATATTGGAATATATCAAGGAACGAGAGGATGCTGACATGCTAAGTAACAGAGCAAAGGAAAGAGTACATCCTCTTTCCAAGAAAGGATCGTAGAAACCTCTTGGTGGCTTCACAGAACCGAGTGGCCCACATCCTTTCATGCCACCACCATCTTCTGGAGAAGACACTACTCAATCCCGTAAAAGAGGCCCATTGGAAAAAGCCTTCAAGAATGAGTTAAGGAACATTGCAGATGAAAGCATTGCTCGTTGCATTTATGCCAATGGGCTTCCCTTCAACCTTGTTAAATCGCCATATTGGGGGGATATGATGACCGCAATTGCCAAGGCACCTACTGATTATGTTAATCCTGCGTATGAATTGGTGTGCACCACCTTACGAGGCAAGAAAAAGCTTCCATAGAGTCATCATTGAGAGCAATTAGGGATACATGGCCTAAACAAGAGTGTCCATCATTTTTTATGGATGGAAGGACTGCAAAAATAGGCCACTAATTAATGTCATTGCAATGTCTCCTAAAGGGGCTACGTTTCTCAAAGCAATTGATTGTGAAGGACAAGTGACGGATGCAAGCTTCATTGCCAATATCCTCATACAAGTCATTGAGATAGTGGGCCTTGAAAACATTGTCCAAGTTGTAACGGACAATGCTAAAAACTGTAGGGCAGCTAGTTCAATAATGGAGGGTACATATGGGTATAATTTTCGGACACTGTGTGTCGTCCACTCTCAACTTGATATTGCAAAAGATTGGAACACAAATTGAGTGGGTCAAGGAAATTTGAATCTACATGGAGGCCAAGTAGAGTCAAATGTTCATGACAAATCATCATATTTCACAAGCCACCTTCAAGACCACCTCCAAATTGGAGTTGTTGAAGGTAATTTTCTTTTTATTTTTTACTTTTAGCATATTTAATATTTTTAATTTTTTGCTAAATTGCTAGTTTTTAAATTTTAATTTTTTTTACATGATGTTAGGTTGTTGAAACTGTTTCGCATCACACAATCATCTTGAGATGACTTGTGAAGGTGCGAGAGGCATTGAGCACCATGGTCATCAACACTCTTTGGAGTGTATGGAGGCAAACACAGTCAAAGAAAGCCCAAAAAAATCAAAGCATTGATTCTAGATGATGAGGTGTGGGCTCGTGTGGAATATATTTTGAATTTCACTGAGATTAGGTATGCAAATACAGATCAACCGTGGTTTGGTGAAATTTATGATGGCATGGACTCCATGGTTGAAAAAATAAAGACCATAATAGAAGCTAAGGAACAAGACCCCACAAAAGCATTTTTTAAAAGAGTGCAAAGAATCATTCATAAGCGTCGGAACAAGATGACCACACCCTTGCATCTCTTAGCATTTACTTTGTCTCCAAAGTATTATAGCAAAGAGATACTTTATCTACCGAGGAGGGTGGCACCATATAGAGATAAAGAGGTTGTTGTTGGGTACAAAACTACATTCAAAAGACTTTCCAGATAAAGATTTAGAGAGAATTGTCTCAAGTGAGTTTGGCAAATTCATATCTTCAAAAAACCAAGATGTTTCCACTCTTCGAGACAAGTACAAGAAAGATGCTCATGACTAGTGGTACCTACATGGCCAAAACTATTTTCACCTTCAACCTCTTGCAATAAAAATTCTATATCAAGTATCCATCATTTTATTTTTTGAAGTTAACTTCCTCATTTTCTTTCCCTACTATATATTATAATTTTATTAATTTATAATTTAAATTTAATAATTTATGTTTTATAATTTATAATTGAAAATGTTGTAAGTTGTAACTCGTATGGTATGCAAATTTAATAGGTTGCAAGTTCTTCAGCTGAGCAGAATTGGAGTACATACTCCTTTATCCACTCAATTCAACGAAACCGACTGGGTGCAAAAAAAAAGTTGACGATTTGGTCGTTGTACACTCCAACTTGCGTCTCTTGTCACATTAGAAACCGGATTGCAAGGGGGTGACAAGTAATTGGGATCTAACCCCTAAGTGTGTTGATTTACATGATACTGTTACACAGCTTGCAGAAGTCTCTATTGATGAGGACCATGAGACTACACATGACACAGACATGGCCAATAGGAGTGGTGTTCCAATTGATTGTGGTTCAAATGAAGTTGAACCAAATGTTGACTACGATGCTCTTGATGAAGATCCATATGAGGATTATTGAACAATGAACATTGAATATCGATTGTAACTTTCATTTTGTATTAACATTTGAGAAATCACTAAATTATGAATTTCAATTCATGAGTATTTTCCTTATATCCATGCACCCGATCCTCGTACTCGTACTCGATCTCGTACCAAGATCGACAACTTAGTAAAAATGTATTCTTCCTTGAAACTTCCTCTAATTCTAAAAATGAGAGATATGCAATTCATCACACAACAACAATGCATGAATGTATGGCAAATAAAAGAGAATTTCAAAATATTTGTGTTACCATTTAAAGCGTTTAAAGTCAAAGTTTGGTCCCACTACGCATTTCTTGAAGATTTGACATCAACCCTATTGCACTTGCTGATAGGATTGGAGACATAATTGCTTGTAGTTGTCTCACGCTTATGTCATTAAATGGATCCCAGTGTCTTAATCACACCTCACATGTCAAAAAAGATAAGCTCAAAATTTATGAGGATGAATCATAAACCCCAAATCCTATACTAGTCCATACAAACACAATGAGGGAAGAAGGCTTTGATAGAATCCAAAAAGATTTTGTTTTCTTTGGCCCTTAGTTCATAGTAGTTTAGTACTAGATGGTGACCAAGGAGTTAAAACTTTCCCACTCCCCAACCATGCACGGAGGTATTCATAAACCTACAAGCATCTCTTCGAATTCCATCTTAAAACTTAAGCATATTGGATCTCATAAGAAACAATATTTGACCACTCTACTTATACCCTCGTGTCAGTGATGTTTGTTCTATATTGAGGGCCCAATAGCTTATGCAATGCTTGGCATTTGATTAATCCTAAAATATAAAGATTATCTATTTCACAAGGAAGACTGCAAATGTGATATAATTTGAGAATCAAACAATAAGCATTAATTTTACCAATCAGCATTAACAAAAACATATAAAACCCATGTTTGACACAAGCCAATATGCACCACTCCCATCATCAAACATCTTATCAGGGGCAACCATTGTTTGGCAATTAACTTTGAAAATAATTAGCATTTGATTAAATTTAGGAATATGTACTTCCTATTGAAAAATGTGATATAATATTGTTTGGGAATATATTAATCAGTGCTAGTGTTACACATGTCAAATTATCCAACTTTGAGAATTACAAAGACACTAATGCTCAACGCTTGGATAGTGAAAAAAGCACAACCATGAGATGATATAATTTAAGGAAACCATAATCAATTATTGTGATAACCAATTGTCTTGGCATATGTAATGTTGATAACGAAAGAAAAAATGGAGCTTGATCAATTGTAGAAGCACAAACCCCATCTTACTATCTTAACAAGGTAGAACTATCACATACCCATCTTAATATGGATCTAATATGTGCTACAAGGTATCAAAAGACTCGAGGTGTCAATCCCTATGTTCTTACACTTATATTGTGGTGAGATTGCCACCTCTGGTCTTTGATACGTCTCAACATATATCAGATCCATTTTGATGCTCGAATATGCTACATTCTTGCACAGACATACCCACCTAAAGTCCAAGTTGATGTGAGGTGTAAAATGCACCTCTCCACAAACTTGAGGCATCTGATATGCATAAATACCCATGATACTTGTATTTCTTGAGGGTGTGACATAGCTAAGCATGGTACACCTAACCCTTAGTTATTTAGGGTAAGGTTATTTGTGTACAAACCTATAAAAGCCCAGTGTCAATGAAGTTTGTTCTATATGGGCATGAGATCTGACAACCCAATAACTTATGCAATGCTTGGCATTTGACTAATCCTGAGATATAAAGACTATCTATTTCCTAGGGAAGACTGTAATGTGATATAATTTGGAATCAAACAATCGACATTAATTTTACTAGTTGGAATTCACAAAAACTTATAAAACCCATGTTTGACAGGCACAAATATGCACCAATTCCATCATCAAACTCTACTTACACCCCATTGTCAGTTAAGTATGTTCTCTATGGTGATGAGATTTGACAGCCCAATAACCTATGCAATGCTTGGCATTTGACTAATCCTAAGAATTAAATATTATCTATTTCCTATGGAAGACTACAATGTGATATAATTTGGGAATCAAATAATCAGCATTAATTTTACTAGTTAGCATTAAAACACCTATAAAACCCATGTTTGACACGCACATGCAGCAATATGCACCACTTCCACAACTTATCAGGGGCAACCATTGCTTGGTGATTAACATTTTTCTAATACTTAGCATTTGATTAAATTTAGGAATATGTATTTCCTATCAAAAAATGTGGTATGATATTGTTTGGGAATCTATCAATCAGTGCTAGTGTTACATGTGTCAAATTACTATAAGCCTATAAAAGCCCATGTTCGACATGCATAGATGTGCACCAATTGCAATATTATTAGGCCTTAAATAAGTTCAACTCTTTTCTAACATGAGAATTACAAAGACAAAGTATTAAGATACTCATGCCCAACGCTTGGATGGTAAAAACAAGCACAACCATAAGAAAATATTTTTTTTTTAAAACCATAATCACTTTGGCATGTAGATATTTGTTGTGATAACCAATTTGTCTTGGCATATGTAATGTTGGTAAAGAAAGAGAAAATGGAGCTTGATCAACTACAAAAGCACATGCACCACTTCCACAACTTATCAGGGGCAACCATTGCTTGGTGATTAACATTTTTCTAATACTTAGCATTTGATTAAATTTAGGAATATGTATTTCCTATCAAAAAATGTGGTATGATATTGTTTGGGAATCTATCAATCAGTGCTAGTGTTACATGTGTCAAATTACTATAAGCCTATAAAAGCCCATGTTCGACATGCATAGATGTGCACCAATTGCAATATTATTAGGCCTTAAATAAGTGCAACTCTTTTCTAACTTGAGAATTACAAAGACAAAGTATTAAGATACTCATGCCCAACGCTTGGATGGTAAAAACAAGCACAACCATAAGAAAATATTTTTTTTTTAAAACCATAATCACTTTGGCATGTAGATATTTGTTGTGATAACCAATTTGTCTTGGCATATGTAATGTTGGTAAAGAAAGAGAAATTGGAGCTTGATCAACTACAGAAGCACAGACCCATCTTACCATCTTAACAAGGTAGAACTAGCACATACCCATCTTAACATGGATCTGATTTGTGCCAAGTGGTATCAAAAGACTCATGAGGTGTCAATCCCTATTTTCTTACATTCATATTGTGGTGGGATTGCCACCTCTGGTCTTTTGATATGTCTCAGCATATATCAGATCCATGTTGATGCTTGAATGTTCTACCTTCTCTAAAAAAAATTAAGTATTTATTAAATTACATATGTATAAAAATGCTGGCCTTCAACAGTCCTTACAAATGCACTCATGAACCCACCAAAAGTCCAATTGATGTGAGGTGTAAAATGTGCATCTCCACACAAACTTGAGGCATCTGATATGCACAAATACCTATGATACTTGTGTTTCTCGAGGGCATGACTTAGCTAAGTGTGGCACACCTAACCCTTGGTTATTTAGGGCAAGGTTATTTGTGTAGTTTAGGGAGTTGCCTTCACCCCATCCCCCAACCTTCCTCGATTAGGGTGTTACTAGGCTAAAAGCTAACGTGTGTATTGTACTCTTCCATCTGTCAAGATCATGGAGTGATTCTTAAGGATATTGTATAGTTAACCCCTGCTTTAAGGGTTAAGCCCACAGAATAATTAAAGGAATTCCTTACCAAATTCAATTTCCAGGAATTCCTTGAGAAATTTCAATTTCTACAAATTCATTTGAGGATGTCTTAAAAACACTCTCAGACCTTTATCCTGTCTACAACCTTTATCCTAAAAATACACAGGGATTCAACAAAAAGCAGCCAAAACAGACTTGACTGTAACAAAAATAGGGGTTATTTATTCACTGATACATCAACCAACAAAAGCAAGCAATGGGACTCTAATCTGTAGCACCATTGCCTATCGGCTTGATGTGATAATTCTAATTTAGAGGGAGAGAGCAATTTAGAGAATGCTAGAGTATTATTTATTTGTCAACATAATTGCAATAAAAATCGAAGTTGAATGTTGTAAGAGATAGAGAAGAATCGTCACTATCATAGAAAACAGTTGAAAATCCAAACTATACAAGAAATTTGTAAAATAGTACTACAATGATTTTTTTCAAAGTACTCTCTTCTGGTTTTTGAGCTAACCTACAAATTTTCTGATTAGATGACATATAGAAAGTTTTGAGTGTATATGGCAAGCTTGCTCCAAATAAAACTTGGGAGCTTTGACAATGCAGAAAAAATGGTGTACGAGATTTGTGTACATATCCCAGTAAACTCAAAGAACAGACATAGGCTTTATTCACCCTAGCAAGAAAGATGTTTGAATCCAATAAACACACTTTACATTTTTTAAAAGCAGGAAACAACAATAGATATAAAAATGTAGCCATCCAACTCAGCAATCCAAGAAGACTTGACAATGTATATATCAAGACAATTGAAAATCATTTTTGCACCTACAACAAAATCATAATAAGCATGCATAATTGTAGCCATAAACATTAAGCTTTGTCGGCAGTGTTTTCCAGTGTACAGTTATAGATAATATTTTTTCAGTAGTATATACATTTAACCTGGATGCAATGGAATCAGTCCCTGGAGACAGAGAAGAAAGAATATAGTTGTAGCTAACATAAGATTTCAAATAATATGTATGCTGAACTCCAGTAGCTTGTTCATTGGATCAGCAACACAGTCACTTTAGTATCTTTAAGCAAGACTGCAGTTGCTATAAGTTTTGAGTCATTATAGATCAAAGCTGGTATGCCATCAGTTTTTGAAATACTGTGGAGGGTTGTGATAAATCAACTGTGGGAAAAGCTGAAAAGAAGGCAACCGCCATGGGAGTAATATGGAAGTTCACACACTCAAAGAAAGGAAGATCTGCATAAAGAGGTACAAGATTTGGCAAGGAAAAATCAAAAGTTGAACATTCAGTTTAAGAACCGTGCAGATTTCCTCCATGTCATACAGAAAATGGAAATGTATAGAGAGAGATTCATATATGTTGCTGAGGCCATCTTTGACCAATAAATGAAAGTCGTCCCTTTTACTAAGTATGTTACCCCACATGCATGGGAAGTAGTAGTTCTCTTGGGTAGTATTAATTTAAATAGAGGGTTTAGATAAAAGGAAGGGTTATCCATGAATTATATTGTATTGAGCATTGCTTAAAGGAGGTTGCCCTGCAATATTGTTCATTCTGTTCTCATTTATAGCATTTATTTTCTGCATTTTGGGTATCTGGCTAATTTGTTGCAGGAAGGAATATAACATCTAGTATCAAAGCTCTTTCCAGGGCCATCTTCTGCTGCAGCTATAGTTGTTTGGTGACCCTTACAATTGCCCACTATATACTCACCTTGCTTGCGTGGATTTGGGTAATCAAAAAGTGGTACAAAAGTGGAGGGACTACACTTTTTTGCCCCAAATCAGCCATTTTATCTTTGTTTTTTATTTTCTTAGGTACTAAAATGTGTTCTGGCAGTTTTAAAACTCACAAAAGGTTGTCGTTCTAGACCAAGCAGTTATCAGTTTTACTTGATTACATGGAGTGGCGCAAGCCATTAGACAACGTTGTATACGAATTTGAGTTTCTATATACCTTCAAGTATACCAAAAGACCCCCTAGTCATTTTTGAATAGCCCTACGAAGTCGTCGGCTATCTGTCACCTACGATGCACCAATAAACAATTAGCCCTGGGAAGTTACTTGCATTGAACTTGATCTCGTGCAAATCAATATATTTGCAAGCTCACAGACCAAACACTTATAGAAACCCTCCTTTTTACCCTTTCATCTTCCCAACCTAGCTTTCTAGAGCTGGAGAAAACCACCACTAATGACCTTTGCATGCAACTTTGGCAAACTACGAATCTAGGCAGTACTATGATCAATGGGGTTGTCTCTTAGTGCTTTTGTTGCATGTGTACAAGAAACAAGGTACAACATGGTACCTTAAATAAACTTCAATTCAAGCACCATATGAAATTTCCACTATAAATCTAGCCCACAAGGATCTAAAATCAAAAGAAAACCAAGGCTTTTAAGAAAAAGAGTATGGGTCTTTTTTACCTCACTGCAGTCATCTCACTGAGGCAATCATTTTAACATATAACTCCAAATAGGTTTTTTGGACCCTCAGCCACCCTTCCCATGGTCGTGACCACCAGCTACACCACCCACATGGGGCAAAAGATTGTCGACCTAGAGGCCCAAGTATCCAAGCTAGCAACATGAAGAAATAGTTTCAATGTCCAAAATGCCACCCTCACCAACAAACTCGATAATGAACACTTCTCTAAGGGCAATACTTCAACTACCTATATGTCACGAGGCCTCAAATTGGACTTTCCTAGATTTGATGGCACCAACCCTATTAGATGGCTTTATCGAGCAAAACAATATTTCAATCTCCACAATACTTATCCAATAAACAAGGTCCCTATTGCTTCCTTCCACTTGGAAAAAAAAAAGTAATCCACTGGTATAGGTGGTATCAGAAAGCCCATGATGAACCTATAATGCCTACGAGTATTTTATTGGCACTCTCACCAAACTCCACCAAACACGAACGATTCAGGAATATCAAACAAAATTTGAAAAATTAGTTAATCACACCCAACATTTATCTAGTGCCTTCTTCATAAGTTGCTTCATAATTGGCCTTAAGGATTCAATCAGTGTTGACATCAAAATGTTCAAACCTAATAAGATGATGGAAGCTCTGGGATTCACCAAATTAGCTGAAGGTAAGCTCACTACTCATCATTGCCTTGCAAATCCAATTCCATTTAAAAATGGTACACTACAACGCAATCTACCAACCCCACCTACAAAAATAGCTACCATTAAATGCCTTACTAAGACCGAAATGCAAATTCTTTCAGCTAACCAGTTATTTTCCCAAAAGCTCCATGTGCTCCTTTGGCAGAACTGAACTTGAATACCTAGGGTACATTGTTTCAAAGGAAGGAGTTAAGAGCGATCCAGCAAAAATTTAAGCCATGAAGAATTGGCCTAACCACAAAATAGTAAAGAGCCTTTATGGGTTTTTAGGCCTCATAGTATAATTACCACCAATTTGTCAAGGACTATGGCAAAATTGCAACCCCCTCACAACCATGTTGAAAAAGGATTCCTTCCAATGGTTTGAATTGGCCTGCGATATACTCAAGAAGGCTATGCACACTACACTAGTTCTTGCTATGTCGAACTTTTTAAAACTTGTCATTGAAAGTGTCACCTCGAGCTATGGATTAGGTGTTGTTCTCATGCAAGAAGGGTGACCCCTCGCCTTCACAAGGCCCTAAATGGCGAAAAATCTCGCCCGTTCCACCTATGAGAAGATGTTAGCTATTCTTTATGCAAACAACCAATGGCACCCATACTTGGTTGGAAGACACAGTTGCATTAAAACTAACCATCACGGTCTCAAGTATTTTTTGGAATAGCGAGTCTCTTCTCCAAAGCAACAGAAGTGGGTCACCAAGCTGCTCGGTTATGATTATGAGTTTACCTACAAAAGAGAACAAGAGAATATTGTGGGAGATGTGTTATTGCATCAATTTGAAGGCCATCTAGCTCTGCGTGCATTATCCTTGCCTACCTTGACTTGGCTAAATGATTTACACCAAGAATGTCAACAAGAAAGTCACATTCAAAAGCTCATTGATCAGGGGTCCACTCACCCCTCTTCAAAGCCAAATTTCTCCTAGGATGGATCCTATTTGCAGTATAACTTCTCGTATTGGCCCCCTTCAAAGGGTTATCTTGTATTGGCCCCTCAATTATCTCTACAACTTCTTTTGATTGAGCTCCATGCCTCACCCTCTACTAGTCACTTTGGGTTTCTCAAAATGTATGAATGATTCCACCGCAATTTTTCTAGGAAGTTATGAGACCTATCTGAGTGTGGACCGACATTTCCATGGACTTCATTTAAGGACTTCCAAAGTTCACAGGCAAATCAATCGTTGCGGTGGTTGTTGGCACATGCTTGAAAATATTCATAAATTGCTAAAATCCTAAGTCTTGTACCCCCTTTGTTACCTTCCCATGTTGTGCCCACCAATTATATCTGATCAAAGAGATCTTCTATGGGGCCCTTTGGGTCAAGGTGTTTGCTCAATGTTGTGATTTTTCCCCCTATATCCTTCAATTGTTTGTTCATGTTGTGGGTATCCAAAGAACATTCAAAAATCCTCAAATTTTCTCTAAGTATAGAAATCTTTCAACAAGTTCGCCAGTTTGCGAACCGGCAAAAACCCGAAAAGCCTTTTGTTTCTCCAATTTGACAGGTTCGCAAATTGGAAAACTTGCCGAAAGGTTCATAGGTTCTTATTTGCCTCAAACGCCGAAGAGGAGGACAAAGGGAAGACATTTTGGCTTTTCGATAGGTTTGCAAACTCGCTAACCTACCAAAAAGGTTCTTTGATTCGTGAAAGGCTCAAAAGATCGAACGAGAAAAAAGAAAGATGAGAAATTTAATGTTTCAACAAGTTCGTAGTTCACGAACTTGTCGAATCACCAAAAGAAGAGAAGGAAGCAAGAACAAAGAAAGATGAAGAGAAAATGAAATGTTTTGGCAAGTTCGTAAGTTCACGAACTTGTTGAATCACTGAAAGAAGAGAAGGAAGCAAGAACAAAGAAAGATGAAGAGAAAATGAAATGTTTTGGCAAGTTCGTAAGTTCGCAAACTTGTCAAAACACCAAAAAAGAAGAAAAGAGAACAAAGAGGAGATGAAACGAAAGAAAAGTCACACCTTTTGGCAAGTTCATAGGTTCGCGAACTTGCCGAATTGCCAAAAAGAAGAAAGTAAGATACAAGAAAGTGAAGTGTTTCGACGAGTTCGTAGGTTCGCAAACTCGCCTAAACACCAAAAAGGTTCTCAAGTTCCCAAAGTTGTCGAAATGCCAATAGTCAAGAAGAAGAGGATGAGGGAAGAAAGAGAAAGAAGGAAAAGAGAAAAGAAAAGACAAATGGCCAAAAAGGTTCGTAAGTTGCCAGAATGCCTAAGAAGGCAACAAAGAGAATAAATAAATGAATGTTTCGGCTAGTTAGTGAGTTTGCAAACTAGTTGAATTGTCGTAAAGGAATGGAAATATTTAAAAATGTCAAACATGTTGGGGATAACAAGGAAAGAGGTCGCTGATGTGAAAATAGCCCAATAGGTTGGCGCCAAAAGCAATATGCAATACATGTGCGCATTCAAACGTCCCAACCACCCCAATACATTTCCAAAATCGCCATGAATGTGGTAGGTGAGCTCTCAGCGACCATTTTTACTTGCACGCAATCCTGCCCATTCATTCTAACCAGGAAAAACCTCAAACGCAGATCTCATTCCATGCAAATTAGAGCAGAATCAAACGCTATAAGTATTGGCTTAATATTCATTTCAAAGGGTTGGTCACGGAGCCAACTTGGGTCTACAAGTGCCTCAGGTGATTTCAGGGCATCAACCAAAGCCAATCTAGCCTTCAAACGAGGCAATGCATCTGGTATAGCAAAAGAAGAAATTGTAATGCACATCTATGCAGTGGTATGTCTCCATGGTTGTTTGTAATAACTCACGGGAATGTATAGTCATAGCTATATGTTTTCTTTCACCACACTTGTTGGTGTGAATGCAACAAAGATTAGATAAATGTGTGACAACATTTTAATACAATACAAAGCTTTTGTGTTGATCTTTCCTTTGTTGCATATGGGTTGTGTCCACTATATGAGATGTAATCTTTGATATGTATGTAAATGCACATTTGGTTCTGTTGATGTTCTCCTGGGTGCATCTCCTTCCTATTTGTTGTTCATAACTATTGCCCAATGGAGTAGGTATCGGTCCAGATTGGTGAAGAGCCAACACTCTCTTTTAATCATCCTCTATCCTGGGTAATTATAGGAGTAGGATTAGGAGTAGATTAAGTCTCTCATGTTGTTCATGATTCAATGTTACAACCAGGGATTAATCTTATGCAACTTCAAACTATTTAAATCATATGTGAATCATGTTCTTGCGTACCTACACCTTGTAAGTTGTGTATGTGAAGTTAAGTGGCTTCATCTTGTGGGGTATCATGTTGTTGCCATCTCTAGGTGCGTCTACAAGGTGTAGTGATCAGCTTAATTAGAGGTTTTATGCAACCAATTTGTCTTGGCCTAGTGACAAATATAGGGGTCAAGTGTACATTGGGTATGGCTACGATTGTTTATTTGTGTTTCATTTGATATCTCTAGGAATACCCTCCTGGGTTTAGCTAAGCCCAAAGTGTAGGTAAGCATACCCACTCTCCTCAGTTGGCCCTTCATCATCCTCAACCTATTGATGAGCATTTGTTCCACCATCTTAACGACACCTCTAGCCTGGATGGTGAAGAACATACTCTAGGGTTTTGGACCTATGGCTTTGGGAACCAACAGTGGTGGTAGAACGCCTCTTCAAATATGCCAATTTATGTGGCCTAGCCCATCCTTATTCTCCCTCCACTATTGCCCAGACCTTCATTGACCAAATCTTTCACCTCGATGGTATAGCTACTTCTATTGTCAATAATTGTGATCCCATTTTCACTAGTCACGGCAAGAACTTTTCCAACACAACGTTACCCAACTTAAAATGAATTTTGCATATCACCCACAAACATATGGCCAAAACGAAATTGTCAATAAGTGCTTGGAGACCTATTTATGCTACTTTGCTTCATATCAACATCATTGAACCAAATGAATACCATTAGGAAAATGGTGGTATAATAGCACTTATCACCCAACAGCCAAGATGACACCCATACTAGGTAGTTCCAACGTACAAGTAGTGGGTTCCACCCTTCGAACACATGACACCATTCTCTACACCCTTAAGGGCAACCTACACATAGCACAGGACTACACGTAGCAACAAATCGATCATCATTGTTCAAAGCACACTTTCACCATCAATGACATGGCCTTTCTTCACATGTAGCCTTACAAACAATTATCCTTGAAGATAAAGGCTCATCAAAAACTAACACCTAAGTTTTACATCCCCTATAAAGTTCTACAAAAAATAGGTTTAGTTGCATACAAGTTAGAGCTTCCTCCCTCTTCTAAGCTCCGTCTAGTTTCCCATGTTTCTTGTTGAAGAAAGCTCTTGGCCAACAAGTTCATACCCAAATTACATTACCTGAGTTGGATACAAAAGGATTTATTCCACCAACACCCGAATCTATCCTCGAAAAACAATTGCACCAACTCCATAACGACATTATCACAGAGGTCCACGTTCAATGGCATGGTATGCAACCAAAAGACACAACGTGGGAACCCCTCTTCCAATTTCACCAACAATTCCCTCATCTCAAGCTTCAAGGACAAAGTTTTTTAAGGGAGAGGGCATGTTAGGACCCACACTCCTAACTATTTCTTCCTAATTATTTTCTTTTGTATTAAGCTTTATTAATAAAAACATAAAAAACATATGCTTTGTAAGTCATCCCTTTTGCTAATTATGTTATCACTTATCCCACATGCATGGAAAGTAGTACTTCTCTTGGGTAGTATTAGTTTAAATGGAGAGTTTAGATAGAAGGAAGGGTTATCTATAAATGATATTGTATTGAGCGTTGCTCAAAGGAGGTTGCCCCGCAAAGAGGCCAATGATATAATGTGATGTAACTTTGTCATTTCAATGCAATATTATTCATTGTGCTCTCATCTACAGCATTTATTTTCTGTATTTTGGGTATATGGTTAATCTGTTGCAGGAAGGAATATAGCATATCGTTGTAGCCAACATCAATTTTCCATCAGTATGTATGTTGAATTTATAACTAATTCAATGGGTTAGCAACATAATCATTTTAGTATTTGTGTGAAGAATTGCAGTAGCTATATATTGTGTGGTTAAGGATGAAATATAAAGTGAATATGCATTCACAACTCTATCAAACTCGCTAACATCAGAAAAAATGATTTATCAGTCTCCCCCGAGGACAATTCCCTACGGCCTGGGGCAACTTGTCCTGGACATCATGGGGGCAAGGATAAGATGTCCCTTCCCTCATCCCCTTCCTTTCAAAATTTTGTGGACGTCCTCAAGATGCCTTCTAAAAAGGGCAACGTTCAGAATTGGAGATGCCCTGGCATCCCACCTGGGAGATCATCCAAGGTCATCCCTCAACCAAGATGAAAAGAACAAGATCTTTGGTATTGGCCCTCTAGAGGTCATCCTCATGCTCTAGCTTTGCTGGAGGATAAGAGGTTTTGAGCAGAGATAGTCTCCAAGGACATAAAGGTGTCCCCAACATCACAACCTAAAAAACAAGACAATATAATTTAAAAGATACCCATATGGAAAAAAAAATCTAAAACAAACAAAACCTGAAAAAACTTTTAAAACCCAGGCCCATGGCTCTTTTGCAATCACCAAAATAGAAAACAATGAAAAGAGAATAAGAGGAAAAGAAGGAGAAAGAAAAGGAAGAGGAAGGTCTTCTTGCAATCATCTCACTGATAAAGGCACAAGAAGACGTACGTTAACTATTCTGTAATCTCATCAATAAATGCTTGTAGAAATTACGAACCTATGAATTATGGACCGTGAGCTTATGTTCAAGATAAACGACAGTCATGAAGGAAAGACTGCTACGAAAGAAAGCCTACAAACAGATTTTATTCTGGAAAACCCTTGAGGGGGGAAGCCCAGCTTAGATAGTGGTAAATGCACTTCTGAAATGTTATTAAGAACTAGACAAGTACAATGAGATCAAAATACCAATCTGCCCACTGCTCCACTCAGTTACATACACAATTTGTTGTTTTCAATTTGAATTGCTTGATCAATAATCTCACAGAGATAGCACAGCAGTGACAGCAACAGATCCAGGCCTGTGTGTAGCTGAGAGATCATCATGGAGAGGGCATACTTATATAGGAGAATAAGGCCCGGCTATGTAAGGAGTCTACTTTGATATTAGGGCTTAGGTAACTACTTGACACTTGAGTGATTTGTGCATATAACTTAGCCTCAACTACTTTCAACAGAATTTATTTGTTGTTAGACTAGCTTGATCGATTAGTCAGAGTCAAATGTTGTATATGCAAAGGGCCTCATTATGCAACTAATTGCCCTAGGAAACTAATTCCAGGAACAAAGATTTATGTTGTCTTCCAAGAACAAGATGTTAATAATTTTTGGGAAATTGTAAATACCTCTGACAATTCTTTTCAGTTTTCTTCTGATCAATTCTTTGAATTATTTGAAATTCTTCCTGAGCAATTTTCTATGGGAAAGGACAAATCCAAAAGAATTTTTGAAGAACTTTATGATCATCCTTCTGAAAGTCTCACTGAAGATCCTAGTTCATCTAGTTCAGATGACTCTAGTTCTGTTTTGCACAAAGTTATTCAAAGCACTATTAAGGATCTTAATTTCAAAATTGATATGGCAAAAGCAAAAGATCCTTACAGAATGACAGGGCAACTTACATAAGCACCTATTGGCTCTGATACCAATTTAAGCGGAAGCTTTGTATTGCATAAATATTTGAAGATTACAATGAGCAATAAATGTGATAACCGATAAGGATTAAAACATTACAGAATTTCTACACAATTTTTGATTACTCAAATCGACTAAGCGCAGAGCAAGAGCATACTTTTGTGATCCGAGGACTCAATCTTTTTCTCTATCAATCTCTAGATTCAACTCCGAATGCCTCAAATGAGGGAAAAACCCCGTATATATAGGTAGCGGAAGTCGAAACTTATTAAACTATTCTATAAGTCCGACCATAGAAAACTAACACCTGGTGCCTACTGTTGAAGTGGACAGTCGGTAAGCAATCATGTCCGTAAACATTAACAATAGTAGCAAATAAAGACAATCACTTTAGACAAACCATAAGCGAGAACGGCCCACTTTACACCCAAAAGCGGATATGGGGATCTTGCTTTTAAGGATAAGGTTGCATCCTCTTGTCAGATCATAACGTGGCTCACATCACAACATAGACAGACCCATGTGCTAGTCGAATGGTGTGTTGGTTGGCAACAAATTGGTAGGAAGAGGTTGATAAGCATTTCTCCAATCATTCGGGTGTAGTCTGAAAGCATAGTCTATTCGAAACATTTCTTCTAGATATGCCCAATCTATTTCCATTCTTGCTACTAATCTAGCTGGCCTAAGACTAGGTTTTAAATCTTGTATGACTGCTTTGGAAAACCAGTCAAAACAAAGAGGATAAAATTCCACTTTTGGAAAGCTCTATGGATATGGATTAATGAGGTGGTTGATCATACCCTGAGATAAAGACCAATGCAGATTACCATGAATATGGTTCAAGAATTCTTTCATGTCTTTAGTCAACATGGGACTGAAGGTGTTGGTATGATCTTCCACTTCTGTTTGCAAGAAAGTAATACTATTGATGAATCCAAACTTGATGTTTCTTAAGACATTCATATTGGCATCTTTTTCCCAATGAGGAGCATAGAAAGATGTAATGCATATATCAAAACTATATCAATGCCTTATAGTGAGTTTAACAGGAGCTATCAAAAGGCCAAATTGGTGCATAAAGTCGGCTTCTTTATCTTCATCATACTCTCCTTCCTCATAATGCAAACTGATGAGTGCCCTGAGATCATCGAGCCATTTATTCAGAAAGTGAATCGATATAATAGGATCAAGAATTTCAGGAGGTAGTTGTTTAATTATTGAGACAAATCCATCTTTATCATCAATAATTTCTTCATAATCAGGACAATTATCAATCAATTCAATCATCATTGAAGCAAATTCTACAATTGCTGACATTTCTCTGGTTAAACTATTTGCTAATGGATTATTGTCTCCTTGGATCCATTCAATATCAAAATCATAGCTCATAAAATCTAAATACCATCAAGCAATCCTTCCATGACCGAGATCTTTATCATGCTTTTTCTTAAGTAAAGATCTCATAGGCTGGCTATCAGTTCTTACAATGAAATGTTGGGGCTTCAAGAAAAATTTGAACTTTTGGATTCCTTTCTTCACAGCCAGGATTTCTTTCTCATATATAGTGTATCTACATTCCGTATCTGTGAATGTTCCTAACCTGTAACCACAAATTTGAGCTCCTAATAAAGGAATCTCCTGTAATAACATAGCACCCCAAACTTCGTCAGAAGCGTCCATATATAAAATTAAAGGATAACCTTCTTTAGGCATGTGCAAAGTAGGTAAATGATGGCATTTTCCTTTAATTTTCTTGATAATATCTCTTAATTCATCTGACCATTCTGTTGCCCCTTCTTTTAACTGATTCTGAATCTTTTTCCTATCTTTAGCCAAGCCATTATAAAAAGGGGAAACATAATTTAAACAACCCAGAAATCTCTGGGTCTGTTTTTTTCCCTATCAAGACATCAGGGAATTCATTGATGTGTTTCAAAATATGGGTTTGCAACTTGACCTTTCCTTCTGATAGTACTAGACCAAGAAAATCAATTTCTTCCTGCCCTATTACCATTTTTTTGCAGATAAACAGATTCCATGATCTCTTATGGCATTGTACAAAAGTTCCGAATGATTCAAATGTTCAGAGGTATTGTTAGAAAGAACAATAATATCATCAATATACATGGCACAAAATTCTTTCAATGCCCTTAAAGCTTTATCCATTCTTCTCTGGAAGTATGTTGGGGCAGTCTTTAAGCCAAAATCCTCTTTATACCTATCCTCTTCTTTGACTTTTACTTGCCAGAATCCTGACTTGCAATCAAACTTTGAAAAGATCTTTTTGAAGCTGCTCTTGTAATTAAATCAGTGCTAAAAGGAATTGGATAATTAAAGGGAAGAACGATTCATTTAGAGGCTTAATTGATACAGAATCTTTTCTTACCTCTTTCCCTTTCTGCTCTTTTGTTCACCAAGAAGGCAGGGCAACTGAAAGGACTTTTGCTTTCTCTAATAAAATGTCCTTCAAGGAGTTCTTCTAGATGCTCGTCCATCTCTTTAACCTCAGTAGAACTCATGAGATAGGCTGGTTCAAAAGGAATCGTCGTCTGACATTCTAGCTTTATCTTTATTTCACGATATTCATGTTCCTTCGACCAAAACTGCAGAGGATTCAAGTTACAAGAGTCATGTTCAAATTTGGACTTCAAAGGTTCAAGCAGCAATGGTGGTTTTTGTATTTGAAGACTTGCCTTTTCTTTCCTTGAAGATTTAGCTTTCTTTTTGTCAAACTTAAAATTTACCACCTTTAACACAAGAATTTTTAATTGACCATCTTCATGTCTCAGACTGACTTCATGAGTTCATATTTGGTTAGAAACAAATAACCAAGCAATGCATCTCCTTCTAAAGCATTATACTCAACAAAGTCTGTAACAAATTTCGTGCCTTGTATTTCTATAGTAACATCTTGTGCATACCTTCCCATCTCAATCTATTCTCCATTGATGGCATATCCTTTAGGCAAATCTGGTCATGGCTTCCAAAATTTTGGGGGAATAGCATTTGTTTTAGCAAAGCTTCTGGAGGAACCAGAATCCAAGAAAGCATCCATTGGGATCTGCTTATAACCAAGAAAACAAAAGTTAATGTGAATATATGAACAATTACTAGCAAGATACATAGCATTTGTTGGTTCTTGAAGATCTGGGTCAAAACTACTGATTGTAGAATCATCTCGTTGTTTATCTACTTTGACCAAAAGTAAGCGAATCTCCCCCATGGCAAAATTGAGTTCAATGAGTGCTTTTTGCTGGAGATAAACTTGCCTAGTGAGATTTTGGATTTCTTCAGTGAGATAATCTAATTTGGAACAGAGTGCATCAAGCTGATTAGGAATTGTTTTGTCTTTAGACAATTGTTTGAATGATGGAGGAGGTGACCATGGCTAAGCAGATGATTTCTTTTCTTGAGTATCTTTCTAGGAAGGATGTTTGTATCCATAAGAAGAAGTAGAAGCTTTATGTCCTTGGAGACGTTTCTTAAGAGCTTCTTTTTCAGCTTCCCAGGCTTTAATATCCTTGATTTGCAGCTTAGCGGCTATTCTTCTTTCTTCTTTCGTGTCTGTCATTCTGTAAGGATCTTTTGCTTTCGCCATATCAATTTTGAAATTAAGATCCTTAATAGTGCTTTGAAGAACTTTGTGCAAAACAGTACTAGAGTCATCTGAACTAGATGAACTAGGATCTTCAGTGGAACTTTCAAAAGGATGATCATAAGGGTCTTCACAAATTCTTTTGGATTTATCCTTTCCCATAGAAAATTGCTCAGGAAGAATTTCAACTAATTCAAAGAATTGATCAGAAGAAAACTGAAAAGAATTGTCAGAGGTATTTACAATTTCCCAAATCATTCCTGGATTTAGTTTCCTAGGGCAATTAATTGCATAATGAGGCCCTTTGCATATAAAACATTTGACTGGTCCTTTTCCAGGATTCTTATTTCTTTTGAACAGATACTTGGGAGTCTTTCTATTTCTAAAAGAGTTTCTATTTACAGGTGCAAGCTTGTATTTTTTCTTGCAGCCTTTATGCTTGGATCTGAATGATCTTTCCATGTTATCATCATCATAAGTGCGCTTGCTGCACTTGCGGCATTTGCAATATTTTCCACAAGAATTTCTACAGAATTTTCTCACTTGCTGAAAGTCTTTGAGCTGGTTAATTGGGAGAGGGCTACAATATTCTTTCAAATTGCAAGAAGAATTGAATTGGTCTCTATTGTCATTTAAAGCCTTCAAGAGGCATTGTTTATCCAGCTTGTATGTAACTAAGGTTTTTAATACAGAGAATGTATAGTTTTCTACCTTAGTATGTTTTTTATCTATCACATAGTCTTCTGCCCATTCTCCCAATCCACAAGGAAGTGAATTAAGATAACACTTTTTTGTGGTAGTGTCGTTAAGCTTATTGGCTGCAATCATGTATTTCTCAAAAACAAGATTATATTGATGCAACTTTCCTAAGTTCTTGAGTTTTAATGAATACAAAAAAATTTCTACTTCAAGAATATCATTTTTTCTCCCTCCACAAAATGTATCAATGAGCAGAGATTTGAGTTCAGAAAAACCTTCAGCTGAGACATCATTCCTACCCATATCCCATTGTCTAACATATATTTCACCTGTATTCGGATCATGGATAATAACTCCATTGTCCAACAAGCCATTCCACCAGTCTCTAAGCTTGCCAGCCATTAACCTGATAGCATACACGACTTTATTTGAATCAAACCAATATGAGCTTCTAGTATCATAGAAATTTTCTAGTGTGTCACACCAAGTACATATGGCATCATAAGGGTCCACCATTTTATCAATATTTAATATGTATCCTGATGTGGTGTAGGCTCTGAGTTGCTCTAGTCTGGTATTTTTTGAAATAGCATCCCTCATTTCTACATCATAATTGCTACCTACTGATTCATGAGTGGCCATGAATGTTTCCCAATTTTCTTCTTCGTTTAATTGGTCAAAGTTTTCTTCAATCTCTAAGATCTCTAGTTCTGATTCAGAATTATTCTGGGAAGATTCTACTTCAATAGTAATACCATCATCTTCATCAGAACTAGAAATTTATGCTTGAGCTGCTGCTGCTTCTTGCATATAGATAGGTTGATTATCCCTATCTTCAATATTTAACTCAGCTAACCAATCTCTTAGCGTTCCTGTATGTTGCATAGCATGTTCTTTCTGCTTTGGGAAAACTAATTTGTAGGCCTTGGTGCAGTGGTGGATCTAGAGGGAGCAGGTTGCTGCTCTTCTTTAGGTTTAGTAAACAACACACTTTTTCTTCTCTGTATTTTGACCTTCTAGAGTTTTGCTTCTGAGTGATGTGATCTGGCCTCATCTTTTTGTTCCGTTTCTTCATCAGAACTATCTCTACCTTTTTGAGAAACTCTAATTTTCTTGCAATATCTGCTAACTTTTTCAAGATTTCTAGCCACGTGTTCTAATAATACATTGTTTTCTATGGCCTCAGTTTCTCTTTTATTATTTGAAGTAGCCAAAGCATTTGCAATTTGGGTGACACAATTATCTGTTCTTTGACTATATGAGTTTATATTTGTCACCTGGGTCTGAATATGCTTCACTTGGTAGGATATTCCAGAAGTATAATTTAACAGAGATGTAGATTGTTTTTCTATTTTTTTAACACAAGTATCTAATTTATCTAAATTATCTTCTACTAATATCAACTTTCCACTAGCAGCACTGCAATTATACACAGTTAGCTTAATATCTAGAGCCATGTCATCAAGATTATCATGTGTAGCCATCATCCATTGGGCCTGCCAATTTCTCTGAGCCTCAGAGTTCTTCTGTTGGACTCCTATTCTAGTATGGAGTCGAGACTCATATTTTCCCCATAAATTTTTATCTTGGTTTACTACATGAAATGTCTCAAGGGTAGGCCATCTTCCTGGTTCATAACCAGTGATTTCTTTTGGGGCTTCATCAGGGAGTTGGATCTTGTATTTAACCCTTTTCTCAACTCCATATCTTGGAAGAGTTTCTCTGTACATGCAAGCAGTCTCCTCCATCCTTTGAATCTTAATTCATTTTTGTTTCTTATCTTCTTCCTTTGATGTCAAGTGTAATCTAGAACTGACTTGTCTGACTAATTTATCCATAAGCACAAGGTCATTGCTTAAATCAGATGTAGACGCAAAAGAATGCCTGGAAGGATAAGGATTTACCGACATGCAGTCAGGAAGCAGGATGGCTATAGGAAGTAGAGCACTCTTCAAGATTATAATCAATGTATGGCTTGTTATTTGAACTGGGAGAGCTAAAGAATGGCTTCTTTTTAATGGTTGCAGGCGGGCTTGTTCGTCATCAATAATGGGTTGTTCCATTATTGTTTGTTCAAGGACAAACTGTAGGGTTACATCTACAACTCTTCTATTTTTAAATAGAGGTCTGGTCAAAAACCTATTTCTTGGAACAAGGAGATCTCTAAACTGAGGCTTATGTCTATTCGGCAATTGTTCAATAATAGGAAAAACTATATCGAAACCTGTATGGTCAATATGTCTACCAAAATCTAACACGTTAGAAGACCCTTCAAGGAAACTCACCCCCGTGGGCAAAGAAACAAGTGGAGATACAGTGTTCATAAGGCGATAAATACAACAACCTCCAATGGTGGAATATACAGATATTGGCAGGAGGGAAACACCTTTTACTTGGATAAGGAGGCAAAATGCAATAGAAATATATTTATCAGAGAGGGAGAGGGTAAAATTTGGATTGACAGAAAGCACTCTGTCTCCTTTCTCAGCAGATAATATACCACAGAATTGGGCTATGACAGCTTGGTCCCAAATGCGGCATCTAGTATCTACTAATGTAGCAAAATATTCAGCATTAATATCATAGTTAAAATGTGGGTGGACAATAAGATCTACATAAGGGAAATGGGCATGGAAGAAACCCTTTTCTCTCCATCGCTTAATATCTTCAGGAAGCAAAAAAGGAAGATAGGACAGATGCCTTCACCAAAGACTAATAAATTAACTTCAGATTGACGCACAGAGTCACAAATTTTTGCTTTAATCCCTTTTTTAAAGTGTAGAAATTTTTATATCAGGAAGTTTGAAATTGCCTTTATCATCCACAAGATGTTCTGGTTTGTCCTCAAAATAATTATGCAAGAGCTCAGATAAAGCAGAGCTAGCATTTAATGATCTACGACTGGCCATTGTGAGAAAATAAACTTACAGATTCTCTTTCACGATATTCCTTGCTACTTTGGTCATCTTACTGTTGCCCTTCACACGGCTCCCATGGCCTTCACACAAGTCTTACGACTGCGACTTCCGCAAGTACTACGCACACTACTAGCAGATCTTTAGAATATTAAACACAAATGACAAGAGACAAATTGCATAAAACCAATGGCTCTGATACCAATTTACGCGAAAGCTTTGTATCAAACTAGTTGATTGTTCAGTTAAACTGACTATCACTCCAGTAAGTTGTAAGCTTAACTTGGAGCTTTAATTGACACCTCATCTAGTTTCTGTTAATTAGATTTATGGTGCACTTGTCTATTTAAAGGGCACATATTCTAATTTTAATTATGATGCATTTAGAGTCCCTTTACTAAACTTTTGTTTCAGTGCAGTGTAATTCTTTGCAGATTTAATGAGAAGGCAGTTGCAGGTTTGAGAGTTCAAGACTGTGTATTCACTGACATTTTCAGGAAATATGTTTGTAGATTAGCATAGTTAAAGATTATTATTTTGATTAACTGTCTATGTTTTAAGCTACGTAGTTTTAGGACTAAATTTTCCAAGTGCAGGATCTGCTTACCATGGTCTGAAATTAACACAATTGCAAAGTCTATAACGTGTAATTAGTATAACAATTAGAAGTTTACTTTCAACGTCTACAACACTCAATCTACCTCCTCTTGGTACAATCCTACTCCCTCTTGTCCATAAATAGATGTTGGATGTCCTCCTTGTGTACTAGGAGATCCCAAAATTCAAACAAGGCCAAACATCAGATTGTTCAATTCAAATTCCTTCTATTGGCATTTGGTAAAAACCATCACTTTCAGCAGTCAGCAATTTCGAAACACCCCCTGTTGGGAACCAATGGCTTCACTCTACACTTTCTAGTTATTTCTGAGAGCTGTGATTATTGAAAATTATTCTTTTAGTAAATTCTAATTTCCATGATCCATTTTCAATCACACCTCCCACCTCTTGCTTTGAGTACCACTTGGCTTGACTACTTGTCTTCCCTTTGAGTCCAACTTGCCAAGACTCGTGGGTTCCTCTGATGTTTTTCTACAACATCATATCCTCTTGAAGTGTTTCTTAGTCTCCCACTACCAAGTCCTTTGTTTAGTGTAGTAGCTATTCTTCACCTTCTACATAGTATTATGGAACACAAGCTTCGTCCGAATCTTGTGGGTTGGTGGTGATTATCCTCAATCTAATATGGATGAGGAGACCATTGAGGTACTTAATAAATAAGCACATCATCATCCTCCAAGTCCATGCCCAATAACATGGCTTGTCTTCTAGACTCAGAATGTAACCTTGCACACTTTGCTCATTATCTTGTTTGAGATATAACCACTAAATTTTCTAGTTTGTCCTGTGCACAATATGATAGAAATAATGAAATTCTACATAGCAATTCCTTAAAATCTTCCCACTTATACACAACCAATTTCTTTTTCTTTTCAGAAGAAGATAAATTTCCCACCATACAAGAGCATGTCTTGTCATTTTGAGATCCGCAAAAGGTATCTCTTTTGTGTCTCACTAACCTCACACACACTGAAATAAACTTCTATTTGTTTGACCCAAGCATCTAAAAACTCATTTTATGTCCATTTGTTTTTCGACTTTAAATAAGGCAGATTTTACCTAAATCTTCTTTTCTTGTTCATCCTCCGAGAAAGTTTCTATGTCCTCTAGGTTCTTACCATTATCTACAATACCAAATTCCTTGGCAAGTGCTCTCTATAATATCTATAGAGATTGATCTTGGCTTATGCACTCCTATTGTTGGCTCATATATTCTTGTTGTTGCGTCATCCAATCAAAATCTCCATGATGCTCACAAGGGCCATCACACAGTTCAGATTTTTGAGGTTCTCCATCCTCACCTCTTTATTCCACCTTTGGGTGGAGATATCTAGATTGCAAGGTAGAAATTCTTTCTTCTTTGTAGACCTTGTCACTATCGTGCAAACACCACTATTTGTCACTATCATGCAAACACCACTATTTTCCACAAATCCCAAGGATTAGTAACTACAAAGATACCAAATTGATATGTAATCTCATCAATAAATGCTTGTAGAACCTAAGAACCAATGAATTAAGGATTGTGCTACATATGTACAAGATAAATGACAGTTAGGAAGGAAAGAATGCTACACAAGAAAGCAAACAGATTTTTATTCTAGAAAAAACCCCATGGGAAAAAACAGCTTTAGTAGTGGCAAATGCACTTTTACCGTAATATCATTAAGAATTAGACACAGAACAACATGGATACAATCTGCCTCTTGCTCCACTTGGTTACATACAAAATTGTCAATTACATGGAACTCTATTTTCAATGTCTACAACACTCAATTCTACCTCCCCTTGATACAACTGTACTCCCTCCTGTCCATAAATAGATGCTGGTGTGTTCCATTCATGCACTAGGACATCCCAAAAGTTCAACTGAAAGGAGAAACGTCAAACTTGTAAGTTCAGATTCCCTCTACTAGCGTCAGGTTGAAACTACTGCTTTTCAGCAGCCAATGGTTACAAAGAGTTTCAAAACAACCCTTTGTTGGGAATTGGCAGTTTTGCTCTACCACGTTTTTCAGTTATTTCTGACAGGTGTGATAACTGAAAATGCTTCCTCTGGTAAATTGTGATTTCCATGATCCACTTCAGATCATTAACTTTAAATCTATATTTTTTTCCTATGGAAATGCCCAACTCAAAGCTTGTTTTTTAAGTGATTTTAATGTTGGTTTTTTATTATCTGATTTTTCCAACACATTGAACCATTCACACTGATTTTTTACATGATCCATTGGTTCAATGTCCCAGAAAAACAAAAATTGTTTCAATTTTAAATGATAGAACAAGAAAAAAGAAAAAAAAATTGATCCTTTTTTTTTGGCAATTTAACTTCAAAAATATAGATGAAAAGGGCTTAAATATGTTGTTATTTCGTTTTTGGCTTTGCAATTGAACTTTAAAACATGCATTTTAAATGGGCTGAACGTGTTGCTGTTTTATGGTAAATGGGGCATTACATCTGGTATCAAAGCCCAAGTTGCAGCGTTGGGAGTTCCGAGCTATGTTTATGTGTGTGTTGGGTCTTGTCTTGGCCGTGAGCGTTTGTGTGAAGTGTGCTGTTGTCCCCTAGTATGCTCTACATGTGGTTGTCATTGGCTTATATCGTTGTGGGAATAGTTAGACCCTTATTTTTCTTCTTGTTATGTTCTCATGTGTGGGGTGGATCTTCTTGCTGATAGGAGTGCTTGAGAAAGATTTTAGCTATGTGTTTTGGTTGAGTGCCCTTTGTATGGTCATGAGTGCTTCTATATAGCTTTGATAGACTGCTATCATTGAAAAGTATTTTTTTTAATTTGGAAGGATAGATTAGTGTTACTGTTTATAAATGAGTTATTGTGTACTCTCTAAATGAATGATGCATTTTGATTGTTGAAAACGATGGCATGTTGTTCATATGCATAATTCTTGGGAAGAAAGTGATTGCTTCGAAATGAACCAAAGAAGTGAGTCTTGCATTTTGTACCGTTGTGTATATGCATATCATATCGCAAGTGTGCATATCATATCGCAAGTGTGCATATTGTCATGTGAATGAGGAACCTTGCTTTTAATAGATAATGTTTGGGTAATGATTTAGTCCCCAATTTTATTCTCCCTTGTGGTGACTAGAAATGGTCACATAGTGTACGTATATGTGCAAATTTGAGAGTTGTGAACATTTCTTTCAATTATTGACGAGATTTATACTTGCTTGTGAGGGCCAGCAGTGATTATTTTTTATCTTTGTTTGTGAGTAGCTTAGCCACAAATCTTCAATATTTATTTTCACATCACTCTTATGGGTGCATTTTACTTATTGCTGAAATTGCCATCATTTATTTATCTTATTGTTGGAATTGAGATTCCTTTTTTTCGGTACTTCTTTTGAAATCTATAGTGGCTATGCTATTTTCTAGATGTTTGAGTCTGCTTGTCATATGTTGTGCAATGTTCTTTCTCTATCATATCCAAGTTGGATCTTTGGTAGGTTGTATAAGAGAGTCTTGAAGGGAATGTTTGTGTGATTATGGATGTCTGTTGTGTGTGAAAGTGAATAATGATCATGCAATACTTGTGTGATTTGAATTTGAATCATTAAATAGCGTTGTAATAGAATAATGCTTTGTCATAATGTTCTAAACATGTTTTATATTATTTAACTAGCTCTATCACGTGTGTGCTCAAGGTGGCCAACCTTGAATGGTCGCAAGTCTGTTTTTTCCTTTTATGTGAATGTAGTTAGTTGGTGTCGTCACACCCCATTTTTTGTCATATTTTAATGATTAAATAATTGGATGAAGTGATGCAGATTTAATATTTTAAATATTTCATTATGCATTGAACTATGTTATGACAATTAATATTTCATGATAGTTGGTTTAACTTGATAATTGTATTCGTTGTCATGTGAAGTTGATGTTTATTTGATTCATGATTATGGTTTTATAACAGACTAACTACCCCCTCTTTAATATGAGGTGGATGTAGGATAGTATTTTCCCCCTCCAATGTGTTGAGGGAGAGGATGGTAAATGGCAATGACCCAGCAAATGAACCATGCTAACCAAGCACCCACACACTGCACAAGCTTGTAATTTGACTATTAGATAATGCATCATAGGCATATAGAAGTATGTCTTTCGTCGCAAGTCAGTATGGAGTCTTTGCTAATTTCATAATAAATGCATTATGCAACAACTAGAATAAGTCTAAAGAAGATTCTATTATTATTTGATAATTAGAGTTAAACTAATTAAAGTTGCGAATATTTTATTCATATGCATTCTCTTATAATTTAATTAGAATTAATAATATTTAATATTTCAATTATTTAGCGAGGTCTTGCATTATTTCAACAATTTAATATTACTCTATTTTTAGTTGAGTGCACTTAAGGCATAGTAGTGGAGTGAGAGTTACAAGGCATTATGGTGATTTAACTCCACTTAGTGGGGCACCTAGAGGGAAATTAAGGAGTTATTCATATTAAGAAATAAAGGAGGACAAGGAAAAAGGCGAGGGGTTGGAAAAATGGGGTTTTCTCTCTTCTTCTAGACAAAAAATCTGTATTTTTCCTTCTTTGCTTTCTATGTGTTGAAATATGTATCTGCATCTCCTGGTTTGGGGGCATAGCATTTATCTTGGAGAAAGACCCTTGCCTAACTGTGGACTCCATCAAAGCAGAGAAAGCTTCAAGTATGAGGTTAAATTCGTAAACATAGTTCCATTTTTTGATTTTATATGCAAACTATAAGCACAAAAATCTAGGTAAATCTCTAGGAAAAGAGTAAAAATAGATTTTGTTATATTTAGATTTTTGCCCATATCGATTTAACTATTCATTGCATTTTTATCAATACCATAATATACCATAATAGGGGCATGGATTTGATTAATCATAGCCTTGTCTGTACATAGTTTTTACTATCTATGCTTGATAATGCATTCTCAAGTACACGTTATATTTTGTAGCCATCAATATGCTAAAAACATGCCAATTGCCCTACATAGACTAGGCATTTCTGGGCGTCCACATCTGTTGATTGATTGGGTCGTTTGTTGGGAATTGAAGTGTCTCAACCTTTGCAAGTTCCTAATGTTGTATTTATTTATTTTTACCTACTATTGTAATTTTTATGTAAATCTTATTTTGTCACTTTGTGAGAGTTGACACGGTGATGTGTCATCCTACATGGAAGGTGACTAGATGTATTTTTTGTCCTCATATGAGGAGGTGGGCGTCCCATTTTGTGGTAGAGGTATTTTGCCATGTGTCAGCACCTTGTGGTCATGTGTCATTACTTATGACAGATTCTATGAAGCGTAAATTATGACAGATTCTATGACGCGTAAATTATGACAGAATCTATGACATGTAAGAGCTAAAAATAGAGATTCTATGACAGGTGTGACGTGTGTCGTGGCATCTTTGCATGGAGAAAGTAGGCACCCAAGTTTGACTATGACAGAGTTGTAAGAGGAATATGCTACTTGTTAGTCGATTATGACAGATTCTCTTACAACTGTAAAAATTGTCATATATGACAGATTCTATGACATTGTAAGGTGTGTAAGAGCATCTGTCATACCTATTTTGACCAAATCTGGGGTGCCCAAGTATGGAGGGTTGTAAGGGATGAAAGGAAATCTTAGACAAGTGTCATTTGCATGGTTTATGGCCTTGTAATTTGAGCCATGTGGATTTGGAAGAAAATCATTTGTGACTTGCTCTAGAAGCCACCTCCATCCTTGATATTTCTCTATATATACAGGTGTTTAGAGTTGGAGTGGTATGGTTCATCTGCAGGTACCGTTATGCTGTCGGAATTACTCCAGTATTCGACATTTGTGTACTCTGAAAGAACTTGCATTGCAAGTGTGTTGTAATCATCATCTAATTTGATAATACATTGTGCAGGTTTTGGAGTGTGAGGTTTTTCACCCGAAAGGGTTTTCCCCACGTATATCTTGTGTTGTGAGTTTTGTATTTGCATTTGGATGTTGTTATTACCTTTCTGTTAATGTGCATCTTAATTTGTAACTATAAGAGATAAAAATTTACATAAACCTTTCCTCATTAGATCAGTGTAGGAAGTTGTTTCCACGGACCTTACTTCCTTTCATCGTTGAGTATAATCCTTTGCTCAGCTGTAGATACATATTCTGCATGCTCCCTGTTGTCCATAAGAGCCTGATTTTAAACTGTGTATAAGACTGCACATTCTATGTTCATATACAGATGTATATATGTACACATATCTATTTGCTAAAATATATATGTATGCATCTACATATCAATGAAAACATATATTTGACCCAAATAAGTATATTGCTGCTCATCAAGTATTTGTATATACAGATAATTGATTTATATAAGTATATCACTGCTCATAAAGTATTTGTATACATAGATATTTGATTTATATAAGTATATTGCTGCTCATCATGTGTTTGTATATACAAATAATTAATTAACAGTATATTGCTGCTCATCAAGTATTTGTATATACAGATAACTGATTTATATAAGTATATTGCTGCTCATCAAGTATTTGTATATACAGATAACTGATTTATATAAGTATATTGCTGCTCTACACAAATAATTGATTTATATAAGTATATTGCTGCTCTACACAAATAATTGATTTATGTAAGTATATTGCTGCTCATCAAGTGTTTGTATATACAAATAATTGATTTATGTAAGTATATTGCTGCTCATCAAGTGTTTGTATATACAAATAATTGATTTATGTAAGTATGTTGCTGCTCATCAAGTGTTTGTATATACAAATAATTGATTTATAGTATATTGCTGCTCATCAAGTATTTGTATATACAGATAGTTGATCTATATAAGTCATTGCTGCTCATCAAATATTTGTATATAAAGATATTTGACCCAAATAAGTATATTGTTGCTCATCAAGTATTTGTATATACAGATACAAGTGTATTGCTGCTCATCAAGTATTTGTATATAAAGATAATTGATCCATATGAGAATATCACTGCTCGTCAAGTAATTGTATATCCATATACTTGGAGTATATTACTAATCATTAAGCATATCATATCAATGTAATCGATCCAAATGGGTATATTGCTGTTAATAAAGCCTGTCATAACAATACATACGACCCATATGAGCATGTTGCTGTTCATCAAGCGATTCATACCATTATAATTGACCCATAAGAGTATGTCGTTATTCATTAAGCATATATAACCAGTATGTTGGTTAAATATGAGTATAATGCTGCCCAATAAGTATATTAATATGATGATTTAGCTGTCCATAAAGTTTATTAGTATGATAATACTGCTATGTACCAGAATGGTGATATTGCTATCCAAATAAGTATATCCATATATTGTTGCACATCAATATGATTGTTATTGTTGTCTTTCAGATATATATTTGCTCATATTAATAAGTAGAAATGGCTAGAAGTTTGCCACAACCGTGCATACCTTTGAGAGCTGATTTTATTGTTGAAATATGGTATTTTATATTGTCAATTTGCTGCTGTTATAAGCCTGCATTGATTAGCCACACATACAGATACACATAGATAAAATTACACTCATTTGCATACAAGAATATTACTGTGGAAATATAATATGGATTTGAACTATTGTAAACAAGTTATTCTTTTACTCAAGTACATAGGTAAACCAAGGCAGGGAATGACGGGGGTTAAGCAGTCAAATGACAAATTGTAGGCTGCTCTTTGAATATGTATTATTTATATTTCAGTTAAGTCGAGCAAGAGAAGGAAGTGTCGTGAACAGATTACCCGCATTTTATGTGATTATCATTGAAACGCTTTGGCCAAAGTGATGTTATAGTTGTATGCATTGTCAGTTCATTGTATTCATAGGTTGCATGTAGTTGGAAGTCAAGAATAACTAGAGGGTATATCTATGGTTTACATGGCTAACTACATGTGGCGAATGTATACATCATTTTGCACTTGATTCTCAGATTTGGTTCTACTACAGACATCCCTATCTATCGCCCTCGTTGAAAGGTCGGGCCGCTTCTAGTGGGAAGATGTGCAGGGGACCGCCTAGTCTATAGTTGGAAGTAAAGCACTCGGATGATGTTCTCCCTTCTACAACTAGACAACCATATTGCTTGTACTTAGGTCGGGAAGACCCTGATCACTGTATCATTATTATAAACAAAGATATGTATGAAACTATTGTTATAAACATGAACCATGTTATACTCGAGCAGATGAAAATTTTGTATCAATTTCTTTATATTATGTAAACCTTTACTATTTATTGAAAAAATTCAAAAATTGTAGCATTTGTGAAATATTTTGTTTCAAATTATTCATTAAATTATTATTATCTTTGGGTGGCTCATTACAGGTGTCGTGCTTTCATTCTACCTTGGGTGACTTCCAAGAGGAAGTCCATTCTTAGGGGGGGAAGGATGTAATGATTACCTATGTTAATTACTGCCCCGTCTTGTTTGATAAATGATTAAATCTTGTTACTCATACTATATGATGATGTCATAATTGAAATGTTCATATTAAATTATGGATTATAATATTCGTTGATTTTACTATGTGCTTTGACTATTGTCACGTATTAGGCAAATGCATATAATGTTTGAATTGAGTGTGTAGGCACAAGTGAAATCCCAATGGTAGTTAATTGGAAACGGTATACATGGTTTGACTGATATTGTAAACCCATCCTACTCCATGTAAGAGTAATAGAACATGTGATGTTGAAACCTGTGAAACCAATAACCAAATCAGTCATGATTCTAGATCTCCTATGTGATTAGACCCATAAATGTGTCTTTGCTTGAGTGACCTTTAATTAACTTCGTTTGTGCATTTTGCTTGATATTTGCAGATTGTTAAATAGGCTTGTCAAAATGATCAATTATGCTATTAGAATATTTGAAAGGAGACAAGTATTTCATTGAGCAAGTTAATTGAATTTGAAGAATATTGCATTTTGTGTCAAAAAGCAATTTTTGACTTTGTTAGTGAGTTGGGAAATAGATTTAAATCAAAAGTTCAAAATATCTCTTGTTAGATATTAGCTCAATGTGAAAGATTGTAATGTGAAAATATGGCAAGGTAAAGAGATATTTTATTTCTAGGTTTTATGGCTATATTGAAAACGTTCATTATTTTCATTATGCAACTTGTTTTTTTTTTGTGAATTGGGAGAGAAAAGAAAAGAGCATGATTTCTTGAAATGCTACCTTGGATTGAATTGCTTGGATTTGCTTGGAGATTGCTTGGTGCTTGAATATTGTGTTGGATTCTCATTTGGCTTGAAAGATAATTTGCAAAGAAAGTAAAACTTCCATTGGAAGCTTGGGAGCAATGTATTTTTCCTATTTAATAAATTATGCATTTTGTTGTTTGATTATTGATAGTCGTGCTTCTACCTTACATAGTAAAGCATATGGCTTTGAGTTGGGAGCATTAGAATTGAATATGGGGGTAGTTTCAATTGAATAGCTCAATCCAGTTGGAGGTTTATATTATTTTGAAAAAAAACTCAATTTTGCCCTATTACTATGGCAATTTTTTCCCAAATTTGTATGTGATCATAAAAGTGTGATGTTGGGTAGATTTAAGTCATGAGGGTATTGCTGAAATTTTACTTAAATGTATTTTCAGATTTTGTGAAAAAATAGTGGGATTACTCTCTAAACCCAAGAAAAATTTCCCAAAAACTTATGTGATTAGAAAAGTGTGATGTTGGGTAGATTTAGGCCATAGGGGTATTTTTAGAATTTTAAAATTATGTGTTTTCAAAATTTAAGAAAATTTTGGGATGATCACTTGAAAATCCATCAATGGCTATGCTTGGATATTTTTAGAAAATTTTAAATTATTTATTTTTAAAGTTTGAAACTTTTGAAATGAAATTATTTTGGGCAGATATGACTTATGCCATAGAATTTATGTGTTCTTGCCTCGAAATGTGTGCCATGTGTTTAAATGTATTTTCTTCCTTTTAAGGGCTAATTGCATAAATTAATGGCCTTAGAGTGTATGATAGGAATGATTAGGAGGTTAAGGCCAAGAGCGGATGGAATACAATGGGAATGCAACATGTTGAAACGAAGTTTGGAAAGACCAATTGCATTCGAAATGCAACATGTCGGAAGGACTCTGGAAAGACTGGTTGCAATTGAGAATTATGCAATATGTCGAAAGGACACCTAAAAAGATGGATTGCATTGGCAAGTGTTACAAGAGGGGGCGCTTACTCTTGAGACCAAGGGTCTAATTGGTCCTAGCTTAGTTTGGGAGGACCACAAGTACACCACT
Source organism: Cunninghamia lanceolata (assembly GCA_027924645.1). Lineage (NCBI taxonomy): Eukaryota > Viridiplantae > Streptophyta > Pinopsida > Cupressales > Cupressaceae > Cunninghamia > Cunninghamia lanceolata. The sequence goes on along the minus strand of BSBN01001464.1, from coordinate 153,822 downwards.
CCTTGTCTTGAACATGCCTCATCTTCCTTGATGTTTGGACTTGTATAGTTCATCATATGTATGAGAAAACCTTGACTGAAGTGTTTTTATATGTGTCCAATCTTGTATGTCATGTATATGTGTATGACAACAGTGGAGGTCATCTCTTAGTTTAGGGGGGTGAACCTCAAGGTCCCACATGGTTGGGTGGTGTTGATCACCATTGGGATTGCTCGATGGAATCATGGCAGAATATCATGGAATTTCTGCAAGGATCTTGAAGCTCTTGGTGGCTTCTTATTATATTATCTTGTCATATTTGGGGCAGTTTTAATCTTGTTGTAAGTTGTAATATATGGTTATTGGTGAACTATTGTTAAAGCATAGAAAAGTTGTAATTGTATATGTACCTCATCTTTATATTGAAATGTGATCCATTATTGTTTGGGATGTGATCTCTCCTTTGTAACCATGTAAATATTGTGATTTATGTTGAAATTGAATATCAATTTGAAATGAAATATTGTGATTGTGAATAGTCCTAAAATTGAAAATGATGGATTAGATTGTTATGCCTCATGTTAGATGTGTATGCATATGTGGAACTCATTGGTATTATGTTGTAGTTTGCTTCTCTTGAGCTTGGAAAATTGTATGTGATTGCATGTTCCATTGTTGCATCTTGAGTAGATAAATGCTTGCTTATTAATAGTAGCATCTTTTGGTGAAGATAAATATTGGCATCTTGTGAATTTTGTCTAAAGAATTTTGCAGCTTAAGCTCATGGAAAATGTTTCGCTTTGACCATTTGTAACAGCTCCTAAAACATTACAGTTATGACTAGTTTAAGCGTACGTTATCTAGATTTACTATAGCCTAGCCATTCACTTATCTTGGGTCTTGTGCCCTTCTTTCTTATCTATTGTCTTTTGAATCTTATGTATTTGGTTAGTTGTGACCCTTTTTGTGTTGTGCTTGTGTCCTTGAGTGTGCTTGGTCGGTCTCTAATGAGACTTAAGTGAGTTGTCGCACATCCCTTCCAACCAACCACTCATGGCATGTTCTAGGGAAGGTTTGGGTGTCATGAATCCGTTCCTTGGGTTTTTAATGTGGCTTGGATGTGGGAAGGGTTAACTTTAGTATGGGCTTTAGTTCCTTCCATCCTCGTCTTGTGTTTGTGTCGATGGTGTGAATGGGCACTCTATCGTTGGTTGTGAGGAGGTTTTATTTCCTTGATTCCCCATCGTGTGGTGTCATTCCATGATGCTTGTGTAAGTCTTCTGCTAGTGTTGTTTTATGTGGGTGAACATTGACCTTGTGTTGTCATGCACTTAGTTGTGTGGTTTGTGCTTGGGTCATGTTGTTGTTTAGTTTTGACAAAATCGTGCACGTGAGCATGAGATTATGTTTGTCACAATTGTAATGCGAAAAAATTATTCAGCCATGTTTTGTCCACTAATGTCCTGATGTAAAAGTTGGGGTATACACCAACATGAAATATAATGATGAGGATTATGAGGTAATGGAGGAAATGGAGATGCAAAAGAGGAGGTTGGAGGAGAAAAGGAAGAAGCAATGCAAACTAAAAGTAGTATATTGATAATTTGCAAGATGATTGTGTCGTTGAGTGTTTGTAATATCCCTAATTGTCTACCTATTTGATTTATAATGTTGATGTGAAATTGGACTTGTAAACCTAGCTTGTTGATTAGTTAATACTGATGTGTTTGAGATTGTGTTCACTCATATGCTTACACTTAGAGTATAACTATATTTGAGTGCATGATGAAATAATTAACCGAATTACTTATTATGTAAGTTTTACTCTAACGCATTCCTACTAAGGTACAGTTGAATTTATGATGTCTCAGGTATAGCACAAAGGAGAGGTGGAACTAGGTTTGATGCGTGAAGTGAACAAATCTAATCCTAGTTCAAGAAATAATATACTTCTCAATAAATTTATTAAATTAATTGTGTGTGTGTGTTTAAATATTCTAACATTAAAGATTTGAGTAAAGAATAGTGTTGGAACTAAATAAATAAATATTATAAATATTGAGAAGATAATATTGAAGGCAAATCTAATTATAGGATTAGGAAACAATTCTTGCAAAAGAATAATTGGAATAGAATAATAGTATTCTTTCATAAAATCAATGAAAGCAAAAATCTAATTAAAGATTGAAATTGGCTTTGCGAATAATTATTGGAATCTTAATTTATATATTTATTAAAATATCCTACATCTTTTACTAAAGACTTTTAGAGAGTTGAATAATTATATTTTTAGAAAATTATAAATAAATAATAAAAGCAATTAGATTTATTTTTAGATTTCTTGGGGAAGAAACAAATTTAGAAAAGTGTACGTGATTTTAGAATTCAACAAGATTAAAAGCATCAGAGACTTTACACAAATTATACACAAGTTAATTATGTCAATCATTAGCATTCAAAAGATTCGAGCAAGGATTTTCAAGAGCAAGAAAGTTGGAGAATGAAGGTTTTAGTATACAAGGTCATCAAAGTATTTCGATTAAGCATTGAAATGTAGGGTCTAAGACCAATGATTGCTTGTAGGAACATGTGAAATTATGAAATCTAGTGAATTGTGAAGAAAGAGAAAACTAGGAAGTTGATTTCATGGAAGCTATGAATTGAACTTAGGGAATCTTGTGGGAATTTAGGTAAGAGGGCTTTAAAACATGTTAATGGAGATTTTGGATAGTTTAAAAACAAAAATTTGAACTTAATTATAAAAACCTAGACTTGGAGAACTAGGTGAGAGAAACCCTAAACACTAAACATGTGAAATGGAAACTAGGGTTTGAGAATTACATCTAATTGATATTGCAAATGAATCTAAATGTTGGAAATGAACTTATGAATGATGTGATTGTTGGTTTGTATTTCTTGTGAATTCAATTTTATGAAACAGCATAGCGCATTGTGTTTTTGAAAACATAAGCTAGCTTTGATGTTTTGGTCAAATTGAAGAATTGAAACTCAATGGATTGATTATTTTGTGATTGTTGAGTCTTCAATAGGTCAAAAGGAAAAATTGAGTGTTTTTAAATTTTGCAAATTCTTTGGAAATTGTGCTTGGTAGATTTGTGAAATTCATTTTTGCTTCCCAATTTTCTATTAGTCCAATGTTGTTTATGGGTTGATCAAGGTGTTGTAGAAGCCCTGCAAAAGAGAGATGAGAAAGTCAATTTGAAAAATGTTATACCAAGGACACAAGCATCCAAGTCTCATGCTAGTGTCCCTGGGAGGGTCAAGAGTGCCCATGTTTGTTGCTTGTGTCCTCTATTTACAATCAGGTGCATTCATGGCTAGTGTTGGTAACCTCTACACAAACAAAAGCACCTACGTCCGGCGCTAGTGTCTCTCTCTAATGTTTTATGAGATGTTTATTGATAGTTTTGTGTTTTTTGATGTCTGATTTTTATAAAAACACCTTAGGTCTATTGTAAAACAGCAAGTACTTCCCTTAGTGGATTTATCTAGAAAAGCATGCAAGACGTAAGTTTAGATGTTGATCTAACTTTCCACCAAGACAAAGCATTGGTTGTATAGATTGTTCATATGATACAGATAGTTTAGAATGTGTATTACTACAATACTTGTGTTTGTGATCACTAGGAGGTCATGTTCCCTGAATACTTTAGCCAAAGAAGGTTCATCTTGATATATATGTACGATCTGAGTTCATGAGAGGTTTATCTGATTGTTCTACCAAAAGGTAGGGTTCTACCTATGAGGATAGGTTTCATGGAAGGTTTATTCCATGGTTTCTACCAAAAGGTAGGGTGTCTATTGAAAAGAGTAGGGTTCCATCCAAAAGAATAGGGGTGTTATGCAAAGTGATAGATAGTTTGCTAGTATTCATTGCACCTAGTTTGGTGTGGCTTTGTCGAGACATTGGTTTAAATAATTATAGGATTGTAAATGTACTGGTTTGACAATTTACAGATAGGTAATGAATAGGAGTCCTAGCATTTCATGTGCGCACTCTACTAGTGATTGGATTGACAATTCTTCAATCAATCGTTGAGCTTGGTTTTGTGTTGGTGTGCTTGGTTATTGGACTTGATCCTATATTACTAGGTTCTACATGTATCGGTCTTATCGCCGTACCGAGCGAGAGCAAAGGAAGTATGCATTGAGAAAAGCTAGGGCACAACCCTGCCGAAACCCGAGAGAACCCAAGACCACAATTGAAAAAAAGCATTCAAATTTTAAAATGTGTTGTATATGGGATGCTTTGTGATGGGGATGGAACTCGATTATAGAAAGGATAACAATGAGCGTGCACGTGCTTTGATGGCCTTGCATGGCAGATCAATTTCTCTACTGTGTATATTGTTGACGTGTTTTATTTCAATGCGTATTTAAAAAAGAAATGCATATATTCTCTACAATATAAAAGAGAAATAAAACTATATTGTCCACTAGAATCTCCTTTATTGGAGAAATAAAACTATATAAGCACTCCATTCTCTTTTATTTTCTAATAGTTCATTCTCTTTTAGTTTCTAATGATCTTATTTTTAATATATATAATATTTTAACATATTTTTATATATTTATAATATTTTTATATAATTACATATTTTAATATTATATAATTTATAATATATAAAATATTATTTATTAATGATTAAAGTATTATATATATAGTACAGCTATACCAAGCCATACCGAACTTGAGGAAAAAAATATTTGTATCGACATACTCAAATCTTGAACCCATACCCAATCCCATACACAAACTAGGAACATAGACTTGATCACTTTAATAACTAATGTGTACCTTTGGTTTGTGATTTAACTTGTCTTGTGAAGTCTTGTATTACGTTGGATTGCTTTATATATTGCTTTGTAGAGTGTTGTGAATATTTAAGGTGTGTTGTGACGTCTTGTAGAGTCTTGTGTGATGTTTTATGTGATCTTGTGATGTATAGTAAAGTATTGTATGGTGTTGTGAATATGGTGCTATGATTGGCTTCTATAGTAAGATAACAAAATAAGTAAAGAATAATATGCTGTTACATGGGCTACAAAATACCTATTTGTTCACTTTAAGCCAAGTTGATAGATGGGGAGGATCAAGTTTCCTTCAATTACCTTCCCCTTCATGGTTGGTGTTTGGTGAGTGTAAGGACTCTTACATAGCAAATGCTTGCTTGCAAATTGACTTGACAGTATGCTATGATCTAGATCATACTTGGCTAGTACTGATATTGTACTTGGATATATTGGATGATACCATTATTGTATTTATGTAGACATTGGACATGTAGCCTATATTGATGGATTAAATTCATTGGATAAGACATTGGTTATGATGTATTACAATCTTATTGTAACTCATGGATATTAATACTACATTGTGAGAGATTTATGGATGTTTGAATAAATATGACTTGTAATGCAAATTCATTCTTTTATATTGGACATCCACAGAGTTTATATTTTACATGTTTTATTTAATTGCTTGAAAATAGAAAAGGTTTGGAGTTGCATTTTGGGGGTTGTTACAATGTTCAGGGAATGACAACAAAGAAGCTCCCATTGAAATTTTTTTGCACAAGAGGAAAGGGCAATTTTTCAAGGTTGCAAGAATGCCACTAACCCTTTTCATTCATGTGGCCCTTCTTGTAAGACTTGACTCTTGAAGGAAGATGCTTCTTGATACCTTGTTCTTGTTTAGGTTCCCCTAGTTACGACTAATCCTTTGGCGGGGGTCTATTTGAGAGGGTCGAGGCTCAAGTATGGCATTATGTAATATAAGCATGCCATTAAAGATGGGCGACAAGATCTTAATTCAATTTCTAATGGGAAAAATTTATAGATCTTTGGTTCCTTTTCTTGGGTGACATTCTTATGTGTTTTGCTCATACGCTAATCATAACATTGATTCCCTCACAATACTCAAGGGTCATTGATCCATTATCTATCTATTCATGGGGAAGACAACTCTTTTGATGAAAAACCATAGATGGATGAAGAAAACATGGAATATTGTCAAAAAACCCTTTTGTTTCTTTGCTTCATAAAGGTTTCTTCCTTGTTGAATTTTAGACTCCCTAAGGATCACGAATTTGTTTGGAATAATGGTCACCAATTCTACAACAAGGTTGGTGTATTTATGTGCCCCTGGCATCCCTTCTTCAATACAAATGTTGTGGAATTTTCCAAAGTTCCAATTTGGATTCGATTTTAAAAGCTACCTTTGATCATACGAAGTGCTAGTCTATTGAAGATTCTTGTAGAACACATTGAGGAGTACATCAAAATTGATCCAAGATAGGATGATGCTCAAAATAAACTTGCCACGGTCTACGTATCCGCAAATCTCTCCAAATTACTTTTTCATTCCATTTGCATTGTAGTTATGTACAATCCTTGGATTCAGTATGTTGATTATGAAGGGCTTTTGCATTAGTTGAGGCATAAGAGAAAGGATTCTCTCGTTTCCAAGGTTTCGGCTCCTAAGGTGACTACAACAGAAATGGATTCCTAAATTAGGTAAGCCCAATCCAAACTTTATGTGGCAAAATCATGGTTGCTCTTTGGCAGAAAAGGAAAAGATTACATTGCCACCTCCTCCTATCCTCTCAAAGACTGGAAAGGAGGCTACAACAAAGATTTTTCAAAATTCCTCGTTTTCTCAAAGAAGTGAGTTAATTGGCAAGCCTATTTTATCCAGTGACGCCGATGCAAATGATTTAGAGTTTCCAACTACTAGAGATGATGAGAAAGATTTTTGTTTTCTAGTGAACTCCTAACTATTTCGCAATGTCAAAATTCTAAAGCAAATTATGGGTCCAAAAAAAGATAAGACTAAAGAAGAAATTGCCTTTGAAAATCAGATATCTATGAACAAGTTTCTTCTTGAGAGGGGTTCTAAGCAATTGTTTAGGGGAGCGGGTTTAGAGGACAAGACAAAAGAAGCAAATGATTTTCAGCCTTATAATCCTACTTTTTTACGAATGACGAGTAATGGCTCTTCTCCTTTGTCTCAAAAACTTTCCTTTTACTCCATTAATGACTAAGAAATGTAGAGTTAAGAAATCTAAAGTGAAAAGATTGCTTTTGGAAGCCAAGGATTCTACAGGTTCAGGCTCTTAATTGACTATGAAGGATCTTCTTTTCCCCAAGGGAAGAAGGTTGATTTCACCTCAATCTTAATTTTGCTTTCCTCATCTTGTGCAAATAATGGTTGTTTCATTGCAATTTCATGTTTTTTTCTTAGCAGTCTTTTAGCTTTTTGGTAAATGTCAACAAATCTCAAAAGTTTTATTTCCTATGGCTTTTTCAAGCATGGTTTGTCTAGTTGTATTGAGGTTTCACCACATTTTCTTATTGGTTGTATCACAATTTTTTTGGTCATGGGAGAGGATCCCAACAAATTCCCTCATTTTACCTATCAAAATATATATATAGTAGTTTCATGTAAGGATGGATCAAATAGATGTATATTAGGCATTGCCCACTCATCAACATTATAGTTCAATGTAAGGATGGGTCTTACTTCCTAAGGGTAATTAGCTGCTCAAGAAAATACAAGGATGCAACGTTACAATTCTAGATCCTACAGGATGTCATAGAGGAGGTTGGTCCTTCCTATGTAGTGCGAGTGGTTATTGACACAACATGTGTGCACAGAACAACATGCTAATTGGTTGAGTCCACCTACAAGAACATCTACTAAAACCCTTATCATGTCCATGCTATGAACAATGCACTCAAGGACATTGGCAAAAGTCAATAGGGCCAAGAAGGTTGTAGTAGATGCAAGGGACATGCGAATGTTCATCTATAATGACCACACCTCCTTAGCATTATTTCAATCCTTTTCAAGGAAGAAATTCCTTAAACTAGTTGAGAACCGACCCAATTTGCATTGTACTTCATTTTATTGCAGAGGATGCTTGAGTTACAAGAGCCCTTGCACCTTATGATCATAGCAAAGTAGTGGACTAGGTGAGGGAGGCCAAAAGCAAGAAAAAAGAATGGAGGAGGCTGTGATCAATGATGTGCTTTGGTCATATTTGAGATAGATATAGCCTCATCCACTATGTTAATAGGAACTTGCTTACCTCTAGGACAATGGAGAAGCTTGTTGTAGGGAAGGATGTGATCAGTGATGTGTTTTGGTCATATTGGAGATAGATATAGCTTCATCCACTCTATTAAGAGAAACAAACTTACCTCTACAAGAGCAAAAAAGCTTCTTCTTGTACTTAGTCAATTGTGCCTCATTGATCACAAACTTACCTCTAGGAGAGCGAAGAAGCTTGTTGTGGTACATAGTCAATTGTGTCGCATTGATCGCAAGACGCCTCAATACAGGGAGAACCCAATAGCATAATGAGACGCAAATCTTAAGGAGTCAGCACAAATCAATGTGGACCACGACGTGTAGCAATTTGAGGTCTCGTTGTATACGACAATTGACTTTGAGTCCAGCAACTATAGTGATGAATAGCAGTTTTCGACATATCCATCGAATAATGACTCTGATTTATGAGCTTGATGCTCAATATGAATACTACATATGTACTATGCATGATGCAACATTTCTTTTTTGGCATTTGTCGCTCTAAATCGGGGTTTATTTTATACCTATGATTATCATATCAATCTATTAGATGGATTATGGAATCAATGGATAGTTATTGCCCTTACTCTATAAAATTTCAGCCTCTTTTGGTTTGCTTATATTAATTTTTAGGCATTTTCTATGGTCCACCAAGTTTCTAGAATTTGGACAACAAGGGACAAGGGGACGCATTTCCAAGGCAGCATTTTCAAGAAGCCATTTTGTAGGGGATGGCAAGGGATAGCAAGTGATGGCAAATGAAAAATGGGGAAAACTTTAAAATATAGGAAATTTCAAATATCCATATTATAAGACATTCATCATATTCATATATAACCATATTATTCAAAATTGGAGCTGAATTGAGAATTCACGAGTCAACATACATTAACATCTCAATGTCTCATCATTTGAGTTTACATTATCAATGTGCACATACAACAAAATAAAAAGGCAAAAAGACTACAAAATGACAAAATGTAGACAACTAGATATGCCTATGCCTCATCTTTGCCTAAATCAAAATCATAGTTTAAATCTGAGTCACTGCCAATACAATGGGATCCCGACCAATCCTCTTGTGCCTCCTCATCAATCTACGCAACATCTTCCAGATCAACATCCCATCGTGCAGTTGGAGTTTGTCAATCCTAAAGTCACAAGGCACCATGCACAGTCACCAACTTCTCAACTCATCAAGAGGTAAGCCTATTGCTCTTGCCTGATTGAATGAGGTTGTATGTTGACCAATTCCTCTCTATAGTATAGGAACTAACAACTTGTGAAAGGAGGCAAATGGCAAGCATCCTCAACTCTGGTGCATCCTTGCCATGCCACATCCACCATCCAATAAGGTTGAATTGAGCTAATGTAGCCCTATTTGTCCTTGTCTCTAGTTTGCTAAATGTCGAACCCCAAAGATTGATAAAGGTAAGCCACTATGTTTGAAGTACAATTGCCTCCTCTTTGCTATATATCTTTTTGAAAGGCATTCATGAGCCCTTCTTTCACCTCTTCACCATTAGGAAGCATTCTCCCAAGCCTTTAGTGCATACAATTCAGGATTTAGAGCATAAGGTGTCATATCAAGCGAACATAATACCATGTCAAGCTCCCTACTATGAATCACTTGTTTCATTTGCCTAAGCATGTTGGCAAATGTCTCATAAATCTCTCCAAGACTAGGAGTCTCTAAATCAACATATCTAATGACCTTCGCAATAGGTGAGATGAACGAACAAATGTATATGCAAACAAAAATCTCAAAAATGAATAAAACTCAAATGACAATGTAATACCCAAGATCTTCAATTGTTGTGCAAAAATCTACAATTGCTACACAACAAGTGAATGCTAATACAAAAAATGAAAATAATTTAATGTTACAAACATTAATAATTTAATAATAAAATTAGAAATTTCCTACCTCATTGTGGACCACCAATCATCATCAAGGATCCTTCGTCTCACACTTTTTTCTTCAATTGTGTTTGCCTCTAGCTATCTACCCCACTTTGCATTAAGCATCGTTAATTATAAAGGCTCCTACACCTCAAGCATCCTCTCCAACAAAATAATGTAGCTGGCAATGTCTAGTTTCCATGGGTTTGAGGAATTCCTTCCTCAAAAAAATCTTGAAGAGAGCAAGTGAAGTATATGTCTCTTTTCTACCACCAGTCTCTTCGCCCAATCTATCTTTTCTATGTCTTTCAAAGCATTGTTCAACACACAAACAACACAAGGTCCAAACAATATGCTTGTAAATACCCTCCACCATCATGCCAACTAACTTACACACATATGTCAAATCCATGACCACCTATACAACATTTGAGGCCCCAACCTCCTCTATGGTGTCCTTCAAAATCTGAAAGTGGAAGCATGCATCCTTCTACATCTCTAAACAATCAATAGCTCTAAGAAAATAAGGGCCAACTACACATGTGACTATGACCAATGTCTAATATCAATCTACCCAACCATGATAATAGAGCAGCCCATCCTCAACCAAGTTTGCCTCATTCCTCCATCACCAAACTCACCTTAGAATACTCTCTATCAATGAGGCTTGTGCGTTGTTTATGTTCTCCAAGAGAGTATATGAAGGGCCAACAACATTTGTATCTATCAACACTTGTTTTAAGTAGGGAGAACATGCCACATTAAATGGGATGGCATGGGCAAAGAAAAATTGACAACCAAAAAATCAGCCGCTTCATGTGATTGCATATTCAACATCCTTGCGACACTAGTAGCCCTTCTCTTTACCTTAGTAAAACCCTCTCCCCTTTGATTCTCAAAATCCACAGTTTAGGTAGGCAATGGCATAGTAGATTGTGTAGTTTGTATTGGCATTCACTTATTCCTTGCCTCACCCTCCATGAACCACCTAGACACCTCAGCCTTCTCAACTGAAGTTATTTTTCACATCCTTTTACTGCTTGTCCACCTATGCATAAAAGATGACTGTAAACCCTTGTGTAGCTGCCACTATAATCTTTGTTGCACAAATGGCAACCAAACTCTATTCGCCCTTGAATTTTTTCTATTATCTTTGTCTATGGCTATTGCAAAATGCAAAAGGTATTTTTTTAAATTGAATGGGCCCTTTGCATAAGGTTTTAGGAGATCTAAAGGGCATTCAAATAGGTTATTGAAGCCCACCGTACCTACAACACTCCCACAACCAAAAGAACCCCCAATACCTCTATGGCTTCTAGTTCTTTGTTGAATCTCAACCTCTTCACCTTCACTGCTGCTCAAATTGATTCTGTTTTTTTTAACACAGATGTAAGTGCAAACATAAAAGAAAAACTCCCTTAGTCTTTGAAACCTTGAAAGAAACAAAAAAAAAACATTCAAAAAGATTTTGTACAAATAAACAATGGATAGTAAACTTACCTAAAATAATGTAGTTTTAACTTTTGATGCTCTCGTCTTCTTTTCACTGCTGTTCTCTTTCTTTGTCTTCTTCTCACAAAATGCAAAATTGTAAAATGAGGGAGCTTTTTTCTGTTTGCTGTTTGTGTCTTTGTTTCAAAACTAGGGTTGTTGTAAAGGGGTGTGGGGGTCCTCATGGGCCCTGCATCCCCTTTTTTTCATTTCTGTGTTTTTCTTTTTTTAAACTGAAACTTTTGTAGGCTGGGCCATAGAGGATGGCTAGCCATCCCTTGTCAATTTTTCAGCATACTAGAAATGTTTCCTTTTTTTACTATCGGGCTGTTCAGCATACTAGAAATGTTTCCTTTTTTTACTAGGGGACAGCCCCAGGGACGTTTCCTGCCTGTCCCTGAAACATCCCTGGCGCATGAACAGATGGAAAATTGGAACATAGGGTATTTTTAATTTATTTGTATTTGAAATTTCAAATATTAATTTTTAAATATATGTAATAGCTGTCCCCAAAATCCAAAAAAAAATGTCATCCCCCAGTCTTTGAAACTTGGAGAAACACTGTGATTTATCTTTGGGAAAAATGAATAAAATGTTTCTCCCCAAAACATTTCATTGCTGAAGGGTAACTGTAAAAACAAAATTTCTCCCCAAAACATTTCATTGCTGAACGGTAACTGTAAAAACATCACACTGTACCCATGTGAACCATTTAAATCTTCTATTTCCAATATGCATTCATCCCAAGTAAATTATTTCCTCCAATAAATAAATTGTAAAGTAAACACATGCAAATGCTCTTCCAGCAAGTTTTTTCTTCATAGGTACCCAAAAGGAAAGCATCACCATTGATGCATGCAAAATCCCACAGAGAACAATTATATCTTATTGTGGGGAAAAAAGGAGGGTGGGAGAGCATTTATGAATATATGTAAATATGAAATCTTAAATAATTGAATTAATAAAAGAGCAGAAAAGGAAGAAAAAGATGACAAAAATCAAGAAAAATGATGCGCACACTGAGCAAGTACAGGTGCAATGTATAACCTTAAACACATCTTCATGACATATTAACTAAAGTCTGCTGCAACATCCTACTATCCTCAACAATGAAGATATTTGAGAACTTAATTAAAAATACTAATCACTGTCAGTTTTTGCAATATAAAATTTAAACATGGATGAATATCAACACTGGCTCCTATGGACCTGAAGTACATACTAAATATAATTAATTTGGTTGTCCGCAACATGACGATCAACTCTGATCCACAATATTATTCTGAGATTCTACTGATTATCAGCAAATCATGTATGGGACAACTTTTGCAAACAGGCAAGTACAAAAGCAGAGCCCTATCGATCAACATTTTAAGCCTTCAAGATTATTTATGCTAAAGGATAAAAATCCATAAAATAAAACATAGACATACATTTGTAAGTAAACCAGTTACAAACCCAAAGTATCCTAGGGACTGCCACAGGAACTCATAGGAATTCCTAAAGTTAAAGAGAGATTGAAGAGTGTTCCAAATTCTATTCCAACAAAGCAAACTCCAATCATCAACGCTACAACAAAATGAAAAGAATCATGCGCACAACATCTATCTCAAATGAAATATAGGACATATATTTTTACATATCATGAGATTAAATGGCTAAGGATATATATTCTTACATGTGGATGTCAAGATAAATGCCATGTATTAACATGAAAAGTGGAACATAAAGCACTGCGGGTGTAAGAGAACATATTTTATTACTTAAATTATTGCTCCAAATTTTGTTATCTTACACAGCTCATTAGCATAAAATGTTAAGAATTGAACAGATGCACTTCCCTTAAACATTACTAAAACATAAAAACTAATTAGTCCTAACTCACATATGGGCATTTGATCTTAAGAGTATTTTGTCTGGGAAAAGTGTGGATCTGTAATAGGTCTAAGCAAACAAATAAAACTCAAAAATAAAAATACCAAGATGAAAAACCACACCAAACCTCTAGCCAAAAGGGGTAAAACAAATATTGAAATATACAAATTGATAACGTCTAAATGTCAAAAAATAAACTTAAGAAAAAACCATCAGGGATAAGCTAGAGAAGCTCCAAGCCCTGAGCAAAATAGAAAATAAGTCACAGTATTCTGTAGTTAGTGTTCCTCAAGTAATAGCAGCGCATTGCTTGCCATAGGACAAACCAACATTGATCCTAGGTAGTGTCTTGCAACTAAAGATAAAATTTGGTTTAGAGGCAACAATTGGTCAGCCAAGTCTATCTCATCAGAGCCACTAGTTTCTCTGAAACTTATCAAGCATACATCATGCTTGCCATGTTTTTCAACATTTGGGAGTCTTAAGTCTAACAGATGAAGCTGGAAAACTCCTGCTATGTAAGACAGCAAGGGACAAAGTCAAGTCAACTTGCTGAGCTTAAGCAATTATCACTGAGTCCTGCTGCTGTCATTTCTATACAAATATGTTAATTTAGGGAAAAAAAATTTAAAACACAACCAAGCATTAAATTGTCCCCAGTTATTCATTTTATTTATGGCTCAAGACCAATAGTAAAATCTTGTCAAGACTCAAAATTCTTGCCCAAATCCGAAGTGTTACCCCTGGTAGGCACCACATTTTGGCTTCTATTTGCAAAGAAGACACTTCCAAACATCATGGTCTAGTCAAATTTGGAGTGATATTCGAAATGGAGAATGGGTCCGCTTTCAAAACATGTATCAATGACCAAAGTAACGTAACAGAGCCCAAAGTTGACTATAAGAGGACTCTGTTTCACTTTGTGTAGCTTGCCAATCATCATTGAGAGTCACAGTAAAGCTAAGATTCCCCTTTCCTGTGTAGAGGTTGAGCCTCTTATGACAGCTGATTTGTTATTAACTTATTTGTAGTTGCTATTCCCTGTTCTTTAACTATAAAAATTCAACAGAAAAAGACCAAAATTCAAAACTGTCTTACCAATTGTTAGCTGAGTAAAATTGATGGTTTTTTTATTATTTTAGCAGAAAGAAATGCATTGATAATTTTCCTACAGATTCCATGTCAAAACCTTGTAACTTCAAAAAGAAAGAATGAAATTATGTTAATGTCCACACATGACCATTCATAGCCCAATGAGACTCAAATAGTACAACAGTTATAATAGAATAACTGTTGGGTAAAACACACTCTAGGTAAAGAAAGGCAACTCAACACAAAGAACTATTTAAAGTAAATAGAACAAGAGGGGTAAATTAGAAGCAGTCAGACCCCAACCCATGTAATCTAAGTATGAGTACAAATAATCCAAGCTGATGAAAATGAAAGCAAGAGATTAGGGTGAGAGACCAGCAATGTCACATATATGTAGCAGCTCTTGGGCTGGAAGAACCATCAGAACCAGCGTAAGCCTAATGATACAGCTTCTAGTATGAAGAGAGCAAAACTTGCTCACGACTAATTATTACATGCAGACACAGACCTTTTATAAGTTAAGAAATCAGAATTCATCACTGTCTTGGGAAGCGCAAGAACCATGCAGTCATTAAACCTCTACGAACTTTCATTTATTGGAAACCAACATTTATTGCTGACCCAAGGAGCACAATCCTTGTATAAATATGAGAACCAATAATGATTCTAACTAACAATTATAAACATCTAGTCTGCATAAGACAAGACAACATTTTGTGAAAAACAATAGTGTTGAGAAATATATATGGTACAAGATTTCATACCAGTTAGCTGCAGGATTCCTCTGCGATAGCATCAGAAAAAGCAAGGGCTAGAGATTCTGCAAGGCTTGGACCAGACTGGAAATCATCTTTTATTTGTGAAACCTTTGGCTTTTTCAAACTAATAGACCCAGGTTGGCATGATCGTGAATTATCTGGATCAAAATAACGTTCTTTGCCCCTATCCATCCTGATCCTAGTGGTACCAATTTCAGTGGTTACCAAGCTATCCATTAGTACAGGAACAAGATTCTCCCATGGATCCCCTACCATGGATTTTTTAACAAACATATCTGGTCTTTCACGGGCAGAAACATGAACATGAGATCCCCGACCATATGTGCCACCTCGTACTTGATTAGGGCTGGGAGACCCTCCTAAACCTCGGCCACCCCTTCCTCTGGAATTCATCCAAGCTGCTCCTCTACCACCTGAGCTTCCCCTTGGCTCGGACCAGGAAACACCTCTTCCGCTTGAGCCAGAGCTAGGACTACCACTTCCACGAGGTTCTGACCGAGGGCTCCCTCTACCACCTGGGCTTTGTCGAGGATCAAGCCATGAACTCCCTTGGCCCGGAAGCCCATTGTGGTGTCTAGATTGTGAACCACTCTGATGTTGTTGATGCTGCTGCTGTAAGGGGGGCAATGGCTGGGAATGGATTTCCGGTGACCCAAAGTTATCCATATTGGAGGCAGGATTGAATCTTGGAACAGGGGTCATGGACCCAGGGCTTTCATTACTCGAATTGGAATAATGAATAGGTTGTGAACCACTTTGACTTTGCTGATGCTGTTGTTGTGAATGGGGCTGTTGCGACCAAAAGTTATCATTACGTGGGGTACTAAATCTTGGGTTAGTGGTCATGGACATAGGGCTTTCATTGCTTGAATTGTAAAACCGCCTAGGTTGTGTGCCACTTTGGGGCGGTGATCGTTGTAAATTGGATTGTTGTGACCAAGTATTGAATCTTGGGCAAGGTGACATGGGCAAGGGACTTCCATTGTTAGAATTGTAGAAAACCCTATGTTGGGGGCCACTCTGATTCTGCTGCTGCTGCCGCAATAATGGCGGTGATGGGTGATTGAACCTTGGAACGGGAGACATGGGTATAGGGCTTTCGTTGCTTGAAGTAGAAAGCCCAAAAGGGCTACTGTAGTACTGAGGACCAGAAGAAAAGTTGTTTGCAGAAATAGGTGACCCAAAAGGCGCTCGAGCTGCGGGGCTCAATGGATTCCCTGCGTGAAAATTTTGCTGCTGGGCATAGGATTTAGTGGGTGTAGAACCATTCATAGGAGATGTCATCGTCCTAGGTTTATTAGGGCATCCATTCGGACTTTCACTAGAAGCACTATTGCTACTATTTTGATTGATCCTTCCATTTTTCTTGTTAGCAGAGAAAGCAGCAAGTGGGTCAGTGTAATAATCAAACCTGGGAGAGATGTGAGATTGTGGTGTGACCGAGGAATCGATCAAAGGATTGGAGAGAAGCCCTGGAGCGGACTGTGAGCTTTCTTTGTCTTTTTCTGTGTCTATGTTACTCTGTACTGCTTCCATGCGCATTGCCTGAAGCCTTTCTTTTCTCTTTGCCGATTCTTCCTCCATTACCGAATATACGTAAAATCTACGCAATGCACATTAGTTACGGAGATCAAAAATATGTTGCTCGCAAATCAGTATTGAAAGACTTTGTGTATGCAGATCGAGGATGTATTGAAGGAGTGGAGCAAAATATAAATGTGGGAGAATAGTTGTGAAGGGAGATTACCCACCTGTGTCGAAGTCGGCGGAATATTTTTCTCTCAAGCAAAAATTTTGTATCGTATAGGGGCTGATGATCGTCTGTTATATGCTTAAAAGATATCACTGTGGAAGCGTATATTAGAATACCTATCTTTATTAGAGATATATTTCCCATGTGTATTCATTTATATAGGTTCTTTGATAAGTATATCTTCATTTTTTACATAGATTAATCTAACATTTATAATTTATTATGTCTTGGTTTTTTTTTTTTTTTAATGGACAGTTATAATTTGTTATTGTTATTTATACTAGCATTTGTATCCATAGGAGGTTCAAGGAATAATCCTTATAAAAATTGATATTAAGTATATAAAAATAGTACAATATTCATTAAAAAAGGGTAGGGTGGTAGAAAGACACATCACAAAGTCTAACAAAGACAATGTGGGAAAAAAAACAAACAATTAAAATGGCCAAGCCCAAAGAACACTAAAGAGTTAATGCAATTAATTTAATTTAATTCTATTTGTATTTTTTTTAATTATATAGGATGTAGTTTATTATTGTTAGATATTTAGTCCTATTTGTATAAAAAAAATTATTATGTTGGCTATAGTTTATTATTGTTGTTAGTTATTTAGTTTTATTTGTATTTTTTTATTATGTTTGCCATGTATTTTTTAAATAAGATTTAAAGATATCATTGTGGAAGTGTATAATGTTAATAAAATAGTTATGTATATTAGTAAATAAAATGGCTCGACACCAAAATGCGCAAGGCAGGTTCAAAGAGCAAAATTCGAGGGAAGATCAGCGAGGAGCAGAGGAAAGAAGGGTTAACCCTCAACCCCGTAGGAGATTCAACAACACTTGGAGGAATTTCAAACCCCAAAAGTCTTGGAATTCTTCTAAGAAACTCATTTTTTGAAATGGCGACAAGTCATGGAATGGAAGAAACAACTTTTTCCCAAGGAGAAGAAACGACGGTTTTGAATTGGAATGGAGAGCTATAAACAGATAACGCCAAGACCATGCAGAGAATCTAGACCTTGGGCTTGCTTCAAATCAGACCTCTGGGGCTAACAGAAGTCCTCTGGGTATGAAAGCAGTCCTAAAATCCATCTAGATCCAAAATTTATCAACCCTGGAAACCTCAAAACAAAACCTCGGGGAGAAAGCTCTAATCATCAAATGGGCCAATCTTTGGTCGACATGGGAAAGATTGATCCAATGGTGCAAAAAGAACTGGGGTACGAGCACTATGGTCAGGAATCTCCCCAAAGGTTTTTTTCTTAGTGATGTGTGAATCCAGAGAAAAAAGGAAGAGATTTTAAGCAAGGGATCATGGTTGATGGACGGTGTCGGGTTCTATATCAAATATTGGGAACCCAATTCCAATCCCCTCACTCATCGTGTTAATCTGGTACTTATGTGGATAAGGCTCTATAATCTACCAGTTGAATACTGGCAGGAGGTGATCTTAGAGGAAATTGGTAACCGTCTTGGATCTTTTATTGAATCTGACAAAGCAACAAAAGATCAAGACTTTGGAAACTATGCGTGTATATGTGCTACCATTAATCTTGATGAAGACTTTCCTGAAATGATTGAAGTAATCTCTAGAGAAGACAAATGGGTGCAAAAGCTTGAATTGGAAGTCCTAACATTTCAAAAAAGGACCTTCTGAAGGTGAAGAAATCCCCCCACAAGAGGAAACCCTGATGGTGGATCTCATCGAGAGGATCCTAATAAAGATCGCAAGGTTGCCTCCCTGGAAGAGAGTTCGGACACCCTTCCTCCCCCTCCATTGGAGGATTTTCCTAAGGATTGCGATTAGATCAAGCAAAATTTGGATTGGCAAAACAAAGAAGATCCTTAAGACTCCCTGCCTAATAGCGGTGAAGATCCAAAGGCAGTCATCACAAATACTTTCTAGCTTGCTTGCAATCTGTTTAGAATTTTTGATGATTTGCCACAAGTTGTGCTGGTGAATCATGATCAGTTAAGGCCCAGTGATGATGATGTTGAGACCCCAGTGAGTCACACTTTTTTGGAAAATGGGGAGGAGGATGACTTCTCTTCCCTAGAGGAGGATGAAATTCCAAAAATATTTGAAAGGGACATTATTCTTAAGTAGAAACTATAAAAATAGGGAATCAAGCAAACCCCAACAGCTATGGACAAGCTTTGTTTTATAGAACACAAGAAGAAAGGGAGGAAGCCAAACAAGGAGAGAATTTCTTAGGAAGGAGAAGTTGAGGGGCAACAAAAGATAAGTTGAATGCTGAGATCTAGGAAGGGAAACTCCCTTCCCAAGGATCAATGAGGTCTCCTATTGGAATGTTAGGGACCTTAATGCCCCTAACAAAAAGTGCTTAGTCAAGTGCTTTATGGACACATCTAATGTAGATGTGACCCTTTTGCAAGAAACAAAATTGAATGACAGTGAGGCAAGGAAGCTAAAAAGGAAGTTGTTCGGATGGGATGGTCATTTCATTAGCTCAAAGGGTGCTTTTGGTGGCTTAGCCACCTTATGGAAACCCAACAAAATCTCCTTGGAAATTTTAGGCAGCTGCAATCACTGGACAGTATGTAAAGTTTCAAGGCTTTCCACAAAAAAAAAAATTTACTAGTTAATGTGTAAGGGCCTACAACCTACTCTAAAAAGAAAGTTGTTTGGAAGGAAATCAGGCAGATTCTGAG
Organism: Cunninghamia lanceolata; assembly: GCA_027924645.1. Classification (NCBI taxonomy): domain Eukaryota; kingdom Viridiplantae; phylum Streptophyta; class Pinopsida; order Cupressales; family Cupressaceae; genus Cunninghamia; species Cunninghamia lanceolata. The sequence continues at coordinate 134,163 of BSBN01001464.1, read as the reverse complement.
TAACAACCCCCAATCCTTCTTTATCATTGGTGGGGACTTTAACGCCATCTTGTTTGATAATGACAAGATGGGGGTGTTGGGAAGAATTCCCAATCTTAGATCGATTTTCTCAAAATTTGTTGAAAGTAATAATTTGATAGACATCCCTCTAACCAATGCTAAATTCACATGGACAAGCCACCGATTGGGTTTTAGCAACATCTCGGAGAAGCTAGATAGATTTTTGTGGTATGGTGTCCCTGACTCCTCCCTAAAATACTTGAATGCAGGGCCTTGACCTTCTCTGGATCAGATCGCCATCCCATCCAATTATGCATAATGGAAGAAAAGAAACCAGTTAGGTGCCATTTCAAGTTTGAAAACATGTGGATGGAGGATTCAAATTTTATACCCAACATTGAAATATGGTGGAATGTTGAGCTCTTTATTGGGTCCAAAATGTTCTCTCTTTTCTCAAAGTTGAAATCATTTCTCAAAGTTGAAAGTAGTCAAAGAAAAACTCAAAACCTCATAGAACACTTCTAAGATATTTTTGAATCGAAAGCAGTTATTTAATCAAAGATCAAGAGCTTAAATGAGGAGGTGTTTGCTTTAGGGATGGATAAAGGAAGATTCTTGGAAGAAAAAAAGTCGATGGCAAATTACTCTAATATTTTGTCTAAGGAAGAAATCTACTGGAGGCAAAAAAATCCAGGGAAATTTGGCTTAAAGAGGGTGACATAAACTCAAAATTCTTCCACAACTCCACCAAGGTTAGAAGGTTCCAAAACAAAATTGGGAAAATAAGAAAATTAGGTTGCTCTTTCACTGAGAATGAGATGGAAATTCAAAATGAAGTTGTGGCTTACTTCCAATATTTATTGAACAACTAGAACAAGTCTAATTGGGTCAATCAAGTAAGGATTCTGGAAAACATGTTGTTAAGGGGTAAAAAGGGGATGAATCAATGTAAGCTAGCATACACACCAAGTCAAACCCTCCTCCACAATAACATTCAAGGACAAGACCGAGCCAAATCACTACCAAATGGAGGTGGGCTCAGCTACAGGTCTTATGCTCTTGTTTGCTATGGAAAGATATGATTTAACCAAGCCTTTTTATCAAAACCCTAGGTCAAATATGCATAAAACCCTAGTTCTAAGATAATCAGCTTGTAACAGATAGAAGATGACTGAAACCCAGAAACTAATTGCATAAGAGTGCTTAGTAAGATGTTAGAACATATGCCTCAGAAGTTGGAAAGTCAGAGGACTACGAGGCAGGCGCCCAAGTCATGAGAGGGAGAATTTGTCGGAGGTCTGAATTGGAGAAATGCCACAAATGATGTTCTGATGCCTGATTCAGAGCCTATTTGAGCAGAGGACTTTGGGGTGGGTGCCCAAGTCTTCTATAGGGGAATCTTCACAAAATATTTTTGGATCTTGAAACCCTTTCCCTCACACAACCTTCATGTACCTTCACTTCTTCGGACTTCACACCTGTAACCTGCACACAAGAAGAAAAGGGGTTTTAGGGTTGTGGTGTTTAGGGATTTGCCTCAGTCAAATCCTGGGATAGCATCCAAACTTCCCAACATCGTTGTTAGAGAGAGAGTGTTTCCTTGCAGGACAGAGGCTAAAGATAAACCAATGATGAAATTATTCAAATAACAATGATGTCACCTTGGAGGTGAAGCCTTTAGGAGAATGAAGATCCTTCAACTCGTAAGGAGATGGATGATGATTCCAAATCTTCAACAACACATAATACAAACACAAATCTGCTCTAGAAACATAATGAATGCTTTGAATGCTCTTTGCTCTAAGATCATAAGTTTGCTATCATCAACCTCAATCAAAATGAATTAAAAAACTCACTTATATATGCTTTGTTACATCCCCTTTTTGGATTTAGTATTACTACTTAATTTTGTTAATTTTATAAATAGTATGATCATGTGAATATGTTTATCATCATGGAAAATGATGTTATGGCTAGAAAAGATTAACTTTATGAAATCATGGATTTTATCACTTGAGTATGATCAGTTTGATGTTACGAATTGAAATGTGTCTTTTCAATATAAAAATGAAATGATATGATGTAAACGTGTTTCAACCAGAATAATGGTACTCTAACCACAAATTGTATGTGAGACTGTTATTGACAGAAACAAGATGGAACAGATTCACCGTGAAACCAAAAGAAGAGAAAGTATATTTGGGAAGGGGAGAATAGACCTTGGAATGCTAATGGGTGTTAGCCTTTGAGAACAAACATCAGGTAGTTAAACCTAGTTGTCTTGAGGTAAGTATTATTTTTGGTTAAGTCTTCAATAGATGGAAATGTCAAGGATTATAAGAGTAGGTTACCCTTCCTCTTATCGTCAAGGTGATGAGTTTGGTCACTTGACATCCGTGTCATAGTACTCTGAGTCACGTTGTCCAATGTGGGTGACAAATATATATATGTATATATGCATACGCACATGTGTAGATATACTTTGAAATGAGTTCTATGATACGTTTTGCTAGGTTGCTCGACGTAAAGTCGGCAATAAGTTAGTAAAAGGGTGGGGAAGACAAAAACTCGACCTTGAGATGTCAACCGTAAACTTCATAGCTATGTTTACATCCCGATCATTGACATCACCATATAGGTCTGTGAGCGTGCAACGATGTAAACGTAAAAATTATGGTTTACGAAGGATGTAGAATTATTTATGTTAGGGAATATCGTCGTAGAATAAAGAGGTTTAAATAATGTTTTAAACTTATGCTTTTGTTAGGTGTGATGCCAATGGTATATTGTATAAGTAATATATAAAGTTATTTAGTCATATGGGAACATTTGCAATATTAATTAATAATGTTAGCAGCAGGAAATAGCTCGAGAGACCTAACTCGAGTCACTATATTATGATGTCTATTGCCATAACGATTTATTCCTCATCAAACTCTTAAGCTATAATGACTTGCCGTCAGCTAACTACTCCATGATGTGTGCGACCATTTCCACCTCTGGAATTTGATGATGAAGTTATGGCATTATGCCTATAACTGAAAAGCCACCACCTATCCAACTAAAACCACCACCTTAGTGAGCCGCGAAGATTAAGGAGTTCTAAACTGTTATGCTAGTGGTCGCGGGGAAATAAGTGAGAAAATCACCAAGTCTTGGTAGTTATCAAGAGGATAACTACGCGAATTAGTTAGAATAAGAAGGGGATTTTCCTCTTGGATTGTCAATAAGAGTGGGATGAAGCCGCTAGATAGGGAGGAGAAGGATAAAAACCAGAAAGAAGAAAGGGACGTGTTACATGCAAGTGGGATCAATGAAGAATAAGAAGGGAAGTTGGTCATCGAGAGCTGGCAACTCAGGTTTCCACTTTCTCCTCTTACTGTGTAATTATAATTTTTAGTGTCATAATAAGAATGGCACTACTAAACTGTATTAAGGAAGTATCGTTCATTTTGATAATGGAATGTTTTAGTTGAATTATGATTCGATGAATGTTTTTCTTTACTTCTTAATAATCATAGGCAACGTTTTCTTTCATGGAAGGATTATATAGTCCATAGGTTTAGACTTCTTGGTGGTCATTTATCATATGATTAGAGAGCTCCCACGTCAGATAGATGGATACATTGGAGATGTAACCTTTTGTCTTATAAAACAAATGGGCTGAGTTAGAGTATGTCGCAGTTGAGCCTTGGCCGACTACCAATAAATAGGGTACGCATAGCCACAGTTGTCGGTGACAATCCAGTGAAATAATATCATTGTTTAGTCTATACGATTATACAATTGAACTCGTATTATCAAACTTTGACTGGGTAGAAAAAGACACATGAAGGAATAACCCATAGAAAAGAGGAAACTAGGAGAAGAATGTTTGGTAAATAATAAGTAATTCTTGGATTACTGTAAGTTAAAGATTCTTTGTTAGTAGAGATACTCTTTAATGCTGAGACAATAAACTTATTCTAACCATCTTTTTGAAGAATATAAGCCTATCTTTTTATTACAAACATGTTGATGTGTTGCCGAAATAAGGATCTAGAAACTTTATTGAGTTTTAAAAGCCTTTTGATTATACTTAAATAATGAAGCTCCAATCAGATTTCAAACTCTTGAGTCTATAGTGGAGTGTTTATTTAAATCTTACGAAGATTATTGTTCTTTAAAAAATAATGACGAGCTAGGATCGTTAAAAGGTTTGAATGGTATAAGAGCTTAAGTTGCGACGAGAACTTTGTAGGGTCAAAGAAGACTAGTAGAAAAACTTAAACTTATACACTGGAGAAAACCCTAATAGTTTTCGGTCGGTGAATACTGGAACTCGATAGTAGATTATGTGATAGAATCCCTTTCACTCTAACATGTGGATGGAAGTGACTTCAAGAGCACAAGAGTTTGAAGTAAACCCAATTGCCATGCTTCAAGCATGCTGAGTGGAAAAGAAAACTAAGAAAATACCATATATATATATATATATAACTGTAGGATTGTGACTAATTCAAGTCGAGTAAGGGGTGGGTGAACTTATTAATTGCATTAATGCAACGCTAATCATATTTAAATCCTTTGGCCAAGGTAATGCACCTACCTCTAGTGCATTGATAGTTCATCATGACTGGATGGCATAACTTGTGGATTGGTCATGCCAGTCTAGAGGGTATCTAGGGGAATGCATGATAACAAGATACGAAGGTCACAACACCAGTACTCAGATGGCTAACACCAATGGTCGTCCTAAGTCTATCCTCTTCGAGCAAGGTAGGGCCACTTCCGGTAGGAAGGTGTGCGGGAGACCAACGGTCTGTGGTTGGAGGTAAAGCTCCTCGAAGATACTTTATCTTCTATACTCCAGAGGCTTGTTGAGACTGGAATTGGGAGGATCGACAATCGAGATGCAATGACATTGGTAAGTTTTTATTTTGAAATTTTTCTTAACGACTATATTTATCATATTGTTAAAATATTGAAGATGGATAGACCCGTTGTGTATCATATTATCTACATGATTCTTATTTAGGCAATGAATGTACTTCTATGTTTTAAAAAAATTATTATCTACTTTTTTACCTTTTCAAATACTTACCTTATGGTCAAACCTGGATTTTATGATGAAATTAAGTTTGGATATTACATATGGTATCAGAGCTAACTAAGTTAAGCACTAGGGCTTATGAGTCCACTAAGTTGACTAAGAATCAACATTATGCGGGTAGCTAATGTTTTGATTTTCTATGCCAGGATGGTATGTCTCAAGAAAACTGCAAGGAAGTCCTTCGCTGGTAAGGAACGTTACCTGCAAGCTAAGCAGAGACGTCTTGCGATGATTAAGACTATTGAGAAAATGAATGATGAAAATAACATTTGGCTAGATGATACAGAAACCCTTGCCAATGCCCTGACACAACTCAAACGAATGAAAAGAGAACTCCTAGAGACATCTAGGATGGCAACTCAAATTATGACCAATTTCTGCCCTATTAGTGTACCAATGATCATCAGGGATCCCTGTATACCACCTAGAGCTAAAATTAATGTACTATCATCTAATAGCAAATCTGAGGGTTATACACCCAGTGAATATGTGTCAGACAATGAATCTGAAGGTTACACCCCTCTTGTAAATACTGAGTGAAACATGAAATGTATCTATCCTCAAAGAATGTACATACTGTTGTGCAAAATATAATAAAGACAAATTTTGTTTTGAGAACAACTATGGTTATGAGCAAATGTTATGTTTTGATAATATTCTAAATGATAAATCAAAGAACTGATTAGTACTTGTTAAAAACAAGTGAGAAAATAAATAAACATGGATCAATCAGAATTTAATGAGAGAGAAGATCGGGAAGGTCACAACTCTCAAGTCAACTCGACCGATAAATTGGACATAATTCTTAATATGCTTGCTGAAACTAAGGAAAGGTTGGGCAAATTGGAAAAGAAAGTGAATGAAACTGGAAATACCAAGGGTGAAAATGAGTATCCTAATAATGCGAGTAAGAGTAGGCAATGAGAACTTGGCACGACAGGTGAGAACCAGGAGGATAGTGAATCTCAGAGGGAGACAAAAGATAAACTTGCACTGGAATTAGGATATGAAAAAAATTATTCCCCCCAAATTTGATGGAACAAAAACTGGTGATGCAGTAGAAGCTTGGCTAACTGAAATGGAGAAGTACTTTGAAATCATAAATTATTCTAAGATTACAAAGGCAGTATAGGGAGCATATCAGCTATCTGGAGAAGCATCCACCTGGTGGATGAACAAAAAGATGGAGCTGGATTTAAGCCCCTTGAAGGTGACATGGAATGAATTTGTGGAACTTTTTTGAAAAAGGTGGTTGCCACAACTTTATTTTGATCAAAAGCTAATAGAGTTCCAAAATCTCTGGCAAGGTGATCTGTTCGTGGTTGAATATGTGGAAAAATTCACTAGATTGTTGAAGTATGTTCCTCAATATCAAAAGGATGAAAGATTTTAGATAAGGAAATTTATTATGGGTCTCAATCCTCAGATTGGCGGGGAGGTAGAGGTGCATGGTCCGACTACAATGGACCAGGTATATGAGAAAGCAATTAAGCAGGAACAGAAGATCAAATCCATTTTCTCTTATCGTGAAAAGAAGCGTAAGAGATTTGATAAGAACTCAAATGAATAGATGTATAAAAAGAAGAATGATAAAGGATATGGAAACAGGAGGTACAATAAAGGAAATCAAAAAAATAAAGGGGGGTTTGGTAATGAGCGAAGAAATGAAGACTTTAAGAAAAATGACAATTTTAAGAAGAACGATGATGCTATGAGTAGACCATCTAAGAAGAGGGGACCAATTGGAGGTTGATTTACATGTGGTGGAGATCATTATGCCAACCGTTGTCCTAATAAAAAGTAGAATGGGCAGCATAGGAACATAGTACTCCCTTCGCAGCAGGGAGCGTTTCAGCAAAGGATTCACGCTACCCTTGACAATCGACAAGCTGAATATCAGATTACTCCCATTAAGATGATAGGTACTTTATTTGGAGTCCCTGTTTCTATTCTGATTAATACTGGTGCAACAGAAAATTTTGTGTCATCTAGAGTCTTAAGTAAATTTCCTAGAAGAGCTGGTTATATGTCAAAACCATGGACAGTTGAATATGCAAATCACTCAAAGGATCAGGTAGAGCAATGTTTGTTTGAGCTAAGGTTGATATTTTAAACTTTTCCACCGAGGTAAATTTGTATGTGGCACCTTTAGGGTCCTACAACATCATTTTAGGAATGAATTGGTTGTGGAGACATAGAGCCAAGGTGGATTGTTTTTATAAAACAATTGAATGTTTAGATGATAAGTGAAACAAAGTTAATATTCAGGGTATTCAAAGGGAAATAAGGAGCAGGTCTATTTCATCAAAACAATTAAAAAGGGCTAGGCGTAAAGGATGTCAACTCTTTGCAGTCAAAATGGACCTAGTAGAGGAAGTTTTGGAGAAGCAAACTTTTGAGGAAAAATACCCTTATCTTTGCAATTTTTGAGAGATGTGTTTCTAGAGGAGCTACCTGGTTTACCTCCAAAAAGAACCTTTGATTTTTCCATACATATTAAACCAGGATGTGAGCCAATATCTAAAGCTCCGTACAGAATGACCACTACTGAGCTTATGGAATTGAAGGCTCAATGACAGGAGCTATTGACCAAAGGTCTAATTAGGCCAAGTATATCACCATGGGGAGCCCCGGTTATTTTCGTCAAGAAGAAAGATGAAACCCTTAGACTGTGTATAGATTATCGGATGCTAAATAAAGCAACGATAAAGAATAAGTATCCACTGCCACGTATTGATGATTTATTTGATCAAATGCGTGGTGCTACAATATTTTCTAAGATAGATTTGAGATCTAGATACCATCAGTTGAGGTTAAAAGATGAAGATATTCATAAGACTACATTTAGAACAAGACATGGTCATTATGAGTTTACTGTGTTACCATTTGGGTTGACTAATGCACCAGCCGCTTTCATGAATCTCATGAATAGTGTTTTCAGAGACTGCCTTGATAAGTTTGTTCTAGTTTTCTTGGATGATATTATGATATATTCCAAAAATGAGGAGGAGCATAAACAACATCTTCAAATTGTTTTGCAACGTTTAAGAGAACACAAGTTGTATGTGAAACTCTTGAAATGCACTTTCTTTCAGAAAGAAGTGCAGTATTTAGGACACACTATATCAGCAGAAGGGATATCAGTTGACCCAGCTAAAATAAAGGCTATTATGGAATGTCCTATACCTTCCAATGTTTTAGAAGTACAAAGTTTTATGGGTTTGGCCGGGTATTACAAGAGATTTGTTCTAAATTTTTCAAGTATTGCTAGCCCAATCACTTCTTTGCAGAGGAAAGGAAAACGGTTTGTATGGACAAGTGAATGTCAGAAGGCATTCAAATTATTAAAAGAAAAGTTAACAATAGCATCAATTCTAAAAGTCCCTGATCCTGAAGGGCAATTTGAGGTTATTACCAATGCCTCTGGAGAAGGTTTAGGAGGCGTGCTTATGCAAGATGGGTGTGTAATAGCCTATGAATCAAGAAAGTTGAAAACATATGAGCAGAATTACTCTCCTCACGATTTAGAACTAGCGGTAGTGATTCACGCCCTTCAAATGTGGCGACACTATTTATTGGGAAAGACTTTATACTGAAAATAAATCATCAAAGTCTTTGTTACATATTTTCACAACCTCATCTCAATGCAAGACAAAGGAGGTGGTTAGAGCTAATATCAGATTATGATTTTGAGATTAATTACATAAAAGGTAAAGAAAACCAAGTAGCTGATGCTCTGAGCAGAAGAAGACACATAGCTTCTATAGTCTCCATTCATGCTAATTTTAAAGACCTAGTATTGCAAAGATTATTTGGAGACGAATACTATGAACAGGTTAAGCAAGATCTGCAAATCAATCCCAAAGATTCAAGATATGATGGATTCCATTTTGAGTCAGACAGATTAATGAGATTTAAGGGATGAATCTGCGTTCCTTATTCTGTAGAACTAAGAAACCTTGTATGGAAGGAAGTCCATTGTGCACCTTATTCTGGACATCCAGGAGTAACAAAACTTTTAGCTGATGTCAAACCATTATACTTCTGGAAAGGGATGAAAAGTGATGCTGCAAAGTTTGTGGCAAGTTGCTTGGAATGTCAAAGAGTAAAGGAAGAACAACAACATCCTGCTAGATTGTTATACCCACATGATATTCCAGAATGGAAATGGCAAGTCGTTAGTATGGATTTTGTTCAAGGATTACCAATGTCCAGGAGTAGACACGATGCGATTTTGGTCGTAGTAGATAAACTAATCAAAGTAGCACACTTCATTCCTGGAAATTTGACAGATGGAGCTCATGTTTTGGCCCGTAAGTTTGTTCAAGAAGTGTTTAGATTGCATGGGGTACCTAAAAACATTATTTCTGATAAAGATGCTCGAATAACCTCCCAGTTTTGGTAAACTTTATTTTCAGCACTAGGGACTAAACTAAATGTGAGCACCGCTCATCATCTTGAAACTGATGGATAGACATAAAGGGTTAACCAAGTCCTAGAGGATCTACTAAGAACGTATTGCACGGACCAGCAATACAGATGGGAGGAATATTTACCTCTTGTTGAATTTGCCTATAATAATTCCTAACATTCTGCCATTAAGATGGCACCATTCGAAGCATTATATGGAAGGAAATGGAGAACTCCTATAAGCTAGGACAAGCTGGAAAATAGGATAAGCATTGGTCTAGAAATGCTAGCAAATATGGAAGAAAAAGTGAAAATGATTAGGAAAAGGTTGGCAGTTATGTAGATCGCAAACGAGTGCCTAGACAATTTTCTATCGGAGAGAAAGTTCTCTTGCGAGTGAAACCCCATAAAAGCTCAATCAAGTTTGGTAAATCTTCAAAGTTGGCTCCCCAATATGCGGGACATTTTGAAGTCCTTGAGATTATCAATCCAGTGGCCTACAAAATTGCTCTACCTCCAACCTTGTCTAAAATGCATAATGTTTTTCATGTTTCTTACCTAAAGAAATATTTTGTAGGTAATGACCACATTCTTAAATGGAATTCTTTACAGATACAGGAGCCAGGAGTGGTTTTGATCGAGCCACTCAAGGTACTCAAAATGTGTAAACTCCATTTGCGTAATCGAGAGATCTTGCAATGCAAAATTCAGTGAGACCAATATGGTGAGGATAGCGCCACTTGGGAAGATGATAATGACATCCACCAAAAATTTCCTTATCTTTTTCAAAAACATTAATGTTAGACTATAAAAGCTTGTTTCACGTTAAAATTTTGCTTGATAAACTCAATCATCAAGGACGATGATCTATAGGGGAAGGATATGTTACATCCCCTTTTTGGATTCAGTATTACTACTTAATTTTGTTAATTTTATAAATAGTATAATCATGCGAATATGTTTATCGTCATGGAAAACAATGTTATGGCTAGAAAAGATTAGCTTTATGAAATCATGAATTTTATCACTTGAGTATGATCAATTTGATGTTACAAATTGAAATGTGTCTTTTCAATATAAAAATGAAATGATATGATGTAAATGTGTTTCAACCAGAATAATGGTGCTCTGACCATAAATTGTATGTGAGACTATTATTGACAAGAACAAGATGGAACAGATTCACCGTGAAACCAGAAGAAGAGAAAGTATCTTTGGGAAGGGGAGAATAGACCTTGGAATGCCAATGGGTGTTAGCCTCTGAGAACGAACATCAGGTAGTTAAACCAAGTTGTCTTGAGGTAAGTATTGTTTTTGGTTAAGTTTTTAATAGATGGAAACATCAAGGATTATAAGAGGTTACCCTTCCTCTTATCATTGATGTGATGAGTTTGGTCACTCGACATTCGTGTCGTAGTACTCTGAGTCACGTCGTCCAATGTGGGTGACAAATATATATGTATATATGCATACGCATATGTGTAGATATACCTTGAAAATGAGTTGTATGATACGTTTTGCTAGGTTGCTCAACGTAAAGTCGGCAATAAGTTAGTAAAAGTGTGGGGAAGACAAAAACTCGACCTTGAGATGTCAACCGTAAACTTCATAGTTGTGTTTACAACCCAATCGTCAACATCATCATATAGGTTTGTGAGCATGCGACGATGTAAACGTAAAAATTATGGTTTACGAAGGATGTAGAATTATTTCTGTTAGGGAATATCATCGTAGAATAAAAAGGTTTAAATAATGTTTTAAACTTATGCTTTTGTTAGGTGTGATGCCAATGGTATATTGTATAAGTAATATATAAAGTTATTTATTCATCTGGGAACATTTTCAATATTAATTAATAATGTTAGCAGTGGGCAATAGCTCGAGAGACCTAACTTGAGTCACTATATTATGATGTCTATTGCCATAATGATTTATTCCTTCTCAAACTCTTAAGCGATAATGACTTACCGTCAGCTAACCACTCCATGATGTGTGCGGCCATTTCCACCTCTGGAATTTGATGATGAAGTTATGGCATTATGCCTATAACTGAAAAGCCACCACCTATCCAACTAAAACCACCACCTTGCAAGTGAGCTGCGAAGATTAAGGAGTTCTAAACTGTTATGCTAGTGGTCGCGAGGAAATAAGTGAGAAACTCACCAAGTCTTGGTAGTTATCAAGAGGATAACTATGCGAATTAGTTAGAATAAGAAGGGGATTTTCCTCTTGGACTATCAATAAGAGTGGGATGAAGCTGCTAGATAGGGAGGAGAAGGATAGGAACTAGAAAGAAGAAAGGGATGTGTTACATGCAAGTGGGATTAGTGAAGAATAAGAAGGGAAGTTGGTCATCGAGAGCTGGCAACTCAGGTTTCCACTTTCTTCTCTTACTGTGTAATTATAATTTTTAGTGTCATAATAAGAATGGCACTACTGAACTGTAATAAGGAAGTATCGTTCATTGTGATAATGGAATGTTTTAGTTGAATTATGATTCGATGAATGTTTTTCTTTACTTCTTAATAATCATAGGCAACGTTTTCTTTCATGGAAGGATTATATAGTCCGTAGGTTTAGACTCCTCAGTGGTCATTTATCATATGATTAGAGAGCTCCCACATCGGATAGATGGACACTTTGGAGCTATAACCTTTTGCCTTATAAACCAAACGGGCTGAGTTAAAGTATGCCGCAGTTGAGCCTTGACCGACTACTAGTAAATAGAGTACGCATAGTCACAGTTGTCGGTGACAATCCAGTGAAAGAATATCACTGTTTAGTGTATACGACTATACAGTTGAACTTGTATTATCAAACTTTGACTGGGTAGAAAAAGACACGTGAAGGAATAACTAGTAGAAAAGAGGAAACTAGTAGAAGAATGTTTGGTAAATAATAAGTAATTCTTGGATTACTGTAAGTTAAAGATTCTTTGTTAGTAGAGATACTCTTTAATGCTGAGACAATAAACTTATTCTACCCATCTTTTTGAAGAATATAAGCCTACCTTTTTATTACAAACATGTTGATGTGTTGCCGAAATAAGGATCTAGAAACTTTATTGAGTTTTAAAAGCCTTTTGATTATACTTAAATAATGAAGTTCTAATCAGATTTCAAACTCTTGAGTCTATAGTGGAGTGTTTATTTAAAGCTTACGAAGATTCTTGTTCTTTAAAAAATAATCAGGATCTAGGATCGTTAAAAGGTTTGAATGGTATAAGAGCTTAAGTTGCGACGAGAACTTTGTAGGGTCAAAGAAGACTAGTAGAAGAACTTAAACTTATACACTGGAGAAAACCCTAATAGTTTTCGGTTGGTGAATATTGGAACTCGATAGTAGGTTATATGATAGAATCCCCTTCACTCTAACATGTGGATGGAAGTGAATTCAAGAGCACAAGAGTTCGAAGTAAACCCAATTACCATGCATTCAAGCATGCTGAGTGGAAGAGAAAACTAAAAAGATACCATATATATATATATATAACTATAGGATTGTGACTAATTCAAGTCGAGTAAGGGGTGGGTGAACTTATTAATTACGTTAACACAACGCTAATCATATTTAAATCATTTGGCCAAGGTAATGCACCTACCTCTAGTGCATTGATAGTTCACTGTGACTGGATGGTGTAACTTGTGGATCGGTCATGCTAGTTTAGAGGGTATCTAGGGGAATGCATGATAACAAGATACAAAGGTCACAACACCAGTACTCAAATGGCTGACACCAATGGTCGTCCTAAGTCTATCCTCTTCGAGCAGGGTAGGGCCACTTCTGATAGGAAGGTGTGTAGGAGACCGACGATCTGGGGTTGGAGGTAAAGCTCCTCAAAGATACTTTCTCTTCTATACTCCAGAGGCTTGCCGAGACTTAAATTGGGAGGATCGACAATCGAGATGAAATGACATTGGTAAGTTTTTATTTTGAAATTTTTCTTAATGACTATAATTATCATATTGTTAAAATATTGAAGATGGATAGACCCATTGTGTATCATATTATCTACATGATACTTATTTAGGCAATGAATGTACTTCTATGTTTTAAAAAAAATTATTATTTACTTTTTTGCCTTTTCAAATACTTACCTTATGGTCAAACCTGGATTTTATGATGAAATTAAGTCTGGATATTACATGCTTTCCCGCTAACATTCGTGAATTAATTCAAAAGAGCCTACAAGGAGAGACCTTTTTAAAGGTCCTATAACAACATATATTAAATTTGGCCCCGACTAATCAAGGAGTAGGTGTATCATATTATCTACATGATTCTTGTTTAGGCAATGAATGTACTTCTATGTTTAAAAAAATAAAAATTATTATCTACTTTTTTACCTTTTCAAATACTTACCTTATGGTCAAACCTAGATTTTATGATGAAATTAAGTCTGGATATTACATGCTTTCCTGCTAACATTCGTGAATTAATTCAAAATTGCCTACAAGGAGAGACCTTTTTAAAGGTCCTATAATGACATATATTAAATTTGGCCCCGACCAATCAAGGAGGACTTGTGCGTGGGAGCCCAATTCCCTAGCTGCCTTTTTGGTCCAGGTGAGGTAAATAATGGGCCGCTAGTTCCCATTTAACATGGGTTTCGGTGGATTTTGCATCAGAATGAATATTTAGCATGTATAATGTTAACACAGGGACCTAAGAGCTAAACTAGGAAGCAAAAAGGCATATGTCCACTTTTTACTCCATAGCACATACCAAGGCTTGTTTCTGACAACCAAAATTCTATGCTTGTCAAACCTTTCTCTGAGCAAGAAATCAAAGATGTTGTCATGCAACTTCATCCTGACAAAGCGTTGGGGCATGATGGTTTTCCTGCTAGTTTCTTCCGTAAATGTTGGCACATCATTAGCAAGGATGTTCTTGAGGTACTAGAAGAGTCACATAGAAAAGACACAATCCTGAAAGACCTAAATAACAACTTCATCACTCTTATACCTAAAAGCAATCAGGCCCTTTCCTTTGAAGACTTCAAGCCCATATCTTTGTGCAATACGGTATATAATTTTTGTTCCAAAGCAGTAGCCAACAGACTGGAAATCATTTTGCCATCCATCATTGCTGAAGAGCAAAGTGGCTTTGTTCCAGGGAGATCCATCCTAGAGGGGGAAATTGTGACTCAAGAGGCCATATACACAATCACATCCACCCAAGACTACAGGATGATGATCAAATTAGATATGAAAAGGGCCTTTGACAGGGTAGACTAGCACCTCCTTCTTAAGACTCTTGAAGCCCTTAGTTTTTGCAATCAATGGATAGATAGGATTTTCAACTTGATTGCCAACCCCAAATTTTCAATTCTCATAAACGACAGTCCTTAAGGTTTCTTCAGTGCCTCGAGAGGTTTAAGGCAAGGAGATTTGCTCTCCCTTTCTCTTCATCATTATGGAAGATGTTATAGGAAAAACAATAAATGTTGCCTCCACAGCTAGAATTTGGAAAGGAATTCGGGTAACCAAAAATTCTCCAACTCTAACACATTAGTAGTTCGCTGATGATACCATGCTATACGAAAGGGCAAACATTAGCGAGGCAAGGGTTATCAAAAAAGTTTTGACTGTTTACACCAAAGCTTCTGGGCAGTTTGTAAATCCCCTTAAGTTGGATGTCTTCTTCTTCAACATGGATTCTAGGCGGCAAGTTGAAATCCTTCTTCTGATGGGCTTCAAAAAAGGTTTGCTTCCGAGCAAATATCTGGGTTTCCCACTTTTTTCTAGCAATGGAGGTTGACGATTTGGGATCCCTTGTTGAATCATTGGACAAAATTATGTCCACCTGGTAGGGGCGATGACTCTCTTGGGATGGAAGAATAGTGATGCTTAAGGCTGTCATATCTACCATTCTTGATTATTTTCTCTCTTGTCTTAAGCTTCCAGTTGGGGTGAACAAGAAAATAGAATCGCAAATGAGAGACTTTTTCTAGAAAGGCTCAACGGATGGAAAGAAGTTTCCCCTCATTGCTTGGGACACAATCTGCAAGTCCAAAGATCATGGTGGAGTTGGCTTGAGAAATCAACTTGTGTAGAACAAGGCTCTCAACGCCAAACTAATATGGGAAATGCACTCTAATCCGGTTTGGAAATGGGTAATCTTACTCCAAAACAAGTACCTAGACAACAATGACAGAACCAGAATCTTTACAACAGTCAACCCCCCTAAAGGCTCTTGCTTTTGGAACTTCATATTGTCATGCAGGTCACTAATCATGGATCACCTATCCTAGGAGATTAGGGATGGAAAATCAGCTCTTTTTTGGGATGATTCCTGGGGTGGTCATCCAATCATCAATTCGTATGGAGATTTTGGAAGAATTAAAGATGTTCTCTCCAGGGCCTAGGGAAACCATTTGGTAGACTATTTTGAGCTTAAGGAGAGGGATGGCATCCCTTACTGGTCTTGGAAAGAACCTAATTTAGCTGGCATTCCTCAAGTTGAGGCTTTTAAAATGGATCCTTAGTGAAAGAAGGATCCACCTCTCTTCGGACAAGGACTATCTGAGGTGGAATTTGCTCTAGAACTGGAGATTACTCTACCAAGGTTGGGTTTATTGTAGCATGTAACTCATTAGTGAAAATGGAAATTCGTACTCACCTCTATTTGAACAAGTTATGCCTTCCCAAAGCAAGGGTACTCTCATGGGATGCATTTCAAAAAAAAATCTTACTGCTGACAAATTCAGAAAGTTGGGTTATCACAGCCCCAATTGATGCCAAATGTGTAAAAATGAGGAATGTCTAGACCATCTACTTTTGGGTTGCCCTTATGCACAAGAATATTGGAGGTGGCTCTACGTGAGGTTGGGTTGGATCAGTGCTCTCCCAAATGATATCATGACCCTTTTCAAATCTTGGCTAGTTTTGTCCAGAAACAAAATCTATGTTAGTTTGTGGATAGTCTCTCCATCAATTCTGATGTGGGAACTTTGGAAGGGAAGAAATAGAAGAGTTTTTTTCAGAAAAGGAGATGAAGATTGAATCATTTTTTTATCAAGGTGGAAGTAGATATTGTGGAAGTCATCAACAATCACCTTTCTAGCCACCCACCCAGAGATGGTAGGTTCACCATTTGGGACAACAATATTAAGAGACTTTGGAATGGCCTGTAAATCCCTCCCGTTCATGGGATTGGTGGGGTTGATTCCACAACAAAAAGGAAAGACACTAAATGGATGGCCTCAATAGATGGTTACGTAAAAATGAATTTTGACGGGGTTTCTAGGGGAAACCCTGGGCCCTCTGGTATTGGTTGCTTGATTAGAGATCATTCAGGCAAGATTTTATGTAGAGCCTCAAAAAGAATTTACAATAGAACCAACAATGAGGTTGAGCTACAAGCGCTCATCTTCGAACTCCAAATTTGCCTTAAGCTTAGTTTCAAAAAGGTAGAAATTAAGTGTGACTCCCTCCTAACAATAAATATGCTTAGGCAAAGGAAATCCCATAGTTGGAATTTAGCACCTCTTTTGAATGAGGCCTTAAACCTAATCGATAGCCTTGGAGAGTCCACTTTCAATCACACATACCATGAAGTAAATGTAGAAGTCGATGAGTTGGTCGATTCACCTATCAACAGGGAGTGCAAATTATTAATTGAAGTGATGTGAAAGGCTTAGCGATTTGCTATGACTATGAAGGCAAGGAAATTATGGCAATGCATGTCAAGACTATAAGTCAGGATGGATTGATGGTTTAGGCATGTGAACTTCTCATTGCTCCTTCTCCACGATTCTCTTTAATTGAAGGGCCAAATTCATTATTTCCACATATGCTTTTACCTATATTCTATGATTTCTGTGCTCCTCTCATATGAGCAATGGATACTCCCATCTGTTTGTTCAGCGACCATAGGTAGATGTCTTTCCTCTTTTGAATCAAGGAAAAAAGATTAAAAAGTGTGTTTAAGGACTGTTATGGCCTCATGGAGTTCACGATCCAATGGATGTTTGGGGACAAATTTCTTGTGGCATCTCATCGTTACAGGGTTAATATTGATTTATGCTCCATGTTCATTGTGATCTTGTTAGATTTGGGTGAGCCTATGGAGGATATAAAGGCTCTTGCAAATGTAATGATCTACAGTCAATTTCTAGGAGGGCTTGATGAAGTATTGCAAGTCACCAAGATTGGAGTTGGCATTCCTTTGCCTGAGGACTTTTAGAAGCTCTCATATCCCAAGTCTATGATCAAATGACATGCCTTCATTTCCACCTAGCGACCTGACTTGGAGGACAAGTGAAGAATGAAAGCTAGACCAGGGATTTATTTTCTAAAGATCATTCACAACTTGTTGCAAATGAATTCGGTAGAAGAACTTACTGATTGCTTCTTTGTAGACCTCATGGAAGGTGCTCTTTAGCTGGTTCGGTTAGCTTTTTTTCAACATATCAATAGATTAGTAGATAAATGTAATCTTTGGGTCTTAGTTGTATATTTGGCATTGTAATAGAAATGTAGATATATGTCCCAATTTTTTTGTTTTTACTGGGTAAACATTATCACCGGGTTTTTGTCTCAACCTAGAAACAATGTGATTAAAGATACAATTCAATATAATACTACTTTCAGTTTAATGGTAGTTTTTACATGGGAGCGTCCCCCCTCTGGGAGCAATTTACTTAACAAAAAAATAGTAAATTGTGGAGGCGTATAATGTTAATAAATAGTTATGTATATTAGTATTATTAACACTTGTAGTGCATGGAGGTGCAATGGGCACAAGGATAGAAAATCATATGTAAGTTGATATGTTAGAGAGGGCACTTTGATTTGTGCATAGAAGAAAACGGTGGACAGGAGGGCAAAAAATCAAGGTCAAATTTGTACAAAATTAAGTCACTTATCAAAATATATATGTATGAAGACATTCCCTTAAAATAAACACAGAACTAAATACAAATAACATAAATATACAAATTTTACCATTACAATGTTAAAGAAGTTTCAAATCTAATATTATTTTAAAGAAAAAATTTGAGGGATCACATCCGTTTTATTAGATTATTTAAATTGTTTATATGAATATCAATTAATTATTAGGAAAAAAAGCCACAATTATCACTTGGTTGTAAAAACACAACACATGCAAATTCTAAAATCTCTATTACAACACACTTTGTTAGATACATTTCCAACATGTAGGTCTTCACTAAATCTTTTTTATGGGATGAATAGTGAGTTTTCTTCGTAATTTCAAGAAAAGCCATCTAAATAAACAATAGTTGCCAAACTTGTACAATAATGAAATGTAACCTCTTTTCATGGACTAAAACTGAAACATTAAAATGATTGTATGGCCATACCCTTTATATTCAAAGACAAATTAGTAGAGTCTTCAAAATAGCTCACACAAGCAGCACATCATTCATGTAGGCCCACTTAAAAAGCCAAGTAAATGGCTCAATCATTATCTTAAATTTAAGATTGAAATTGGTATGCCAATAATTAGATATAAAATTGCTTAATCTAAGGAAAATATGTCATATATGCTAGAATAGAAAAATTAAACAGGCAAAACATTAAATGTACAACATATAAAGTAGCACTTGCAATTTCATTAATGGATAAAGTGAATAGAAAAAGAACAAATCCCATTTCTTTAAGTGCTCAAAATTTATTGCATGAAAATTGTTCTAAATTTTCAAATGAAACAAAGCTAGAAGAATGACCAAAGTATGCGCATTTTGTCATGAAAAGAAAACTCAAAGTTTTGAAATAGACGAAATCATATTTAGGAGGATGATAGTTGTAGGATAAATTATAAAAAATATCAAAGATAGTTTATTAGCTTGGTAGGACTCGACCAAGTATTTCTTGTCTCTTCAAAAAGATTTTCACCTAGAAACCCTCCACAACAATTTATAAACTATAAAATTTTAAAATCATTATAAGAGATGCTAGCTTTCAAATAGATTTAAACCAAAATAAAGTAATGATTATAGTAGACCAATTTATTACCAATTCTTTCATAAGTAGAAGAATCATAGAGTTGGCTAAATGATTGAATAATTGAGATCTAGTTTAACAAATTGACAATTGTGCCTAATAATTATTATTATTAATTTTTACATTAGAAAATAGATCCTAATTTTCAAATAGATCAATCCCAACTTGGAAGAATGATCAAAGTAACTTAGACCCAATTTTACATGTTCTTGCATAAATAAAAGACCAAAAGGTAGAAAGCCAATTTAGTAGAATATTATTCTTGCATAGATAAAAGATGAAAAGGTGTCCAAAGTTAATTTAGCAAAATACTAGGAGTTAGAAATAATTAAATAGATCGAGACCAGTTCAATAGAATAGCAAAAAATTTAGACCCATATTTTCAAATATATGGAAACCAAAGTAAAGAACTATCAAGGTAGATCTTATTGTTGCCCATTTATTCATTGAAAGAAAACCCCAAGTTTGAAACATATATTTATGCATTGAAAGAAAACCTAAAGTTTCAAACCAGTGGAAAACCAATTTAACAAAGTGATAGAGACAATCTAAAATGTTTAAATATTAATAGTTTTTGCATGGAAAATCAATCTAAACTCTCAAAATAGCCAAAGTATGCCAAATTAAGACTGATGTTTGTATGCGAAGCCACCCCTAATTTTCAAGTTGGTAAGGCTAGATAGCTTTTTAAAAAAATTGATTCAACTTGTCAGGTAAGTGCATGGAAATGGGAGACCAAAAGGGGGTCAAAAGTGGCCACTTTTTTAATGAAATCAGAAAAAACTGATCTTGCATGAGAAATTGAAGATAGCCATGCTCAAAATTAGAAGATGTGATAAGAACAAGTTTTACAGTTCTCCGAGTCTATTTTCAAAACCACTATTTTTTTCTAAAAACGATGGAGATTAAGAGGTTCAAATAGGGGGAGCACACAAAGTGCTCATGTTTTTGTCAGAAAAATATTACATAGTGTCTAGTGTGCTCCCCCTAAAATGTTGAGTTTTTTAAAGTATGAAAATTTGAGTGTGCTCCCCCCTAATTTTTGAAAACTAATCAAAAATATTTTTTTTTTCAATGTGTATAGAATTGAGTCTAGAATCTAAAAAATGTAATTTGTTTCAAATTTCAATAAACATGTAAAAAATGACACTAGAAATACTAGATATAAGTTTTCTGAAAAAATAACACATTAGCAAAAGAACTTGAATATGGAAACCTAAATGTTATCAGATTTTTGAAAAAATACATGGTTAGAAAGCTAATAAAAAACTTGAAGTCATCCTGGCATTTTTTCGTATTAACATTGAAAAACATGTAAACCACAAGGGGAGCACACACGATATTTGGTTGAATTTTCTAAATTTTGTTAAAAACACATCCTTGGCATCCAAAAGGTACCTCCAACCCTTAGGGTTGGAATTTCCTAGAGCAGGTAAAAATGTAAACGCATCATAAAGCAATTAAAATGAACTCTCTCTCTGTCTCTCATTGTGTCCATTTGACTTCTTTTTCCACCTTCTCCCCTCTCTTTTCCACTTCCTAACCCTAGCTTTCCTAGTTTTCCTTTTCCTTTCCAATTTTCCTTTAGATCCCACCAAAATTTTCGTATTTTACTATTTTCCACCTCTCCTCTCATCATTCTTCCCATCCAATTAACTTTCATTTTATCTTGTTTCCATTTCCCTTGTTGATGAGGAAGAGGGAGGAAGAGGTAGAGAGGGGGGAGATGGAGGGGAGAGGGAGGGGAGAGATAGGGAGAGAGTTAGAGAGAGTCTCGGTTTTCTTGTTTCCATTTCCTTTGTTGATAAGGAGAGGGAGAGGGAGAGAGGGGGAGACAGAGGGGAGAGATAGATGGGAGAGAGGAATGATAGGGGAGAGAGAGGAGAGAGATAGGGAGATAGGGAGAGATAGAGGAGACAAAGGGGGGAGATAGGGAGATAGAGAGTGAGGGAGATGTTTAGAGACATAGGGAGAGAGATTGAGAGGTAGAGGGATGATAGAGATAGAGAGATAGGGGAGACATAGGGAGATAGAGGTTTAGGGTTGCTTGGGTTTGGGTTTTAGGGTTTAGGGTTTAGGGTTTATGGGTCTAGGAGTTTAGGGTTTAGGGAGAGAGAGAGAGATAGAGAGATAGCTAAATAGAGAAAGAGAGAGGAGACAGAGGGGAGAGATAGGGAGATAGAGAGTGAGGGAGATGTCTAGAGACATAGAGAGAGATTGAGAGGTAGAGGGATGATAGAGATAGGGATATAGGGGAGAGATAGGGAGATAGAGGTTTAGGGTTGCTTAGGTTTAGGGTTTAGGGGTTAGGGTGTAGGGGTATTATTTAGGGTTTAGGGGTTTAGAGTTGCTTGGGTTTAGGGTTTATGGTTTAGGGGTTAGGGGTTAGGGTTTATGGGTTTAGGGTTTACAGAGAGAGGACCGATAGGAAGAGATAGAGGAGACATAGGGGAGAGATAGGGAGATAGAGAGTGAGGGAGATGTCCAGAGACATACGGAGAGAGATTGAGAGGTAGAGGGACGATAGAGATAGGGAGATAGGGGAGAGATAGAGAGATAGAGGTTTAGAGTT
Source organism: Cunninghamia lanceolata (assembly GCA_027924645.1). Lineage (NCBI taxonomy): Eukaryota > Viridiplantae > Streptophyta > Pinopsida > Cupressales > Cupressaceae > Cunninghamia > Cunninghamia lanceolata. Next base: position 112,118 of record BSBN01001464.1, on the reverse strand, counting down.
AGGGTTTAGGGGCATTATTTAGGGTTTAGGGATATTATCTAGGGTTTAGGGGTTTAGGGTTGCTCAAGTTTAGGGTTTAGGGTTTAGAGAGAGAGGACCGATAGGGAGAGATAGATGAGACATAGGGGAGAGATAGGGAGATATAGAGTGAGGGAGATGTCCAGAGACATAGGGAGAGAGATTAAGAGGTAGAGGGATGATAGAGATAAGGAGACAGGGGAGAGATAGGGAGATAGAGGTTCAGGGTTGCTCAAGTTTAGGGTTTAGGGTTTAGGGGCATTATTTAGGGTTTAGGGTTTAAGGGCATTATTTAGGGATTAGGGGTTTAGGGGTTTAGAGAGAGAGATGTCTAGAGAGATTGAGAGGTATAGGGATGATATAGATAGGGATATAGGGGAGAGATAGGGAGATAGAGGTTTAGGGTTGCTTGGGTTTAGGGTTTAGGGGTTCAGGGTTTAGGGCTTAGGGGCATTACTTAGGGATTAGGGGTTTAGGGTTGCTCAAGTTTAGGATTTAGGGTCTAGGGGTTAGGGGTAAGGGTTTAGGGGTTTAGGGTTTATAGAGAGAGGATCGAAAGGGATAGATAGAGGAGACAAAGGGGAGATATAGGGAGATAGAGAGTGAGGGAGATGTCTAGAGACATAGGGAGAGAGATTGAGAGGTAGAGGAAGGATAGAGATAGGGAGATAGAAGTTTCTAGGGTTGCTAGAGTTTAGGGTTTAGGGGCATTATTTAGAGTTTAAGGAGATAGTAGTAATGCTACATGACGTGCCATTACATCAACTATTGTGAGCAATCAAACAAAGAAATCTTTCTTGATAAGAAAAATAAGTCAAGCACTAAAGATAAATAGAAAAACTTTAATGAAAGTCATTGGGAGGCGTGAAGAATTGAGGACCCGAATAGCAATGAACTATAGGAATTTTTCGGTAGACTCCCACAAAAAGATAAAGCCATAGTTGAAGCCTTAAAATCCCTAATTGAGCAGTTTTGGTCCAATAACACAAGAGTATATCTCATTCAAAGGGATGTTGTAAGAAGGAGAATTGGTTATCAAAATCACGAGCCACATCCAAAACATTTTTTAGACACAACTCAAACATAATTTTTCTCCAAATTTTTAGCTACGTATCCTCAAATTCAAATTAGTTAAAGGTATTTTGAAATAGCAATTCCTTTCATGTCAAGATAAATCACACACACAACTTGTTGTTGTAGAGTTCACATGGAATTTTCTATGTATTATGATATTTATCGACAAATATGTGTATCTTTGCATACTAACAATGTTTTGTAGGAGTGTATGATAGAGGCTCCACCTAAATTGGCAAGAGATTTCATTTCAAGCATTTTTTGTGAAATGGTAGATGGCCAAATGTTTTATAAGACATCATGTTTGGATGGAACATGTGATAGTTGCGGTGGTTTGCAACATTTGAGAACTTGTGTACACATGGAGAGTGCACATGTAATTGGAAATGAATTAGTACCTTTTGGAAAATATAAGATAGTGGCATACAATCTAAAAGATGGTAAAGAAGCAAAAATGTGTGAATTGGTTAGTGAAGAAATACCAATATCTGCATTTATGCCTATTTTTCAAGAAAAGATAGTTTATGACTATGCAAGGCATACGCACAGAGCTCGATGGCTGGACTTGCAATTCAAGTTATGCAAGGAAACATTTCCTCTTTGTATGATTGTGTCAATTGTTGACTTTGCAAAGAATTATACACTACAACCACATAATGAGGTTCAATCACAATACTACAACTCCACTCAAGTTGCTATATTTGTGCATATAACATTCATTCATGCACCTGAAATACAGAGGAAGATAGAAATATATTAAGAGAGTATCATTTTTATATTAGTGATGATTGCACACATTCTACAGAGTTTGTGCAAAGTTGCTTTTAGATGTTCTATGGTCATTTGAGTAGCAAGAACATCGCGTTTGATTAGCATATCATATGGTTAGAAAATTGTGCATTACAATTTAAGAATTCATGAATGTTCTATTGGTTGAGTAGGATACATATATTTAGTGGTGTTCAACATATATATGGAATTTCTCTAAGGCTGGGCATGGAAAAGGGGAGCATGATGGTGTTGGAGCATGTATTAAAAGATCCTTAGCATGAGAAGAGTTGAAGTACAAGGACAATGCAAAGTTGACAAATGCAGCATCCATCGTTGAATGGTGCAACTCTACAATGGGTCCAGGTAATGAAGGTAAGTCTACAATTCGTAGATTCCTTTGGTTGATAGAAGAAGCTAACATTGCAAAATATGAAGATTGTTGTACAGTGACATGATCGAGTGAGTTTCGCTCTTTTATAAGCTCAAATGTAGCTTCATGGACTATTTATTTGAGGCAGATGGTGTGTTTTTGTTCATTGTGTATGGATTTTTCTTGGAATGATTGTCAGTCAAAAGAATGGGTCGATGAATGACATGCTAGATCTTTAATCCCACTTCTGACATATCAACTTCCAGGAGCACTACAACTTGTGTAAATGGAATCATCGATTGACTTTGACCATATTTCAAATCTAGTTGAACCAGGTAATATATTACTTAATGAAAATTATTATTTATTTTAGATCATGATGTAGTATTTTTTTTATCATTTATTGAATTTTAATTTTTTTTGTTGTGCAATTTATTGTAGGGCATGTATATGCAATTATTACGGACGAAGATAATGATGAGGGAAAAAATTATTATTTATGTTGTTGTGTTGAGGAAAAAAAGAAATTGACAGCCCCTGTCATAGATGGAGAAAACATTGAGTATCTTAGAGGATCGGTGGTTGTTATTGGAACATGGCTTAGAAGGTGTCCAATGAAGAATTCTTATGTATGGTTATTCAAGGACTTTAACACACATAGGAAGATTCTTCATTATTCTAACCTTGTTGTGGCATCAAACGTTCATTTGATAAAATATGGGGGTAGACCGTTGAATAGAGACTTATAGAAAGTTCACGAGTCTGACCATGAAGCAATAGTTGACACCATAAAGGGTAGAGAAGATATAGATGGTTCATTAGATTGAATTAGTGGAATTCAAAAGAAAGGTATGCTATTTTTCTTTGCTATCCTAATTTCACCTTATATATTTATGACATTTTTCATACCTTCTTATATGTGCTCATTGGTCCTGGTTGATTAGCTTCATTTCATTATAGAGCTCATGACTGAATGGCATGGTTGTTGATGCATTTGGATATTCCCCTGGGTCATGATTGATGAGTTGGTTTGATCAAACCAATTCAAGTGATTTGATCGAACTCATATTTTAAGGTTAAGATATTTCAAATAACAAGGTGTGTCAAAAATATCACTGCTTTTCAGCTTATGAATACCAACATTGATACAGATAATAGAGTATGCAGCTTAAGTCAACCAATGGGCAGAAAGTTGTTGATTGAATTGGTTTTTGATGAGGAAAACAACGATGTTGTTGAAGCAATGGAAGAAAATCAAAATTGTAAGTCTTTAATTTAATTTATTTCAACTTTCAAAGTAGGCATTTGATTTGTACCTTTACCAGAAGGATTGGTATAATAAAAACTTAGTTTTTGTAATGGTTCGAGAATGTAGGAGTTCCCAAAAATAGGTGAATGTCCTCTTCAATTACCAAGTGAATGTTTGTAATGAATGGGAGGTTAGTTGCCTTTTTCGTGACCATAGACCTACCCTAAGTGCGGGGTGGGCATATTTTGCACGTCTTAATAAGATCAAGGAAGGAGACATTTGCATCTTTGAACAGGTGGATAGCAAGAAGCATATATTTATGTTTAGAGTTCATATAGATCCAAAGATAAAAAGAAAGATCATCCTCAAAAGAGAGGAGGGGTAAGGCAGGCCAAATATGAAGGATAAAATTGTACAAGAAAAGAACTTCATGAGTATTGTAATAGAGAGATAAAGAGAGGGAGACATGATCAAACTAAGTCAAGTGGTTGCTTGTGTCATGCTTTGAATGCTTTCATTTGATATGATATGTCCTTTGGATTTAATTTGATGATTGTTCATTCACTTGATAGGTCATTTTATTATGTTTGCTTGAAGGGTCTTATCTGGATTGAGGTTGTATTTCATGTTTTCACCTAGTTTCTTGGCTTATGTGGGGAGGTATTTTGATGGTATTGTCTCATTTCACCATGTTGGTGTACTCATTTTAGATAGATAGTGCAATTTCATTTCCATGTAGGATTTGAGTATGATGGAGGTAGGCATAATCCTTATGAAGTTGGTTTTGGAAGGAAATGAAGGTAGGTTTTCATGATTATTTCATGATGATATGTCCTTTGGAGTCAATTTGATGATTGTTCATTCACTTAAGGGTCATGCCATTATGTGTGCTTGAAGGGTAATGCCATTATTTCCTTTGGAGTCAACTCGATGATTGTTCTCATTTTTCTTGCATGCCCTGAGATTTTGAAGGTTTTCGTAGTACCAATGGTGGCATTCTTGGCCAAATTATCCTCTACCAGGCTTGGGAGTAGCCATGGTTCTTCATGCATCACAGTGATAGGGATTCCTTCAAAGATTGTTTCATCATGTTACATTATGGTTTTGTTCATGGAAACCAAAGATGCAAATTGTACATCAAACTTATCTTTGCATCATGAAATCATACAAGGATCTTGTTTCAAACTAGCTTTGTCATGTCCTATGAGGAGATTAAGAGCATAATATCATGATGTTACTATGAGTTTTAATGACAAGGATTCCATCTTACAAACCTCATGTGTTTCTTCACATTTGGTGCTAAGAATTGATAACAGTGGTAAGAACAACCTTAATTGATGCCCTACAACACATTAGATCAAGTGAGAACACCTTTATAGTAGGGTCATGCCAAAGAACCAACTATCAAACTTTTTCATCAATAGCCAAGTGTAAGATTTGGCTATGAAGATAGCCACCCAAGATCTAGAAGCCTAATGGAAAGCACAAAGAAATGAGAATATCAATATGACAACAATAAATTGTATTCCTATCAATGAATGCAAATACAACAATGTACAAGATTACTCTCCCATTACAATATGCTATGGCATACCTTGCTTATAAACGCAAGGTTGAGAGATAAGATGTTGTAGTCATGTGACAAGTGTCTTAATACTATGACATGAGACAACTAGATCACATGTGTAGGATAAGACAACTATCAAAAACTAGAAACAACTAGAAACATCTAGAAGGCTCACTAAGTCAACTTAACATACGAATATGTGTGCGATTTAACTAATAAATAGTTAAATAATATGAATTATTCACACACCAAGGGGAACTAGATAGGAAATATCAAATTCGATATGAAATACCCGTATTCATACTAACACCCCCCCTTAAGTGCAACTCAGGGATAATGAAACAAATGCAAGATGCAATGATGGGTCTTGACTACTAGACCATGTTAGGTACCCATGTACAAACAATCTCTCACAAATGGAGAAAAGGAGAAAATCTCGTAGGAAAAAACCCCTCTCCAAAAGAGAGAAAACACAAGAAAAGTACTCTCTATAGTATGAGAAGAACAAAACCCCATGTGAGGAAAAAGTCCCCCATAAGAGAGAAGAAGAAGAGAGACCAAGTAGCCCCCCCTCAATGTAGAGTCTCTTGCACTGATGGTAGATACCCGATAATGAATGTTGATGATGATCCACGATCGTTGAACAACGTTCCTCCCCCTAGGAAGAAACGAGACCAAGAATGTATGTAGAAAATCTTCCCATTCCTGAAAGGAATATGAAGGAAGAAAAATCAAAATGTATGAAGTCTCTAAACTCTGCTTAGGTGTCGCCATGTCAATGCCAAAAGAACCCACAATCCAATCAGGAGTCTCATGCCAAATTGAAGAATGTGACAATCTAGGATCTAGTGGAAACTGATGTAGAACATGATCCAAAGACAAAGAAACCTCCGAATGTTGCTCAAGATACTCCAACTCAATGCCAAACTATGACAAATGAAGAGGAGAAGAAAGAACAAGAGGGTATGAAGGTTCCCTCATCACATCCAAAGTATACGAATAAACACCTTCAAAGAGGAGATGAATGTTGTCAATAGTGTCCTCCAAGTCTGCAAGATAGGACTCACAAAACAAGCCTGCAACACCTATCAAGTAGTTGAATCTGGAACACTATGAATGTCCTACTGCACTGGATCACTTGGAACCATGGATGTAGGAACACTGAACTCTGTAGATGCAACAAGTGATGATGGAGGAGATGGTATGTCAGCACATGTCTCTAGAACCTCAGTCGATGAAAGAACACCAAGATTCAAATGACCATACTGCATCTCCTCAAAAGTGTCCACATAAGTGTGAACATCAGCCAAAGGAACAATAGGAACAAAATGTGAGAAGGTCTACACTTGTGATGATCTACCTCCCCAACTGCAACTATCTCTTTGCTATGTAAATCTCAAATAATCACAGAATCAGGTGTGAACTCAACACTTTTTCCTGTTCCACCATATGTGATTTGATAGATAGAAAGGATATCGGTTGATAATGAAGGCACACAAAGGACATCATTGAATGATCCTTCATCCATGTCATTTGATCCTTTCCCACAAACATTCATATATGTGTTGTTGGCCATCAAGATATGTGGTGATGAACAAGTCTCAAATGAAGAGAACATACTTTGTGATGAAGCCATATGATGTGAAGCTCTAGAATCATGAATCCATCTTCTCAACTTGGAATCTATAACTGAAACCAGTGCTTGCCCCTTTTGTCTCTTTGAATTTGAAGATGAAGGAGAAGATGCTGAACCCCTTGACATAGTTGAAGGTGTATTGACTTGAGTCTTCTTAAGAAGATGCTTTAACTCATCAATTTGTTTTACATAACATTTATGTTCACCACGTCCTAATTTCTTGCAATATGCACACTTAGGCTTCTCCTTCTTAGGTGATTCCTCTTGTGAGGGAGATCCAGAATTTGATTGTGTTGTTGGTGGCTTATTCTTTTTCTTCTTTTATTTCTTTTTAGGATTACTAGACCCCTTCTCACTTTGTGGTTGACTAGCCACCAAAGCTTGTGACTTAGATGGCTTGAAAATGCCCATTGTGATTAACTTTGCCTATTCAAGCACCAACATTTCTAAAAATGACTCAAATGATGGCATAATGTAGGCCTTTCCCATGGTCAATCAATGAGTGTGAAAATGAGAAATAAATGTTGCATATTCAGAAGGAAGCTTGCCTGTCACATTGAAGACCAATTGTGCATCTTTATTATCAATACCACATTCTTTGAGTTGTGCCCTTAGTTCATTAACTTTTGTTACATAGTCTTGGATATTGTCAAAACCTTTTGGATCTAGATTAGTGAGATCATTATCAACTTGATATCCTCTAACCTTATCAGTTTGACCATAGAATTGTGCAAGTTTATCCCAAGCCTCCTTAGGTGTAGTACACTTATCAATATGATAAAGAAGGTCAAGAGAAAGAAATGTACGTAGATATCTAAGTGCCTTAGAATTGTTAATGAGCCATTCCATCCTTGCTTTATCATCCTTTGGTTTTGGTTCTGGATCTATGCTTCAAGGTGAATACCCCTTACTCATCAAGGTATTCCATGCATTTGATTTCCATGTTGCATGGTTATATGGAGTCAAATGAGGGAAATTCGGATAACCCAGGGCAAGAGCACAAGTAAAAAACTCAAAGATAAGATGAACACAACCACACAACACCCCCCCCCCCCCAAATTCATTCAATCAATGATCCCCCATAAAATTATGATCTTGACACTTTATACTTAGTGCGATTACAATTGCCACTAACCAAAAACAACAAAGTGCTCTTTTGATTTTGATACATGGAAAAGATGAATTAGGCCTTAAACTAAAAGTATAATCTCTAAGAAAAACTAGACCAAACTGATTGTAGATATGAGAAGTACTAAAAAAAATGCACTTTAAAAAAAATTGCTAGAAAATGTTACAGTATGACCCCAAATGGAGCCCCAGAAGGTCTAAAGATGAGAACTACTCATCAACAACTATGAAAAATCTGCAATTTCTAGAAAATCTAGACACCAAAATCAAAATCTATCTGCACCATTGTGAGGCCTGTGAAATTCTGCCCCAAATAAAAAAAAAGTGTACCTGTATACACCTAAAAATGACACGACTCTGTCTAAATAAATATTTTTAATATTTATTTAAGTCTAACTTCCTCTATCAATAAATAAATAATTAAATTTATTTATTCGATTCATATTCCTCTAAGTTAATTAAATATCAAAATATTTAATTATCTCTTCTAAAGTCAAAATTAAATAAAATTCTTTATTTAATTAAATTCTTCCAAGCAATTAAATAATTCTAAATTATTTAATTAAGTCAAGTCTATTCCTCCAAATTTAAATAAATCATTTAAATTTATTTAAATCCTCTCACTCTCTAAAAATATAATATAATTAAATATTTTATTTATTCTTCCAAATCATGTGTAAGTAATTAAATAAATTTATTTATTTAATTCACTTTCTTATCTTCCAAATTTTCTAAAAATAAATCTTTCTTGTCATGCAAAAGCAAAAATTGAGTTTTTTGATTTAAAACAATCTTTTTTTTATCAATAACTCTTAAATTAGAATAAAACATTCTAATTTGTGAAAAGCAAATCTTAGCTTTGTCATGAAAGCAGTTAACTCAAAGAGAATAGCTTTTTCTATGACACATGTCCTTCTTCTATTCGCGCACGTTCTCTCAACCATTCTCAACCATTGATCTTACTTCACCCAACTCTATAAATACAACCCTCTTCTTCTTCATTTTAGATCCATAATTTGAATAAACTTATGCTGCAGGAAATATAGTGCGCCATTGGCACCCATCTCCATAACACTTCATTACCATCCACTGACATTTGTGTTTGAAGTTCATCTTCAAATACAAGCAAGTATTAGAGCCAACTTCTCCTTGTCATCTTGAGGATTTGAAGTGAGGAAGCAAGCTTACTGAGGGCCAACATATATCTCCATCAAGGTCAAGAAAGAAAAGGCGAACAATTGGAAGATGTTAGGTGAAGGTTGTAAGTATCATCTTGTTCTTATTTTAAAACATTTTATCTTCATATTTCATTGGTGTTTGGGTTTATTATTGTTATTGATTAATCCACATTTCACCCATCGCAGTACCAAAAAAGGATCCCAGATGACTGAGACAGAGGTTTGCAAAGTCTGAGTGTCAAATAAAAAACTCCATTGGAGAGGGGAAGAAAAAGCATTTTTGCCACCAAATTTGACAAAACTGCCACCAAATCTAGAGGTCTGCTAAATGTGGATGACCGCCAGATAAATTAGACCCTTCACCAAATCTAGAAACTACCAATTAAATATGGAGGAGAGCCAAATTGGCGGATCTGCATAGGTTTATTTTGTAGAGAATATTCCATGAAATATTCTAATTCATACCACCGAGGGGGCAATTTTTTTTCTTTTCAGACAACTTTGTCTGATTTCGATGAATGAATAATTGATATGTAGGTTTTCACACCTTCTAAGTGCAATGGCAAGGTCAGATTTGACCCAAACCGCTCAAAAATGGTGGCTCCCTATTGGATCTGGCAACTAACCTTCAACTTCAAACCCTCATAGATTTGGCTTTCGATGTCCAAATCAGATGAAACAAATAGCAAATCTAACCATTTTGGCTACTCTGGACATAATGGTGACCTCATATTTACACCAGCATGCTCCAAAATGGACTTGCAATATCAATCCAAGAAAAGAAAACTCTCTCAAATTTGGTATCCCTCTCAAATTTTTCTAATTCCCCAGGCCATCATGCGATGCAAGAGAAGAGCATACTCAATTTTTCAAGATCTGCCATGATTCGCATTCAAGATATTTCAATAGACTAACCAAAGGCAATCTATAAGCTCTAATACTATGTAAGATTTGGCTATGAAGATAGCCACCCAAGATCTTGAGACCTAATGGAAAGCACAAAGAAATGAGAAGATCAATATGACAAGAATAAACTGTATTCCTATCAAAGAATGCAAATACAATAATATACAAGATTACTCTCCCATTACAATATGCTATGGAATACCTTTTTTATAAAGGCAAGGTTGAGAGATAAGATGTTGTAGTCATGTGACAAGTGTCTTAATCCTATGACACGAGACAACTAGATAACATGTGTAGGATAAGACAACTATAAGACAACTATCAACAAATAGAAACATCTAGAAGGCTCATTAAGTCAACTTAACATGTGAATATGTGTGTGAATATTATTTAACTAATAAATAGTTAAATAATATGAATTATTCACACAACAAGGGGAACTAGATAGGAAATATCAAACTAGATATGAAATACCCTTATTCACACTAACACCAAGTACAACACTTAGTTTAGTTTCGTCTACTAGAAAGGTGCTAGGACTAATTTTTTTGCATTTGGCATCTCCTGGGGCCAAATAGATGGCACCAACAGGTCCCAGTAGGTGGGTAAATGCTAGGTGAGGTGTCTTTTCAATGGTGAAGCCTCTTGGTCGTTCTCGGCTACATTGGACGGATACAGTCTCTTAAGAGCCCAAAGACAAAAAAGTGTCAAACTTTGGACCAGTTGTTCCATCAAACCATAACACTTAGGAACATCTTCTTTGCATGTATAGGTGGATGTCAGGTCTACCTAAAAATACCCACCTTAGTTTTTTAAATCAATTTTGTTTATATGTGGTGGCAAGAAACACATTGTTCCAAAATGCTTCAGTTTCATGCAGTGGAAAGGTGCTAGGAGTGAAATTTTGCATTCCGCACCTCGTGGAGCCCAACGAACTATACCAACATGTCAGGGTGGATGGTTAAATGCTAGGAGAGGTCTCTTTTTGTGCACCAAGTGCCCCAGACGTTCCAAGCCATAGGTTACCAGCAAAGTCACTTGAGATCCCTGAGAGCAAAAAACTGCCAAAATTTGACAAAGTGGTTCCTAGAATTCATGGCACCTGAGAATGTTCCATTTAGACCTATAAGTGCACGTGGGGTCCATCCATAATAACCTCTCTCAATTTGTGTCAACTCCAATCTATTTGACCATGTCAAAATTAAACACATTCTTACAAAATGCTTTAGTGGCATTCAACACAACCTTACCAAGAGCCATATCTTTTGTTCTACTCAGCGTGGGGCCCAAAGGACTGTGCTAACATGTCAGGGTAAATTCTAGGGGAGAAAAATGGATTTTTTCGGTAGCCTGCAACCCAAAACATCTGGGGCACTTGGCACATGAAAAGAGACCTCCCCTAGCATTTACCCTGACGTGTTGGCGCAACCCGTTGGGCCCCACAACGAGTAGAACAAAAAGGACTCCACGTGCACCTGTAAGTCTGAATGGAACAGTCCTAGATGCCATGAATTTCAAGAACTGCTTCGTTAAAGTTTGGCAGTTTTTTGCTCTCAGGGATCTCAAGTGACTTTGCCGATAGCCTGCAACTCAGAACGTCTGGGGCACTTGGCACATGAAAAGAGACCTACCCTAGCATTTACCTTCCCAACCTGACATGTTGGTGCAGTCCCTTGGGCCCCACGATGAGCAAAATAAAAAATATGGCTCCTAACAAGGTTGCGTTGAATGCCACTGAAGTATTTTGCAAGAATATGTTTAATTTCGACACGGTCAAACAAATTGGAGTTGACAAAAACTGAGAGAGGTTATTGTAGGCAAACCCCACATACACCTGTAGGTCTAAATGAAACATTTTCAGGCGCCACTAATTCTAAGAACTACTCCGTCAAAGTTTGGCAATTTTTTGCTCTCAGGGATCTCAAGTGACTTTGTCGGTAGCTTGCAGCCCAGAATGTTTAGGGCACTTGGCACATGAAAAAAAGACCTCTTTTGTTTTCTTACCCACTCCGATGTGGTTGTGTAGTTCGTTGGGCCCCACAAGGTGTGGAATGCAAAATTTCACTCCTAGCACTTTTCCACTATATGAAACTGAAGCATTTTGGAATAATGCATTCCTTGCCACCACAAGAAAATGAAATTGATTTAAAAAAATTGAGGTAGGTATTTGTAGGTGGACCTAACATTCACTTATACATGTAAAGAAGATGTCACAATTTGACAAAACAACCAGTCCAAAGTTTGACACTTTTTTTTTAAAATTTTTTTAAAATTTTTTAATCTTAGGGCTCTTAAGAGACTACCTCCGTCTGATGTAGCCAAGAATGACCTTGAGGCTTCACCACCAAAAAGACACCTCCCCTAGAATTTACACTCCCACCCAGACATGTTGACATTGTCTGTTTGGCCCCAGGAGATGTTGAATGCAAAAATTTAGTCCTAGCACATTTTGTTGGAAGTGTTAACATTGATGTCAAAGGAATTTGTTGAAGTGTTGTTGTCATTGTGGCTAAGATAGAGAAGAAGTGTAATGAAGAAAAGTTTATAAGGAAGAAATGAAGAAAAAGTCTCTAAGGCTTTTTGGTTCACGAACTTGTAAGTTCGCCAACAGCTAGTTTTACTGAAGTCTAATTTGCTAATAATAAATTGTCAATGAAAAATCTAAGGCATGAATGATTTCTACCTTTGGTCAGAAAAGTATTCGGTTCATGAACTAGTTCTTCAGTTTCATAGTTCACCAATTTGACTATTCACTAACAAAGGAGAAAGTGAAGATTAATGAGTTCGTAAGTTCACCGATTCACTGATAGAGGTGTGAGGAAGAAAAGTTTGAAGTTTGAAGTGTAAGGTTTGTGCTATCAACAAAGTTTATGTTTCATGAACTAGTTCGAAAGTTCATCATTTCACTGATTCACCGGCTCAAAGATCAAAGTTTGTGGTTTGACAACTTCACCGATAAATGAGATCCTGAAGACAAGGCTCATAAAAGTATAAGTTCGTATTAAAGAAAAAGGTCACAGTTTGGATATTTTGATGATAAAGGAGGGAAGCTTTCTCGTGGTTCAAAGGAAAGTTGCAAGTTGTCGAGAAAGGCTTTGGTTCGTAAAGGGTTTTGTTTGTTGATAGAGAAGTTCGCTGACAGGCGACTTTGTCGATAAAGGCAAAGGGTGTTGAGATGAAAGTTCGCATAATATGGATTTCACCAATAAAAGTTTTTAAGGCTAAGCTTGTAAAAGTGTTCAAAGAGATGGTTCATCAGAAAGGGATTTTGCCGATAAAGGCAATGGAGGGCAAGTTTGTGAAAAGAAGATTTTTCTGATAAAGGTGATGAAGACCATAGTTTGTGAAAGCAACATTTTGTTGATAAAGGGATGGAAGAAAGAGTTGTTATGATACTGATATAAAAAATTGACATATTCAAATTAAAGATTTGAATATACATGTTTTGAGGCCGATTGGTAAGTTAAATTAACGCTGGTATAACAGCTAGTGTATTCAAATATTTAGCTAACTTAGAAACATAGATTAGAAAGTTAAATATTGGCACCATGTTACTGTAGCATGTGGGTTTCTAAGGTTTAGGTCTTGACCTATTTTTGGGTCGACCTAAGAAAGTGTAAATTGGGCCCTATTTCAAGCAGTGCCAACATGGAAATTATTTGTTTTACAGTTAAATATAAAAGAAGGATAAGGTTGTGCTTTTGGGGTGTGGATAATATGCGAGCATTGAATTGAAATATGGGTAAGTGCAAAAAGTTAGGGGGCCAAAAAGTGGCCAAATTTTTTCAAAAAAAATCAAGACATAACGCTCTTGAGTTATGGTTTGGTAATGACGAGCCTAAGGCTCAGCAAACCAAACCATAATGCACTCATGTTATAACGCGAGCATGTTATGTTTAATTATATATATAAAAAAGAGCATTTCTGCTCATTTGATTTCTTTTTTTTTCTCTACACCCGCGGCCCGCAAACCCTAAGGAGCGCGCTCGCATTTTTGAAGACCCAATTCGACACCAAAATCTCACCGATTCATCGCCAAAATGCCGCCACGATGTCGAGCAAGCTAAAAGAGTGAGTTTTATTTATTTTTTTGTTTGAATTTGTTTCTAAATAGGTAGGTTTGAGTTGATTTTTTATGTAAATTTCCTTAATTGTCAGGAAATGTTAATGCACCTCCTCCTCCTCAAAATCCATAAAATCTTGAAGAGGAAATACCTGTCGAAGAACAACCTGAAAAACAAACTTCTCCATCCATTCCTCGACATGCCCCTAGAATACAAGAAAATCTAATGGGGCAAATTGAAAACAATAAAAAATAAATTGAAGACATAATTGCAAGGTTGAAAGATCCTTCAACTTTAACCTTGCATAGGTCCACGCTTGCTCAATATCTTGAATCTATGTTATCAAATGTAGATTCAATTAGCAAGCAAATATCTAGTTGGTCAGATAAGAGGAGAGAGTTTAGAGAGTATTATGTAGACAAGCTATCATATGAAGATGTGAAAAAGTTACAAATTACAAAATTGGACTTGTGTTCCATTTTCACAAACCCACAAACAAATCAACTTCCACCCATTACATGCAAGAGGTTCCCTCTCCATTGGTTCAACAACCAAGCGATAAGGGACAATTTTTGGCAGAGGTGGTCGATGGTTTTTGACCATCTTCCATGCAATAATAATGAGGTCCCACAATACTTTTTGAGGAAACTCTACTGCGAGTTTGTCCTCAATAAAGTGCCAAACTATTTTGATATACGAGACTTCTGGGTAGAGCTGGGGGGTTAGCACAAGATAGACCAGGGGCACGTGTTGACCCACAGTGGCCAGTGAGATGAGTAATCAGTAGACCAGCCCATGAGTATGTGTCTATCCATTCCATTGTGAAGGAGAGTGTTGAGGTCAATACACTTTAATCCATCAGTGCCTTGACCCAGAGCATCATAGAGCATGCCAGTCCTCAGTACAACGAGGGTTGGGAGATAGTGTGAGGAGTAGGGTCCCACCCCATACTTGTCAGACTTGCGGGTCAGCCTGTGGTTATGACCCCATGGATAGTCAGGACGCAGGTGCACAGGCTACATCTGCAGCTGAGCAGATGGTGATGACAGATACCCTCCTGACTAAGACTTTCGGCCTTGATACTCAAGTAAATATTAGCAAGTTCATTGAATTTAATTTATTAAATTTCATTTTTGAAATGCAAGATTAACTAATTTAGTTTGATGATTTTGATGAAATTTCAGGGTCATAGCATTGATGCAATTCTCAACAATACTCCACCTGCATTTCACACTATGACATCTACTGCCAGGGTATGTAACTAGTAAACAATTATAAATATTACATGTGAATAGCATTGTTATATGAATGGTATTCTAATATCTGATTTTGGATTTTGAATAGGTTAATCTTGGAGATTTCATGGCAACACCTGCCAGTGGTGGTGTAGTTCAAAGCTTCACTGAGGTAATAAAATAATTAGTTTAACTAATGAATTGTACTTATTAGATTTTTGTATTTTATATTCATATCATTGATTACATTGCATTACACATCTTTCAAACTCAAAGCATTATTAAACATTGCATAACTAATAGCTAGATGTTGATAGATGATAAAATTTCAATTATAATGTAGTTAAATTTGAAAAAATGGCTCGAAGAAATGTGCTCTCATGGAATGCCATGAGAGGCAGATGCATAGACAAGGACATCACCATGAGACCACTTTTCTTTGAGTCATCTTTTCAAATAGCTCACTGCCTTGTCTATGCTACCACATTTTCCATACATGTCTACCAGAGCTTGTTGATCCCCTCCACACTATTCTTTAACAAATTCTCTCTAATAATCTCATCCAATTACCACCAATTAGACCCTAAGACACGACACCAGAGAGGGGCATCAACCTATGACATCTTATATAGCATATGATTGACTCGAGCATCATCTAGGTTTTAGGTATTAATTATGGGGGCAACAAGTCACCCCTAACCAAAATCTTCAAAATTACACTAACCCTTTCTCCTAGAAACTTATGTCAATCCTATTGGCTCAATTTCTTCCATCCCTATGTCTATAAGAAAGATCTATAGTATATCATGAAGAGAGCAAAATCTTCACTGTGATTATGTGTGATGCATTGTTGATAATAAATATCATAGTGTGCTTTATTGTGTGTACTTCCATGTTTAGGTGAACGTGTGTGTATGTTAGGAACCATGACTTGCATCACTATTCTAGTTTCATAATTGAATAATGTTGTTTTATTTTCAGATGATGCAGGTTGTGGAGACACCTCCCAAAGTTCATAGGGCAATGGAGCATGGTGTGTCCACTACGATTCATAGCTCCATGTCATTGATGGGGGTATGAGGCAGATTAGTAAATTTTAATTTACATTCATTGTTATAGTTGTTTATTTTTGAAAAATCAAATGATTATTGATTTTAAGTTTAATTTCTATCTAGATGGTTTCTATAGGACAGGACATCACCACAGCCTAATCCTGCTACTAAGACAAATGAGGAGGCTGATTATATGATAGCGGTAAGTGATTATTTTGTTAAATGTTTCATTTTTTATAACATGTAATTTCTATATATTAATGTCTATACTTTTTATTGTAACAACTACAGGTCCACGAAGAACTAAATAGGAGGAGCAGCCCTCGGGTTCGTAGTAGACAGCCCTCAGGTTCGTAGTAGACCGTCCTCATACACGTCTCCATCCTCCCGAAGATCAAAGGCTGCTCGTGATCTATTCCCTTCACCGAACAGAGGGGAATGAATACTTATTGGGGTCCTTTATTATATGCCTATATGGCATTTGTGGATATATATTTTATATTGCATATAGGAGACATTATATGCCTATATTGCTATTTTGTATATATGTTATACTTATATTGATAGATATTGATGTATACCTATATGGATATTTGGTTAATACAAATCTTTTTTATTGATGGCATCCATATTTGGATTATAAATCCATGTTTGAATGGATATTTGTAGATGGTTACTTCAAATATTTAAAGTCCAAATGTATTACATAGGATGTTTGTTGATCCAATAAGCTAGCTATTGTTATTCAAGTATCACCAAAACCTCATTCTGGAACTAAAAGATAAAAGTTGTATTGAATAGAAAATATTCATATTCTTTATGAATTGCTCAATTGAAAATATTCAAATGAGTATGCTGATCCATATTCTTTATGAGTTGCTATATTGAAAATATTTCTTAATTTCTTGTTATTATACCATATTGGGATGCAAAGAGTAAGTTTATTGTTTTGAATAAGATAGTTAAAATCATATGCTTATGAGCACCTGATGACCATTGTGGTTATTAAATGTAATTCCTCTTGCATATAAGGTGAGGTTATGAGATTACATTGAGTCTTACCTAATTTTAGTATGCAACATAACATTGGGGCTATAGGCTTCCATAAGTCATAAACAATCAAGGTTCAAGGTTGTCATTAAAGTCGAAGGGTCAAGGTTGTTTGTCATTGATGTCAAGGTTGATGCCATGATGTTGATAAGGTGATACAGTGATTCAAGGTAGGTGATGGTCATGAGGTGCATGATGTTGTGAATATGGTTTTCATGATAAGGTCTCTAAATTCGTGTTGATACTGCACAAGACAAACATGGTTCATATGATGCAAGGTTCATGTTCATGGTGGATGTGGTTTTGTTCATGCAAGGTTTTGTTGTGAATATGGTTTTCATGATAAGGTCTATCTTGGAAGGTTGATATGATGCAAGGTTCATATTCATGGTGGATGTGGTTTTGTTCATGCAATAAGAAGTTAGAGAAGACACAAGATTTCATAATCATAATCTTATTGATAGTTAGGGTTTGCATATAGGGCATTAAACCCTAAAAAGAATCTACTTTTCTTAAGACTTTAAAACCTTCAATTGTCTGTTGTGTGTAAAGTGCACTTTTATTTTAATTTAATAGTGACTTATAATCAGAAGTTACTATCACTTAAATCAACCTACTAAAGGGTCTTTAAGTCATTAGTTCACCAGCCCTTCAACCTAACTCAACCGACATCTCTGGTAAACTCTCATAAGCTCGAGTGCCATATCATAATCGAAGGTCATATTTAATTGATATGATGGCGGGAAAAAGGATTGGAAGATCAATATTTAAAAGGAATTTGGAATACAAACAATCATCACTATGCGGTTGAATTTGATGGGCATGCCTTTATGAAAGGCTAAAAGACAACTTTATGCAAGATATTATGGTATTTGAGTGTTTGAAGATTGAAGACTAGTTAGTGTTTGTGTCTTAGATTGTTTCGGCATGTTTGGGTGTGAAACAGAACCATGCCTAGCCTAAACGTACCCATCCAGACGCATTGGAATTATCAGTTTGGCTGCACGAGGAGAACAAAAGTTACACCCCTTTGCAACTTTACACTGCCTCCTTTTGACAATTTTTGGGGCAACAGAAAACCTTTCACCATGAGCAAACACCTAAAAGATATAAAAAATTGAGAGAGGTTATTGTAGAGGAACCTACGTGATCATGTTGCCTCAGACAAAATGTATCTAAGTGACACGGTTTCTGAGTAACAGCTCGTCAAAGATTGCTGCCTTTTTGCACTTTGGACTCTTTAGGGATATCGTCGGTACAATGTAGCTCAGACTGTTTCGGCATGTTTTGGGTGCAAAAAAGGACCATGCCTAGCCTAAACGTACCCATCCAGATGCGTTGGAACTATCAGTTTGGCCACACAAGGAGAAGAACAAAAGTTACACCCCTTTGTAACTTTACATTGCCTCCTTCTGATGATTTTTAGGGCAACAGAAAACCTTTCACCACGGGCAAATGCCTCAGAGATATAAAAAACTAAGAGAGGTTATTATAGAGGGACCTTATGTGATCACATTGCCTCAGACAATGTATCTAAGTGACATGGTTTCTGAGTAACAGCTCGCCAAAGATTGCTTCCTTTTTACACTTTGGACTCTTCAGGGATATCGCTGGTATAATGTAGCTCAGACTGTTTCGGCATGTTTGGGTGTAAAATATGACCATGCCTAGCCTAAATGTACCCATCCAGATGCACTGGAATTATCAGTTTGTTCACACAAGGAGAAGAACAAAAGTTACACCCCTTTGCAACTTTACATTGCCTCCTTTTAACAATTTTTGGGGCAGTAGAAAACCTTTCACCATGGGCAAACACCTTAGAGATATAAAAAATTGAGAGGTTATTGTAGAGGGACCTACGTGATCATGTTGTCTCAGACGAATGTATCTAAGTGACATAGTTTTTGAGTAACAACTCATCAAAGATTGCTGCCTTTTTACACTTTGGACTCTTCAAGGATATCGTTGGTACATTTTAGCTCGGACTATTTCAGCATATTTTGGGTGCAAAATAAGACCATGCCTAGCCTAAACGTACCCATCCATATGTGTTGGAACTGTCAGTTTGGTCGCATCAGGAGCAGGACAAAAGTTACACCCCTTTGCAACTTTACACTACCTCCTTCTGACGATTTTTGGGGCAACATAAAACCTTTCACCATGGGCAAATGCCTCAGAGATATAAAAAACTGAGAGAGTTTATTGTAGAGGAACCCTACATGATCACGTTGCCTCAGACACAATGTATCTAAGTGACATGGTTTCCGAGTAACAACTCATTAAAGATTGCTTCTTTTTTGCACTTTGGACTCTTCAGGGATATCGCTGGTACAATGTAGCTCAGACTATTTTGGCATGTTTGGGTGTAAAATAGGACCATGCCTAGCCTAAACGTAGTCATCCCGATGTGTTGGAACTGTCAATTTGGTCGCATCAGGAGCAGGATGAAAGTTACACCCCTTTGCAACCATACACTGCCTCCTGACGATTTTTGGGGCAACAAAAAACCTTTCACCATGGGCAAACACATCAAAGATATAAAAAATTAAGAAAGGTTATTGTAGAGGGACCCTACATGATCACGTTGCCTCAGATGAAATGTATCTAAGTGACATGGTTTCTGAGTAACAGCTCGTCAAAGATTGTTGCCTTTTTGCACTTTGGACTCTTCAGGGATATCGCCGGTACAATGTAGCTCAGACTGTTTCGGTGTGTTTGGGTGCAAAACAAGACCATGCCTAGCCTAAACGTACCCATCCCGATGTGTTGGAACTGTCAGTTTGGTCGCATTAGGAGCAGGACGAAAGTTACACCCCTTTGCAACTTTACACTGCCTCCTTCTGACGATTTTTGGGGCAGCAGAAAACCTTTCACCACGAGCAAACACCTCAGAGATATAAAAAAATGAGAGAGGTTATTGTAGAGGGACTCTACATGATCTCATTTCCTTAGACAAAATGTTTCTAAGTGACACAGTTTTTGACTAACATCTCGTCAAAGATTGTTGCCTTTTTGCACTTTGGACTCTTCAGGGATATCGTCGGTACAATGTAGCTCAGATTGTTTCGACATGTTTGGGTAAAAAAAAGACCATGCCTAGCGTAAATGTACCCATCTAGACATGTTGGAATAGTCAGTTTGATCACATCAGGAGCAGGACGAAAGTTACAGCCCTTTGCAACTTTACACTACCTCCTTCTGATGATTTTTTGGGTAGCAGAAAACCTTTCACCACAGGAAAATGTCTCAGAGATATAAAAATTGAGAGAGGTTATTGTAGAGGGACTCTACATGATCGCGTTGCCTTAGATAGAATGTTTCTAAGTGATACAGTTTTCAAGTAACATCTCATCAAAGATTGCTGCCTTTTTGCACTTTAGACTCTTCAGGGATATCATCAGTATAATGTAGCTCGAACTGTTTCAACATGTTTGGGTGAAAGACACAATTAGAGACACCTCTTATCTAGTTAGAAACTAAGACACCTAAAGACACCTATATTTTATACATTACCTAGATTTTATACATTATTCTTAGGATCAACTTCATCCATCACTTAGGTCTAACCCCATGAAGCATAACATGATGATGTAAAAATGTGTATATGTGTAAAACTGCAGCAACAAATAAAAAAATACAAACCTTACAAATTAATGTGAATACTTACAACTCAATGTAACATGACTTTACAAAATCAATGTGAATACTTACAACTTAATCCAATGAACCATCCGGGTCTACTCTACTCTTTATTGTGTCAAGTATTGCTTCATGGTCAAACTCACGCACCTTCCACAAGGTCTTGTTCAAATGTCTATCTCGATACTATATCAAATGAACATTGGATGCCACGACAAGGTTCGAGTAAGAAAGAATCTTTTGATGCATGTCAAAGTCTTAAAACAACCAAACATTAACACTCTTATGTGGGTACCTTCTAAGCCATGTTCCAGTAATAACCACTGAGTCTGTAGGGTATTCGATGTTTTCTCCATCTGTAACTGGGGCCTCCAATTTCTTTTTGGCCTCAACACAATGACATAAGTGATAATCTATCCCTCTTCGTTATCTTCATCTGTAATAACTTCATATACATGCCCTACATTGATATGTGTAGCAAATTAGATGAAATAAGTCAACATTACAAAAACACTACAAAGTCATATGACATTAAGAATTTCAAAAACTATGCAAATAGATATATTACCTAGTTGAACGAGATTTGATATGCGGTCAAAGTCAACTGATGATTCCATCTGTGTTAGTTCCAGTGCCGTCAGGGGTCAATACGTGTCAAGTGGGCTAAGATAATTATCATTCGTCAGCCCACTCCTTTGACTCACACTCATCCCAGGCTTGAATTATATAGGAAGAACAAAAGCATGACATCTTTTGCGTATGGATACTCCATGAACCTGCAATTGAGCTTCTGAAAGAGTGCATATCACTTAATCCTGTCAGTGTAGAACAGTCCTCATATGGTGCAATATTAGTATCATCTATCAACCAAAAAAATCTATGAACTGAAGACTTACCTTCATTACTTGGACCCATGGAAGCATTACACCACTCAACGATCAATTTTGCATCTGTCAACTTTGTATTGTCTTTATACTTTAACTCTTCTCGTGCTATGGCTCTTTTGATACATGCTCCTGCACCATCATGCTCCCCCTTTCCATGCCCAGCCTCACAAAAGTTCCACATATGTTGAATACCTGTAAAATTATGCCTCCTACTCAACTAATAGAAATTTCATGAGTTTTTGAATTGTGACACACAATTATCCGACCATATGATATGCTAACTGAACGATATGCCCCTTCTAGCCAAATCATTGTAGAACACTTGAAAGCAACCTTGTATGAACTCCGTAGAATGTGTGCGATCATCACTAATATAGAAATTATACTCCCTTATGATTTTTTTGTCATCCTCTATACTATCATTCGCATGAATGAATGCGATGTGCACAAATATAGAAACGTGTGTGGAGTTGTAATATTGTGATTGCACCTCATGCTGTGGCTGTAGACTGTAGTTCTTTGCAAAGTCAATGACTGAAACAATGGTACCAACTGAAAATGTGTCCTTGCATAACTTGAATTGTAAGTCCAACCATCGAGCTCTATGGGCATGTATTGCATACTCATACACTATGCTGTCACGAAATATAGGCATAAACTGATACACTAGAATCTTTTCAATAACCAATTCACACCTATTTGCTTCTTTACCATCTTTTGTATTGTATGCCACTATTTTATACTTATCGAACTCTACTAGTTCGTTTCCAACCGCATGTGTTCTTTCCATATGTTCACATATTGGCAAACATTGCAAGCCACCGCAACGATGACATGTGCCATCCAAGCATAATTTCTTGTAGAATATTTGACCTTCCTCTCTTTCACATAAAATTCTTGATATGAAGTCTCTTGAAGATGTTGGTGGGGCACGTATGGCGCAACCCTGCAAAACATTGTTAGTATGCAAATATAAATATATAGACCTATAACATCAAAATGGTTAGAAAATTCAATATGTAATCTATAACAACAAGTAGTGCGTGTGTGATTTATCTTGACATAGAAAGGTTTTGGCATTTCAAAATATCTTTGACAAATTTTAATTTGAAGACACTTCTCTAGAAATTTGCCATAAAATTGTGTTTGAGTCTCATCCAAAAAATGCTTTGGATGTGGCTCATGGTTTCGACTATCGATTCTCTTTCTTACCACATCCCTTTGATTTGAAGATACCCTTGTGTAATTCTTCCAAAAGTCTTCAATTAGTGATCTCAATGCTTCAACAATTGGTTTATCTTTTCGTGGTAGTCTCCCCAAGAACACCCATAATTCATTGGCATTAGTGTCCTTAATTCTTTGGCATCTTCCAATGGCTCTTGATAAAGTTTTCCTATTAATTCTCAATTCTTGACTTGTCTTTCTAATGAGACGAGCTTTCGTCGTTTGACTACTTACTAAAGTCAATGTAATCACACGCCGTGTTGCATTACTATCTTTTGTGCGTGAGGTGTTACCCGCACTCTCATATGCACTCATTAGATTCTTGACAATAGATTTTTCACTTGAAGCCTCTGATGTTCTCAACCCAAGAATCTTCATGATGGACCTATACTTTATAGTTCTCATCATTTCAACAAATAGTTGACATCTTGCAGTCTCATTTAACTTATCAAAGAACAATCTCCAAATCTTATGAGCATATCTTCTACAAGTGCGTTTTGGAATCTTACCTTCCATTGGCTACAAAATATTCTCATCAATATCAATCAAATACTTTGGCTTTCTATGCAAAATTCTAGGTGGTGTTAAGTTAGGTAAATTCATCTCAACATTAGGAATTTCATCAATATTTAAATGAGATGGGCTAGATGGCATACCTTTGATCAAAGATGGAATAGATGACATACCTTAAGGTTGAGGTGGGAATGATGACATACCTCCTTCATCACATGTGAGTGATGATGTACTCTCAACTTGAGATGCGGTAGATGGTGTCCCTACATGTTGACTTGCAGTAGAGGACGTGTCTCCAACTATGGTATTCAAATCTGTCATGGCATGAAATTTTTGCATTCGTTCTCTTTGTGCCGCCAATACCATATCTCTTTGTGATGGTTGTGGTTCCTCTTCAATTGGCATGTCTTCATTTATTGTGTCCAATTTCCTCTTCTCATGAAGTTCCCTCATAGCCGCTGCTTTCTTTGCATTCTTAGCTTCTATCTCTTCTTGTGTTGGTTTAATTCTTGATCGTTTCCTCAGCATGACAGAGAATTTGTTTGTAGCATGATAAAGAGACCAATATTAATTTATAATAAATGAATCCATACAAATAACTAAAATATATGTCATTCAACCCTTCATAGTAAATGTACATACAATCATCATGTAAAAGAGTAAATGTCACTCAAACAAAATAGGTACAAAGCATACAAAGCAATTTATTACAACCATACAAAGCATTATTGCACAATGTTATTACAGCCATACAAAGCATTATGGTACAAAGTTCACTTCAGTCCTAGATGAGGATAAGGTCAAAGGAGAGTCACCAATTGAGGCTACAAGTGAAGAGTACATGGGACTTCATGCTTGAAAATGTTGAGGCAGACCCAATTTGATATGTTTGTTGTTACTAGGGCTACTAGGATTTGGAGTTGAGAAGGTGTTTTGTTGGTACTAGGGATACTAGGATTTGGGTGGCTTGTGAAGAAATAGACAACAATTGAAGAGTGGAGACTTGAGTAAGGGTTTAGAATGGTTGTGTCTATGTTCCTAAGGGGTAAGAAGACCTCTAGTAGCCTTGTTAGGTTTTGAAGTATTGAAGACCCTCTTTGTGCCTTTGTATAGGGAGATTGCTTGAGAGGAAAGCTTATGCAATTTGAAGAAACTATTGGTATGATCCCTTTGGATTGAGTTGAGCCCTACCTCTGCATCACATACCTAGGATTGTCATAAAAATCATTAGACTAATCTTTGTAATTTAGGGTATTGAATGGTATATAGTCAATCAAGGTAACCACCATCATGTGCTAAAAAGGACAATTACAAAATTTTGAAATATTGTTGTGTCATGTGCATGTACAAATCATCATGAATAGGTGCATAATTAATGTCCTAGCCCAAGATATGTGCATACAAATCATCATGTCATGTGCATACTTGTATGATCTTAGCACCTATTCATTTGTATTTTGACTTGTTAATATGACAAGATAATAGTGGGATTGTATTTTTATTATGTTGTAAGGATTTATTCTTGTATAGTTTGACATCATGGTATGTTAAGGTCTGTTTATTACACATAATAATTAAAGAGCCCAAGTGTAGAAAATATACATGGCATCATGTGAGATTATAGGTTGCTTTCTTGATTGGGAATGTGTCTATTTTAAACATGTATGATAAAGTAATTCAAATAGAATTAAGGAAAATGTAAAGAACATGCATGTAAAGACTTGACATACCTAAAAAATAGAGATTCGAATGGAGAGAGTACCCAATTATGTAGTGTTTTTTTCTTCTTGCATCAAAGTCCTCAACAATTTGAGTTTTTCACCACTTGTTTCCTTTTCAATGTTAAATTGAATAACACTCAAATATAATTAGTAACAACAATACTATTAACCAATCTATAATGTTAAATTCCTAAAATGGAATCACAATCAACATTGCAACACTACAAAAATTGAAACTTGAATAGATATATATCAAATTTGGTGTGAAAACTATGTTATTTCCTCCTTCTCAAGTTGGCAAAGCAGAAAAGATGGTGGAAAGATCATGCAAAGGTGGTAGAATGTGTAAAATGTGCATGTGAACTTCCCAACAACATGAAAGTACTTATTTTTTGTCGGAACACGCGCATAATCAACATGAAAATAGAGCATGTGGGCCTGGATCATGGGGGTTAACACTTTTTTACCATTTCTATAGTAGGATAAAATGCGAGCACATTATAATGCGCTCACGTTTTGTCCTGCCATAGATTGATCCATAAATATTTGTGCCTATCTCACCTTCGATAACACATTTACAATATTTCACCTGTAGTTCCATTAGCTCATGTTCTATATCTCACTTATCTCTCCCCCTCACCTCTCTACCTTTCCCCTTTCTATGTCTCTCAGTCACTCCTTATCTACCTCTCCATCCATCCTTAGCCATCTAGGTCTCACTTAATCCTAAACCCTAAAGCCATCTATCCCTATTCCTAAACTCTCAATGGGCTTGATACTATACCTTAAACCACAATCCCTTATCCCTAAACCCTCCAACCCTATCCTTAATCCTTATACCCTCGACACTCTACTTTAACCCTAATCCCTCGACCCTCAACCCTATCCCTAAACCCTCAACCCTCAATGTCAAACCCTAGTCCCTCAACCCTTAACTCTAATCCCTCGACCCTCAACCCTATCCCTAAACCCTAAACCGTAAAACCTCAACCCTTAACCCTCAACGTCAAATCCTAATCCCTCAACCCTTCACTCTAATCCATCAACCCTAAACCCTATCCCTAAACCCTCAACATTATACCGTAAACCCTAATCCCTTAACCCTAAACCTTATCCCTAAACCTTAATCCCTCAACCCTTAACCCTAATACCTCAACCCTCAACTATAATCCCTCATTCCTAAACCCTAAATGCTATCCCTATTCCTAAACCCTTAACGAGCTCGATACTATACCTTAAACCCTAATCCCTTATCCCTAAACCCTCCAACCCTATCCCTAATCCTTATACCCTCAACACTCTACTTTAACCCTAATCCCTCGACCCTCAACCCTATCCCTAAACCCTCAACCCTCGAACCTCAACACTCAACCCTCAACACTCAACCCTCAACGTCAAACCCTAATCCATCAACCCTTAACTCTAATCCCTTGACCCTCAACCCTATCCCTAAACCCTAAACCCTCAACCCTAAAACCTCAACCCTCAACCCTCAATGTCAAACCCTAATCCATCAACCCTTAACTCTAATCCCTCAACCCCAAACCCTATCCCTAAACCCTCAACACTAAACCTTAAACCCTAATCCCCCAACCCTAAACCCTAAACCCCATCCTTAAGCCCTAATCTGTCAACCCTCAACCCTAATCCCTCATCCCTAAACCCTCAACCCTTGAACCTCAACACTCAACCCTCGAACCTCAACACTCAACCCTCAACGTCAAACCCTAATCCCTCAACCCTTACCTCTAATCCCTTGACCCTCAACCCTATCCCTAAACCCTAAACTGTAAAACCTCAACCCTCAACCCTCAACATCAAATCCTAATCCCTCAACCCTAAACCCTCAACACTATACCTTAAACCCTAATCCCTCAACCCTAAACCCTAAACCTTATCCCTAAACCCTAATCCCTCAACCCTTAACCCTAATCCATCAACCCTCAACTCTAATCCCTCATCCCTAAATGGTGTCCCTATTCCTAAACCCTCAACGGGTTCGATACTATACCTTAAACCCTAATCCCTTATCCCTAAACCCTCCAACCCTATCCCTAATCCTTATACCCTCGACACTCTACTTTAACCCTAATCCCTTGACCCTCAACCCTATCCCTAAACCCTCAACCCTCGAACCTCAACACTCAACCCTCAACGTCAAACTCTAATCCCTTAACCCTTAACTTTGATCCCTCGACCCTCAACCCTATCCATAAACCCTCAACCCTAAAACCTCAACCCTCAACCCTCAGTGTCAAACCCTAATCCCTCAACCCTTAACTCTAATCCCTCAACCCTAAATGCTATCCCTAAACCCTCAACACTATACCTTAAACCCTAATCCCTCAACCCTAAACCCTAAACCCCATCCCTAAGCCCTAATATGTCAACCCTCAACCCTAATCCATCAACCCTCAACCCTAATTCCTCATCCCTAAACCTTAAACACTATCCATATTCCTAAACCCTCAATGGGATCGATACTATACCTTAAACCCTAATCCCTTATCCCTAAACCCTCCAACCCTGTCCCTAATCCTTATACCCTCGACACTCTACTTTAAACCTAATCCCTCAACCCTCAACCCTATCCCTAAAGCCTCGACCCTCGAACCCCAACCCTCAATCCTCAACGTCAAACACTAATCCCTCAAACCTTAACTCTAATCCCTCGACCCTCAATCCTATCCCTAAACCCTCAACCCTAAAACCTCAACCCTCAATGTCAAACCCTAATCCCTCAACCCTTAACTCTAATCCCTCAACCCTAAACCCTATCCCTAAACCCTCAACACTATACCTTAAACCCTAATCCCTAAACCCTAAACCTTAAACCCTATCCCTAAGCCCTAATCCATCAACCCTCAACCCTAATCCCTCATCCCTAAACCCTAAACACTATCCCTATTCCTAAACCCTCAACAGGATTGATACTATACCTTAAACCCTAATCCCTTATCCCTAAACCATCTAACCCTATCCATAATCCTTATACCCTCGATACTCTACTTTAACCCTAATCCCTTGACCCTCAACCCTATCCCTAAACCCTCGACCCTCGAACCTCAACCCTCAACCCTCAACGTCAAACCCTAATCCCTCAACCCTTAACTCTAATCCCTCGACCCTCAACCCTATCCCTAAACCCTCAACCCTAAATCCTCAACCCTCAACCCTCCACCCTCAACCCTCAATTTCAAACCCTAATCCCTCAACCCTTAACTCTAATCCCTCAACCCTAAACCCTATCCCTAAACCCTCAACACTATACCTTAAACCTTAACCCCTCAACCCTAAAATGTAAACCCTATCCCTAAGCCCTAATCTGTTAACCCTCAACCATAATCCATCAACCCTCAACCCTAATCCCTCATCCCTAAACCCTAAACACTATCCATATTCCTAAACCCTCAACAGGTTCGATACTATCCCTCAACCCTTAACCCTTAAAACTTGAACCCTAAAACCTATCCCTACACCCTCGACACTCAACACTATATCTTAAACCCTAATCCCTTAACCCTCATCCCTAAAGGCTCAACCCTAAATCCTTAAACCTTTAATACTAAACCCTATCCCTAATCTCTCTACCCTTGACACTCTACTTTAACCCTAATCCCTTGACCATCAACCCTATCCCTCAACCCTCAACCCTCAACCCTCAACCCTCAACTCTCAACATTAAACCCTAATTCATCAACCCTAAACCCTAATCCCTCAAACCTAAACCCTATCCCTAAACCATCAACCCTCAACACTATACCTTAAACCCTAATCCCTATCCCTCAACCCTTAACCCTTAAAACTTAAACCCTATCCCTACACCCTCAACATTTCACACTATATCTTAAGCCTTAAACCCTCATCCCTAAACCCTAAACTCTCAATCCTCAAACCTTCAACCCTAAACCCTATCCCTAATCCCTCTACCCTTGACACTCTAACCCTAACCTCAACATTAAACGCTAATTCGTCAACCCTAAACCCTAATCCGTCAACCCTAAACACTATCCCTAAACCCTCAACCCTCAACACTATACCTTAAACCCTAATCCATCAACCCTAAAACCTAATCCCTCAACCCTCAACCCTCAACCCTAAACCCTATCACTAAACCCTCAACCCTTGACACTATACCTTAAACCCTAATCCCTTAACCCTCAACCCTAATCCCTCATCCCTAAACCCTAAACACCATCCCTATTCCTAAACCCTCAACCCTCGACACTATACCTTATACCGTAATCCCTTATCCCTAAACCCTAAACCCTATCCCTCAACCCTTAACCCTTAAAACTTAAACCCTAAAACCTATCCTTAAACCCTTGATGATCAACACTATATCTTAAACCCCAATCCCTTAACCCTCAGCCCTAAAGCCTCAACCCTTAATCGTTAAACCTTCAACCCTAAACCCTATCCCTAATCCCTCTACCATCAACACTCTACTTTAACCCTAGTCCCTTGACCATCAACCCTATCCCTAAACCCTAAACCCTCAACCCTTAACTCTCAACATTAAACCCCAATCCGTCAACCCTAAACCCTCAACCCTGAACACTATTCCTTAAACCCTAATCCATCAACCCTAAACCTTAATCCCTCAACCCTAAACCCTATCCCTAAACCCTCAACCCTCAACACTATTCCTTAAACCCTAATCCCTCAACTCTAAACCCTAATCCCTCAACCCTAAACCCTAAACCATATCCCTAAACACTCAACCCTCAGCAAGTTATAGCTTAAACCTTAATCCCTCAACCCTCATCCCTAAACCCTAAATGCTATCCCTATCCCTAAACCCTCAATCCAAGACACTATACCTTAAACCCTAATCCCTTACCCCTAAACCTTAAACCCTATCCCTCAACCCTTAACCCTTAAACCTTAAACCCTATAACCTATCCCTAAACCCTAAACCCTATACCCTCAACAATATACTTAAGCCCTAATCCCTCAATCATCAACCCTATACCTTAAACCTTGAAGCCTACACCATCAAACTCTCATCCCTAGACCATATTTAACCTCACCCTTATATCCTAAACCTCGAATATTATGCCTCAACCTTATACTTAAATTAAACCTAAACCATACGTGCTCTCAACCCAAGTCACCCTATGTCTTATATACCCTCAATCCATATTGTAAACCCTAAACCCTAATCCCCACGCCTTACACACTTAATCTTATACACTCAACAACTTGAATATTAATCCTCAACTATAACCCTCAACCCTCTAATCTCTAACCTCTACCCTCTACCTATTACTTAAGCCCTAATCCCTCAACCCTCAACCCTCAAAACTATACAGGCTCAGGTCCTTATATACACTAAACCCAAAACACTTACATACATACATACATACATACATGCATACATACATACAAACATACATACATACATACATACAAAGATGCATACATACAAGCATGCATACATGTACATACATACAAGCATGCACACATACCTACAAGAATGGATATAAACATCCATGAAACATACTTATGAAATTTGAACATATCTCATTCAAAGGAATACATAACGCGAACGCGTTATAACACGCTCGCGTTGTGTCAAACTGGGAAAACACCGGCAAACATGCAAAAAAGCAAAAAAAGCACAACATAACGCGCTCGTGTTATATTGTGCTTTGGTAATACCAAGCCTTGGGCTTGGGATTTTCTTTGGATTTCCAACCCAAAGGCTTGGAGTGCCTTTTCAACATCCATAGACGTGTTTTTTCAAATTCTATGAGATTTCACATAATTTTGTTCGTGTTAACCCTTAGATTTGCATGTGTTTCAAGGTCAAACGAATCGAACACCTGGGTAATATTAGGCTTTCTCTTAGCTATTTAACGATATAATTTTTTTCACATTTTGACAATGTTAAGCCTTTCATCTTTAATTTCTTTTGTTTGTGTGTTTGTTTTTGGGCAAAAACCACTATTTGGTCTTTTTTTCATTGTAAATTAACCATTCATTGAAATTTCAAAAAAATTACATATTTAGAAACTAGACTCCATTGTACACATATTAAAAAAAAGAAAAAATGATTTTCAATTAATTTTCAAAATTTATAGGGGTAGCACAACCAAAATTCTATTTTTTAGATGTGTCCACTTTGAAAATTAGTAAAAAATCAAATATTCATAAAAAAATTATCAAACAAATCGGGCATAAACTACATGCTATTAGCTAATTTCTCACTGAAGCGATTTTAAAAATACCGAAAAAAAGTTAACCTTTTGAGGGAGCCACAAAACATGCAATGTTATGTTTTTTTGACAGAAACAACACCAATTTCTATGGCTCCCTCTTTTGAACCCCTTAATCTATACCATTTTAAAAAAAATTAGTAATTTAGAAAGTAGACTCGGAGCACTATGAACACTGTTTTGGTTGCATCTCCAAATTTTGAGTGTAACTATGCTCAATTTCTCATCCAAGGCCAACATTTCCTAATTTTAGAAAAAAGTGGTCACTTAAGACCCCTTTTTGGCCCCCCATCTTCTTGCACTTACCCATATCTGTGTGTGTAATTTGGAAAATCCAAGCGAACATCAAGTGAATAGGCCAGGATCGATATGTGAAGTGTGTGATAGCAAACAGAGCATGAGGTAAATTGTATCATTCATATTGCAGAGGTTGAAGCCTCATTTTGTAAGTCTTGTAGCACTTTAGGGAGTTCTTGCTTCCTTTGGGTTGGTTCCCCTAAAGCTGTGTATTAGGAAGTTGTTGCTTTTGTGATAGGTTGTTGCTCAGTTTGTTTTGAGATTGAAGTCTTTGATAGGTTGGAGCCTACAAATTTTTAAAAAGGATTGTAGTCCTTCTCATGTTGAAATTCCTGTGGGTTAGAGCCTACAAAATATTGTAATTCACTATTTCATTTTTGTGAGGCTGGATTTGGATAGTAGATCAAAGCAACTTGCTCATTGTGGTTTTTCCCTTCTAGGGTTTCTACATAAATTTGGTGTTTTGCACTTTTGTGTGGATGTGTGAATTTGCTTATGCTTGCAAAGTTCCTTCAATTCTACTTGTTGCAGTAGAGATCATGTTAGTGTAGTAGAATTGTTTTAAAAAGTGACATATATCACCCCCTCTCAGTATATCTGTGTGTTCTAACAATTGGTATCAAAGCAAGGTTCCTTGTGCAGCCTTACATTTGAAGGAAATCTTGGATAAGAACACATGGCACAAGAAGGATCCTCATCTAATAGAGCACCTTATTCTGATGGATCTAACTACGCTTTTTGGATTATGAGGATTGAAGCCTATCTTATCTCCCTAGGGTATGATGTTTGGAGATCTATGATTGATACTTATACTACTCTTGCACATCCTCTCACAGATCCAACTGATAAGAAGGCTTATGAGAACAATTCCAAAGCTAAGAATGCTATCTTAAGTGGTCTAGCTAACTTAGAGTTTGTCAAAGTAATGCAGTGCAAGATCACCAAGAATATATGGGATAAACTCTAAAGTCTCTATGAAAGGGATGATAAAGTAAAGCAAGCAAGATTGTAGACCTACAAGGCTGAATTTGAAAATCTGAAGATGAAGAAAGAAGAGAACATTGTTGACTATCTTCTTTGAGTAGATAAGGTTATAAATGCTATCAGAGGTGTTGGTGTAGAGGTGGTGGATTCAACAGTTGTGAAGAAGGTACTAAGAACACTCCCTCAAAAGTATGATTCAAAAGTTTCTATGATTGAAGAAGAGATTTGAATACATTCAAAATGGATGAATTATTTGGTTCACTCATTGCCTATGAAAGGAGAGACACAAGCAAAGGAACATCTAAGAAGGATGTTGCTTTCAAAGCATCTAAGAAAAATGGATCCAAGTCCAGTGATGCGTCTAATAATGAGGAAACCAACTTTGTTAAAAAGATAAAGAAGGGATCATGTAAGTACAAAGGTAAACTACCTTTCAAGTGTTTCAACTATGGTGAAATTGGGCATTATACAAATAAATGTCCTCTTAGAAAGAATAAAGATAACAACAAGGGTTTCAATAGATCTAACTTAAATAATAAAAGCCTTTATCCCAAGGATGACTGTAGTTCAACAGAAGAAGCAGACAACTGCCCATCAGAAGATGGAAGCGATAAAGCCCTATTCATGGCTATGGAAGTCTTGGACAACTTAGACAACGCTACTAATAATGAAGAAGACATAACATCCATTGATAAAGAGAAATTAGAAGTTGATTTTGAAGGTGAACTAATTGTTGCACTTAAAGACTTGGATTTAGCAAGGGAAGAAAATGAAAAATAAAAGGTAAAGCTCAAAGAATTAGAAGAGATAATTGTTATCTTGAAGATTCAAATTGAAGAAGGAAAAAGAATCGCAGACATGGTCAACATTACATTCAAAGCCAAATCAGATGAGTGTTTAAAACTTGAAGAATATTTTTTCTCATTGAGAAAGGAAGTTGAAAAGGTTCATTCTCAGCTGAGTAAGAACATTAAGCTTGGAAAGAGCTCTAAAATTCTAGATGATATAATAAGCATTCAGAGACCTCTTTTCATAAAATTAGGCTTCGGCTATGTTGAAGAAGTCTCACAACCTCCTGCTCCTATAAAGAAGATTGAATCAGAAGAGACAATGTAGAATGAAGAAATTCCAATGAAAAAGGAGAGTACAAAAATTGAAGAAATTGATTTCATCCTTGTCATCTCTCAAAGAAGAAAATTTAGAAGATCAATGCTTGCCAGACAAACATTCATGAACAGGTTCAATTATGCTTTCTCTAGTTATTGTTTCAGTTGCAATCAGTATGGTCACAAAGCCATTGAGTGCAGATCGAGAATGAGGAGAAGTAATTTTGTAAATAGAAACTCATTTGCCCCTTTGTTTGATCACAATATAATATGTTATATATGCAACAACTTTAGGCACATAGCAAGGTACTACAGAAGCAGATTGGCTAAATCAAAATCATGGAAAATTAGCATCAATAATGATAATGACATTGTTGTAGATTAGAAGACAGATCAGAAGAAGGAATGGAAGGAAGTCTAGATACTCAAAGTTTGACGTGGTGAGGAGAAGCTTCAGGCTTGTTTTTGATTATAGTAAGGAAAGAGATTGCATCCCTTTGCCATTGATGTCAAAGGGGGGGGAGTTCAGAAATTTGTATAACATCTTATAGGGAGAGATAGAGTAAGGGAGAGCAAGTGCAAAAGAAGTAGTTTTGTGTTGTGTGTTGCCATCAATGACAGAGGGGGAGATTATTGGAAGTGTTGTCATTGATGTCAAAGGAATTTGTTAAATTTTTGCCATTATTGTTGCTAAGGCATAGAAGAAGTGTAATGAAGAAAAGTTTCTAAGGCAAAAGGAAGAAAAAGTCTCTAAGGCTCAAGTTCTGCCTTTGGTCTGCAAAAAGTTCAGTTTGTGAACTTGTAAGTTCGTCGATAACCAGTTTTGCTGATGACTAGTTTGCTAATAATAAGTTGTCAATAAAAAATCTAAGGTGTGAATGATTTCTTCCTTCAGTCGACAAAGTCTTCAATTCGCGAACTAGTTCATCAGCTTCATAGTTCGTCGATTTGTTGATTCATCGACAAAGAAGAAAGTGAAGATTCATGAATTCGTAAGTTCTCTGATTTGCCGTTTCACCGACAGAGGCTTGAGGAAGAAAAGTTTGAAGCTTGAAGTGTAAGGATTGTGCTATCAGCAAAGTTTGTGTTTCGCAAACTAGTTTGTGAGTTTGTCATTTTGCTGATTCACCGACTAGGTGACAACGGACTCAAAGGTCAAAGTTCATGATATTTTGTCGATAAAGGAGGGAAGCTTGATTGTGGTTCAAAGGAAAGTTGGCAAGTTGTCAAGAAAGGTTTTGGTTCACAAAGGGGTTTGTTTTCCAATAGAGAAGTTTGCCGACAAGCTACTTTGTCAATAAAGGCAAAGGGTATTGAGATAAAAGTTCACATAATATAGATTTCACCGATAAAGGCTTTTAGGGCTAAGCTTGTAAAAGTGTTCAAAGAGATGGTTCATCAAAAAGGGATTTTGATGATAAAGGTGTTGGAGGGAAAGTTTGTGAAAATAAGATTTTGTTGATAAAGGCAATGAAGACCATAGTTTGTGAAAGTGAGATTTCGTCGATAAAGGGATGGAAGAAGAGTTAGTATAATATCGATACAAAGAATTGATATATTCAAATTAAAGATTTGAATATATGTCTTGAGGCTGACTGGTAAGTTACATTAATGTTGGTATAACGGCTAGTGTATTCAAAGATTTAAATATGTTGGGAATTAAGGTGTCTCAACCTTGGTAATTCCTAGAATTGGTTATTTATTTATTTATTTATTTGCCTATGTTGTAATTTATGTTGCACATCCTATTTTGTCATTTAGTGTGAAGTGGCATTGTGTGTTGTCACTCCACTTGGAATGTGACTAGGATGGTCAACTCATCCCATGTGGATATAGGTGTCCCATATTGTGGTAGAGGTTTTCTACCATGTGTTGGCATCTTGTGTAGTGTGTAAGGAGCTATGACTCGTAAGTGCTATGATGGATTCCTATGATAGATTCTATGATGCTTAAGAGTCAAGAATAGAAGGTTCTATGATAGGTGAAGACATGTGTTGAAGAGCATCTTTGGGCGCCCAAGGTGGGTTATGACATGTTGTAAGAGGAATATGCTATTTTTAGTCAGTTTATGAGATTCTCTTACAACTGTAAGTGTTGTCATGTATGACGGATTCTATGGCAATTGTAAGGTGCGTAAGAGCATCTGTCATGGTCTATCTTGGGATTAGGCACCCACATTGAGAAGGCATGTTGTGACAAGCGTAAAAAACCTTGTTGTAATGTTGGACAAGTGTCCTTAGGCATGGGTAATGGGCCATGAGGCCAAGTTGGACGCCCATCTCTAGAAGCTTCTCAATTTGCCTTGTAAACTCTATAAAAATAGGTGCTTGGATGGGAGGTGCATATAGTTATTGACAGGTACTATTATGCTATCGGAATATCTCCAGATACAAGTGTTGAAGACTCCTGAAAGAGCATTGGATCTGAAACTATATTGTAATTTGTTATTGTTTACTGTAATACATTTGAGCTGTTCTTTGGAGAGTGGGGTTTTTCTCCCGAAAGGGTTTTCCCCGTGGTATATCTTGTCTCTCTCTTTTTATGTGTTGTGTTGTTCCTGTAATCTTTATGTTATGTGATTAACATTGTTGCAATTGTAAGGATTTAAAAGAATTTGCATACTATTCCCCTCATTAGGTTGGTGTAAGAAGTGTGTTCCACGTACCTTGCTTCCTTTCAGTTGGTATCAAAGCTTGATCACCTTTGGTCCTAGTTGTTGGGTAGGGTTTTTGTACTAATCTTAGATTAAGTGGGAGTCTATGCAGAGTATTCTGTAATCTTGTTGCAGGAAGGAGATGGCAGACACATCCAAAAGAGTAGAGGTGGAGAAGTTTAATGGCAGCAATTTTGAGTTGTGGAAACTTAAAATGGAAGACATGCTTGTTGATAGAGACCTATGGGAAACCATTTCTAGTGTAAAACTAGTGGCAATGTCTCAAGCTGATTCAGATATCAAGGATAAGAAGGCTAAGGGTCTTGTGAGACTCTGTCTATCTGACTATGTCTTGTTAAATGTCCATGAGGAGATGACTACGAAAGAACTTTGGAAGAAGTTGGGAGATGTTTATCAGGCCAAGTCCCTGGTGAACAAGATATTCCTGAGGAAGAATCTATATTCTCTAAGGATGGAGGATGGAAGGTTCATTTTAGATCACCTAAATGCCTTTAACATGCTAGTTGCACAGTTGACATCTGTTGGTGTAAAGATGGAGGAGGAGGATCATTGTATGACCTTGCTTGTTCTTTGCCAGACTCGTGGGACCATCTTGTTATGGCTATCAAGAGTAGCACATCCACCTTCAAAATGGATGAAGTGGTGTCTTCACTATTATCTGAAGAGATGCAGAGAAAGTCTTCTGAGATAGCCATAGAGGCTCTTGCGGTTTGTGGTAGATCCAAGGAGAAAGGGAAGAAAAAGAAGGACAAGAAAGATGATAAGGGCAGATCCAAATCCCACGGGAGATCCAAATCTCCTGGAAAGTCCAAGGCTCTTTGTTGTAACTGTGGTAAATTTGGCCATTTCTAAAAGGAATGCAAAAAGGAGAAAAAGAAAAATAAGAAGAATGTCTCAGATTCAGACTTCGATAAGTCACAAGATGATGATGATGCTTTCATTGTAGCCTTGGCCACTCATGCATTTGATGATGTGTGGTTGATTGATTTTGGTGCCTCTTTTCACATGACCTCTCATCAAGACTAGTTTACAAAATATGAGGAGTTTGATGGTTGAAGAGTGTACCTGGGTGACGACTCTCATTTGAAGATAGTTGACAGTGGAAGAGTCATAATTCGATTCCCTGATGGATGAGTGAAGGGATCTTTGGGGTTATGCATAGCCCAGGCTTGGCATGGAACTTGCTTTCTGTAAGTAAACTGAATGATGCAGGTGTGCAGGTTGTCTTCTCTAGTGGAGGATGCAAGATGACTAGAGGTGCTATGGTGCTTGCGAAGGGTACTTAGAGAGGTACTCTATTTCAACTAGATGCATGCACTACACAGTGCAATAGTACTTCTATTTT
The DNA here is from genome assembly GCA_027924645.1 of Cunninghamia lanceolata. Lineage (NCBI taxonomy): Eukaryota > Viridiplantae > Streptophyta > Pinopsida > Cupressales > Cupressaceae > Cunninghamia > Cunninghamia lanceolata. The sequence goes on along the minus strand of BSBN01001464.1, from coordinate 74,209 downwards.
GAAGAAAAGAGTTTCAGTCACTTCATCTTCACCATTGGAACCAACAGCTAAAAGATGTATTGTTTCCACTTCTAATGGTAGTGCATTTTGGGTACCTAAGGGTGCTCGTGCTTTGGAAATGAAACTTCCAGTTGAGAAGACAATGTTATGGCATAAGAGACTTGCCCACATTGGTGAAAGAGTCTTAGAACCTTAAAAAATAAAAACCTCGTCGAGGGCTTAAATGATTGTAATCTTGAGTTTGACTTTTGCGAACATTGTGTATATGGAAAGCAAAATCATGTTAAGTTTTACTCTAGTTCTCATAAGTCTTCTAGTGTGTTGGATCTTATTTATTCTGATGTGTTTGGTCTTGTGAGTGTTCCTTCGATCTCTAAATCTGTTGATGACTACAGTAGAAGGACATGGGTTTATTTTCTCAGAAGCAAATTTGAAGTCTTTAGTCGGTTCAAAGAGTTTAAAGCTTTTGTTGAGAATCAAACTGGTAAAAAGATTAAGTGTTTGAGAACTGATAATGGTGGTGAGTTTTGTTCTGTAGAGTTCGATAAATTTTGCAAAGAACATGGGATTGAAAGACATAAGACAACTCCATACAGCCCTTAGAAAAATGGAGTTGCAGAGAGGATGAACAGGACGTTGATGGAGAGGGCTAGGAGTATGCTTAGTGATACTAGCCTTGAACAAAAGTTTTGGGCTGAAGCTATAGCCACTGCTTGCTACCTGGTAAATAGGTCTCCTACATCAGCTCTTGTTAATAAGACACCTATGGAGGTGTGGTCTAGTAAGAAGCCTTCATTAAGGCATCTTTGTGTTTTTGGTTGTGAGGCATATGCTCATGTGCCTAGGGAGAAGATGTCAAAATTGGAGAACAAGGATGTTAAGTGTATCTTCATTGGCTATGGTGTTGGTGTGAAAGGGTACAAGCTTTGGGATCCTATGGCCGAGAAAGTGTTGTATAGCAGAAGTGTTATTTTAGAGAGCTAACACCTTCTCCTATTGTTCTACATCCAAAAGAGAAAGAAAAGAAAGAAGAAATGGTTTAGTTTCCTTCTACCCATGAGAAGACTAAATGGAAAGACCCAATGACACCTGATGATGAGGAGAGCTCTAGCAGCTCTAAAAGCTCAGAAGAAGAAGCAGAACCTCAACATCAGCCTTTGAGAAGGTCTACACGAACAAGGAAGCAACTTGATAGGTTTGGTTATTCATTGCTAGATTCTAGTTGTGCTTTTGCCTTGATTACTAACAATGATGAGCCTAGAACTATGACAGAGGCTATGGGCATGAAAGATGCAGGTTCCTAGAAGGAGGCCATGGAAGATGAGATGGCTTCTTTGGAGAAGAATAAAACTTGGGACTTGGTGCCTTTGCCTGAATGACATAAACCTGTTGGTTGTAAATGGGTGTTCAAGAAGAAATTTGGTGTAGATGGCAGTGTTGAGAAGTACAAGACTAGATTGGTTGCGAAGGGATATTCAGAAGTGGAGGGAATTAATTATGGTGAAATTTTCTATCCCGTTGCAAAGCTAACATTTATTCAATTCTTGTTATCTCTTGCAACAAATTATGACTTAGAGGTGGAGTAGATGGATATGAAGAGAGCATTCCTTCATGGTGATTTAGAGGAAGAGATTTACATGTCATAGCTAGAGCATTACATAGAAAAAGGTAAAAAAATTTTGGTTTGCAAGTTAAAGAAGTCTTTGTATGGTTTGAAGCAATCTCCTAGGATGTGGTACCTAAAATTTGATGCCTTTGTGTTGTCTATTGGATTTCTAGGGTCGAAATTAGATCATTGTGTGTACTACAAATTTGAAAATGATCGCATTCTTATTATTGCATTGTATGTTGATGATATGTTGTTAATTGTGGATGGTAAGAATATGATTTCTGATTTGAAGTCTCAGTTGTCAGCACAATTTGAGATGAAAAATTTAGGGGCAGCCAGGTACATTCTGGGAATGGAAATCAGAAGAGACAGAGCAAACAAAAAACTTTGGTTAAGCCAGAGTAAGTATGTGAAGACCGTGTTGGAGAGATTCAACATGGAAGACTGTAGACCATTATGTGTTCTTGTTTCATTGGGGACAAAGTTATCTGTTAATGATTGTACAAAGTCTCCTTTTGAGATGGAGGATATGAGCAGAGTGCCTTATGCTAGTGTTGTTGGCAATTTGATGTATGCTATGGTCTGTACTGTTGGGATAAGGTGCCATTAACCTTGTAAATCCCAATATTGTATTTATTCCATTTATTATTTGTAATTACCCATAAGGAATGTACAAGTTTCACCAACAGAAGTAAAAATTATTTACTATCCACGGTAATTACAGAGTTACTACACGGAAAGTCCCAGAGTTACTGGCGATAGTTATGGGATGTCATTTACTATGGTAAATGGTAATTGGTCAAAGTGGGGTGCACATGTGGAGGAATAATCTATTTTTAGTGTTATGACACACGTCATAGATGTTGTAAGAAGGTGTAAGAGATTCTATGACAACTGTAAGTTGTCATAAGAATCTATGACACTTATAATAGCATATGACACGTCATAAGATGCTGTAAGTGGCTATTTTTGGCCCCAAGGTGTTCAAGCTTGCATGGGCACATTTTTTCAAGTGTAGGATGCATGTATGACAAAATTTATGACCCTGTAAGAGCCTATTCTTGGCCATGGACGCCCAAGGTTGTATTGTTGACTCTTGACAAGTGTTATGAGCTTGTAAGAAGTCATTTAATGTCTTGAGCTCATGTAAATTCTATATAAACCATAGCATAGTAGATGAGAGGCATATAATAGTTTATAGGTACCCAGGTTCTGCTAGAGTGAAGGTTGAAGGACAGAGGAAGTGAATGTATTTGTAATCTCCTTTTGTGAAGATAGTACAACTTGGCCTCTTTTCTTGGTGGAGTTTTTTACCCGAAAGGGTTTTCTCCACATTAAACACTTATGTTATGTGCTTCATTCTGCTTCTGGTATATTTCTGTATTGTGGGTTTATGTTTTTTTAGAATCTCCATTGTTAATAGCACACAGTTAAAGATTGCTGAAATTTATCTTGAATTAGATTTCCATTGAAGTAGTGTTGCTTTCATTTCTAATAATTGGTATTAGAGCCTGACCAACTTTGACTCTTGGGTGGTAGTGTGGAAGTTGTAGCTGCAATGGGAGATTTGGTTGTGTTTGTTTTTGTAGATCTTGTGTTGTTATTATGGTTGCATCCACCATTGCATCAACCTCTCGATTGGACATTGAGAAGTTCAATGGGATGGGGTATGAGTTGTGGAAGTTAAAAATGAAAGATTTGTTGGAAGAAAGAAACCAATGGTTGGCTGTTCAAAAAGAGAAGAAACCCGATGATGTCTCTCAAGATGAGTGGGATAGACTAGATAAGAAGGCACGAGGAACCATCCAGTTGTGTCTTTCAGACTCTGTCCCATTGAATGTCGCAAAGGAAGAGACTGCATACAAGTTGTGGAAGTGGTTGGGTGAGATCTATCAAGCCAAGAGTATGGTAAATAAACTTTATTTAAAAAGAAAATTGTTTTCCATGAAAATGCGAGAAGGTGAATCAGTTGCAGAGCATTTAAATTCTTTTAATTTGTTAGTGAGTCAGCTTGATTCAGTAGATGTTGAGGTTAGTTGAGGAAGATAAATGTATCTTACTTCTTTGTTCTTTACCTGAGTCTTGAGAGAATGTTATCCTTGCTATCATTGCTAACCTTGCGGATATGAAGTTGGATGCTCTTGTTTCAGTGCTACTGTCACAAGAATTGAGGAAGAAGAGTTCAGATAGTTCAGGGGATGCTCTCAGTGTTAGGGGAAGGTCTAAGGAAAGAGGACCTAAAGGAGATTAGAAAGGGGCTAAGGACAAGTCCAAGGGTCAGTCTAAGACTCCTAGTAAAAGGAACAGAGTTAAGTGTTGGAATTGCGGTAAAAGGAGACATGTGAAGAAGGAGTACAAAAACCCTAAGAAATAGTGGGAGAGTTCTTCGGATAAGTCCTCGAATGCAGGTGAAGAAGTTTTACTTTTTGCATGTAATCTTGTTTCTAATGATCACTAGTTGGTTGACTCAAGATGTTCATTTCATATGACCCCGCATAAGGAATGGTTCTCCACATATGAAGAATATGATGGATGTAATATCTACCTTGGTGACAACTCTTTATATCCAATTGTCGGGAAAGGAAAGGTATTGTTGTGTTTCAGTTATGGGAGGATTAAAACCCTCCCTGGTGTTTTGCATGTTCCTTGATTAGTTAGAAATCTGATTTCAGTTTTGAAGTTGAATGATTTGGGAATGCATGTGACATTTGATAGGCATGGCTGCAGATTGGTGAGAGGGAACTTGGTGGTAGCGAAAGGGAAGAGATTCAGGAAATCGTTTATGCTTGAAGCCACTACAGTTTATAATGCCTCCTATGTATCTGAGACTAATACTGAAAAAGCATGTATGTTGTGGCATTGTAGATTGGGCCACACAAGCAATAATGTATTAAAAACTATTAAGAATAAAAATTTGTTGGATGGTTTCTCCTATTCTGATGAGCACTTTGATTTCTGTGAGCATTGTGTGTTTGGTAAACAAAATAGAAAATCATTTCCTTCAGGAAGCAATAGAGTAAAAGAGAAGTTAGAAATTATTCATATGGATGTGTTTGGACCTATGGATAATGAATCTATCAGAAAATCTCATTATTTTGTACCCTTCATTGATGATGTATCCATATTTACATGGATTTATTTTATGAAGTATAAATTTAAAGTTTTCACTAAGTTTAAGGAATTCAAAGTCTTAGTAGAGAACCAATCAGGTTTAAAGATAAACATATTAAGATCTGACAATGGAGAGGAATATTGCTCTAAGGAATTTGATGAGTTTTGCAAGCATGTAGGTATAATAAGACAAAAGACAACTCCGTATACACCACAGTAGAATGGTGTTACAGAAAGGATAAATTGAACAATTATGGAAAGGGCCAGAAGTATGCTTAGTGATGCATAGTTGGATAAATACTTTTGGGCAGAGGTTGTGTGTATTGCTTGCTACTTGATAAACAAATCTCCTTCTAAGGCTCTTGATTCGACACCTTATGAAGTGTGGACAGGTAAGAAACCTTTTGTTTCATATTTAAGGGTTTTGCCTGTGAGGCTTTTGTTCATGTGCCTAAGGAAAAGCAATCTAAGTTGGATCCAAAGGCTGAAAAGTGTACATTCATTGGATATGGTGATAATGTCAAAGGTTATAAGCTTTGGAATCTACTAACCCGCAAGAATATCTTTTTTAAAGATGTTATTTTTAGGGAACTTAGAGCTATTTCTGAACCTGAACAACCAAAAGAAAAAGAAGAAAAGGTAAAGAAGGTGCACTTTGATTTAGAGCAACAAGATGCACCTCAGGAAGAACAAAATGATGGATTGGGGGGTGAAGAAGAAGAAGATTCAAGTAGTTCTGATGAAGATGAATCTATTATTACAAAAGAAGTTAGTGCAGATGATCATGCAGAAGAACACGTAGAGTCTCTTACTCCACCCTTGAGGAGATCCACAAGACAACAAAATCTAGTTGACAAGTATAGCCCACCAGATTTCCATTGTGTATATGCTTTATTGAGTACTAACAATGAACCTAGATCCTAGAGGGAAGCTATTTCTGCAGATGATAGTGAGTCTTGGTAGTTAGCCATGTAGGAGGAGATTATGGCTTTAGACTCTTGTAACACATGGGATCTTGTTCATTTACCCAAAGGAAGAAACGCCATAGGATGTAAGTGGGCCTTCAAGAAGAAGTTTGGAGCAGATGGGTCATTGGAGAAGTTCAAGGCTAGACTGGTAGCCAAGGGCTACTCCCAGAGAGAGGGAGTTGATTTTGGTGAGATATTCTCTCCTGTTGCTAAATTAACTTCTATTAGATTTATCTTATCCATTGCTATAGCTTATGATTGAGAGATTGAGCAAATGGATGTTAAGACTACATTCTTGCATGGAGATCTTGAAGAAGAAATTTATATGCAACAACCTACAGGTTTTGAGGTAAAAGGAAAAGAATATTGGGTTTGCAGGTTAAAGAGGTCTCTTTATGGTCTGAAACAATCCCCCAGAATGTGATAACAAAAGTTTGACTCATTTGTTTTGAAATTGGGTTTTGTTAGAAGCAAGGAGGATCACTATTATGATATTTTATTTCAGGGTTTAACTGTGTAGTTTTTTGAGTCAAACACATGACCCATATTTCATGAGTAGTGGTTCACATGAACCCATCTCTCATGTTAATGAATGGTCCACTTAGCACTCATTGCATCTAGGTGATGCACACAGGGGTGAAGCATCGGGACTTCCCGGGAGGTCACCCATCCCATTACTACTCTGACTCAAGTGCGCTTAACCATGGAGTTTTCCCCAAGGTCAAGGTCACTTAGCTTGCTACCCCATTTGCATCTATATTGGTTATTGTGTTGATCAGTATGTTTACATTTATTGTGTTGATGGTTCTATATTGGTTATTGCTTTATATGTTGATGACATGTTTTTCAACAATACTAAGGGTATGCTCAATGAGCTTAAAGCCCAACTTTCAGGTGCATTTGAGATGAAGGATCTTGGTGCTGCAAGGTATATTTTGGGAATGGAGATCAGGAGGGACAGAGTTAACAAAAAGCTTTGGTTGTCACAAAGTAAGTATGTGAATTCTATTTTACAAAGGTTTAGTTTGCAGGACTGTAACCCAGTTAGAGTTTCTTTACCCACTGGTACTAAGATTTCATTAGATATGTGTCCAAAGACTGAGGATGATCTTGAGGATATGTCTAATGTGCCATATGTTAGTGCTGTAGGGAGTTTGATGTATGCAATGGTTTGCACTAGACTAGATATTGCCCAAGTAGTGGGAGTTTTGAGCAGATTTATGTCTAATCCTGGTAGATAGCATTGGAACTATGCAAAGAGGGTGTTTAAACATCTTACAGGTACTCCCGACCATTGTTTGGTTTATTCTGGTATTGATAAATCTTTGGACATACAAGGTTTTGTTGATGTAGATTGGGCAGGTGACTTGGATAGTCGAAGGTCCACTAGTGGCTATGTATTTACTTTGTTTGGAGGTGCAGTGAGTTGGATGAGTAAGAGGTAGCCCACAGTTGCTTTGTCCACCACAGAAGCAGAGTATATGGCTGCTACTCATGTCTCTAAGGAGGTAGTTTGGTTGAGGAGACTGGGTGCAGTATTGGTTTTGATTGCAGGATCATTCAGATTGGTTGTGATAGCCAGAGTGCTGTTTGTTTGGCCAAGAATCCCATGTATCATGCTCAGACTAAGCATGTTGATGTTCAGTATCATTTTGTTCGAGAGTTGATTGTAAATGGAGAGATTGAGCTAAAGAAGATAGACTCTCAAGAGAATGTTGTAGATTCATTGACCAAGCCTATGAGCACAGAGAAGTTCATGTGGTGTAGAGGCCATGGGCCTTGTTTCTAGTGCCTGATTATTTTTCATTTGATTTCCTATGGGTTGATTTACAATGTATAATGTCAAGTGGGAGAATGTTGGGATAAGGTGCCATTAACCTTGTAAATCCCAATATTGTATTTATTCCATTTATTATTTGTAATTACCCATAAGGGATGTACAAGTTTCACCGATAAAAGTAAAAATTATTTACTGTCCACGGTAATTACAGAGTTACTACATGGTAAGTCCCAGAGTTATCAGAGGTAGTTATAGGATGTCATGTACTATGGTAAATGGTAATTGGTCAAAGTGGGGTGCACATGTGGAGGAATAATCTATTTTTAGTGTTATGACACACATCATAGATGCTATAAGGTGTAAGAGATTCTATGACAATCGTAAGTTGTCATAAGAATCTATGACACTTATAATAGCATATAACGCGTCATAAGATGCTGTAAGTGGATATTTTTGGCCCCAAGGTGTTCAAGCTTGCATGGGCACATTTTTCCAAGTGTAGGATGCATGTATGACAACATTTATGACCCCGTAAGAGCCTATTCTTGGCCATGGACGCCCAAGGTTGTATTGTTGACTCTTGACAAGTGTTATGAACTTGTAAGAAGTCATTTAATGTCTTGAGGTTGTGTAAATTCTATATAAACCATAGCATAGTAGATGAGAGGCATATAACAGTTTATAGGTACCCAGGTTCTGCCGGAGTGAAGGTTGAAGGATAGAGGAATTGAATGTATTTGTAATCTCCTTTTGTGAAGATAATACAACTTGGCCTCTTTTTTTGGTGGAGTTTTTTACCTGAAAGGGTTTTCTCCACGTTAAACACTTGTGTTATGTGCTTCATTTTGCTTCTGGTATATTTCTGTATCGTGGGTTTATGTTTTGTTACAATCTCCATTGTTAATAGCACACAGTTAAAGATTGCCAAAATTTATCTCAAATCAGATTTCCATTGAAGTAGTGTTGCTTTCATTTCTAAAATGTACTAGACTAGACATTGCCCAAGTAGTGGGAGTCCTTAGTCAGTTTATGGCTAATCTTGGATGGGTACATTGGGAAGCATTAAAGAGAGTGTTCAGATATTTGCAGGGTACTTCCAAGTTTTCCCTATGTTATCATGGTCATCCTATAGAACCTCTGCATTCTATGAGTATTCAAGGATTTGTGGATTCTGATTGGGCGGGTGACATTGACAGCAAGATATCCACCAGTGCTTATGTGTTTACTAGGTTTGGTGGTGCAATCAGTTGGATGAGTAAGCAGCAACCTGTGGTCTCTTTGTCCACAACATAAGTAGAGTATATGGTAGCTACTCATGCTTGTAAGGAAGCCATTTGGCTTAAAAGATTGTGTTCAGATATTGGTGTTGATGTAGGACAGATTACTATCTATTGTGATAGTCAGAGTGTGATTTACTTAGCAAAGAATCCAACTTTCCATGCCAAAACAAAGCATATTGATGTATAGTTTCATTTTGTGCGAGACATGGTGGAGGATGGGAAGGTGACATTGGAGAAGATAGACACTTTGAAGAATGTTGCGGATGCATTGACGAAACTAGTGGGCACATATAAGTTCAGATGGTGTTAAGAGTCTATGGGCCTCTCGACCTATAGCAGTTAATCATGTTATTTCTATTGGCTCTTGCAAGGTATTCGACAAGTGGGAGAATGTTGGGAATTAAGGTGTCTCAACCTTGGTAATTCCTAGCATCGGTTATTTGATTATTTATTTGCCTATGTTGTAATTTATGTTGCACATCCTATTTTGTCATTTAGTATGAAGTGGCATGGTGTGTTGTCACTCCACTTGGAATGTGACTAGGATGGTCAACTCATCCCATGTGGATATAGGCATCCCATATTGTGGTAGAGGTTTTCTACCATGTGTTGGCATCTTGTGTAGTGTGTATGGAGTTATGATGTGTAAGTGTTATGTTGGATTCCTATGATAGATTTTATGATGCGTAAGAGTCAAGAATAGAAGGTTCTATGACAGGTGAAGACATGTATCGAAGAGAATCTTTGAGGAAGGCATCTTTGGGTGCCCAAGGTGGGTTATGACATGTTGTAAGAGGAATATGCTATTTTTAGTCAGTTTATGACATATTCTCTTATAGTTGTAAGTGCTGTCATGTATGACAGATTCTATGACAACTGTAAGGTGCGTAAGAGCACCTGTCATAGTCTATCTTGGGATTAGGCGCCCACATTGGGAAGGCATGTTGTGACAAGTGTAAAAAACCTTGTTGTAATGTTGGACAAGTGTCCTTAGGCATGGGTAATGGGCCATGGGGCCAAGTTGGATGCCCATATCTAGAAGCTTCTCATTTTGCCTTGTAAACTTTATAAAAATAGGTGCTTGGATGGGAGATGCATATAGTTATTGACAGGTACTATTATGCTGCCAGAATATCTCTAGATATGAGTGTCAAAGACTCCTAAAAGAGTATTGGATCTGAAATTGTATTGTAATCTATTATTGTTTACTGTAATACATTTGAGCTGTGCTTTGTAGTGTGGGGTTTTTCTCCCGAAAGGTTTTTCCCCACGGTATATCTTGTCTCTCTCTCTCTCTCTTTATGTGTTGTGTTGCTACTATAATCTTTATGTTATGTGATTAACATTGCTGCAATTGTAAGGATTTAAAAGAATTTGCATACTATTCCCCTCATTAGGTTGGTGTAGGAAGTGTGTTCTGCGTACCTTGCTTCCTTTCAAAATAGATATTTATCCGACTTGGAAATAGAGATCAAAAAGTTAAATGTTGGTGCCATTACTATAGCGTGTGGGTTTCTTAAGTTTGGGTCCTGACCTATTTTTGGGTCGACCTAAGGAGGTGTAATTGAGCCTTGTTTCAAGTAGTTCTAACATGGAAATTGTTTGTTTTATAGTTCAATTTAAAAGAATGATCAGGTTGTGCTTTTGGGGTGTGGATATTATGCAAGCATTGAATGAAAATATTTTGGTGTGTAATTTATGAAAGTCAAGAGAACATCAAGTGAATTGGCAAGGATTGATATGTGAAGTGTGTGATAGCGGATAGAGCATGAGGTAAATTGTATCATTCATATTGCAGAGGTTAAAGCCTCATTCTATAAGTTTTGTAGCACTTTAAGGAGTTGCTGCTTCCTTTGGGTTGGTGCCCATAAAGATGTGTATCATGAAGTTTTTGCTTCTTTGCTGGGTTGTTGCTCAGTTTGTTTTGAGATTGAAGTCTCTGGTAGGTTGGAGCCTATGAATTTTAAAAAAGGATTGCAGTCCTTCTCATGTTAAATTTCCTGTGGGTTAGAGCCTACAAAATATTATAATTCACTATTTCATTTTTGTGAGGTTGGATTTGGATAGTAAATCCAAGTAGCTTGCTAATCATTGTTTTTCCCTTCTAGGGTTTCCTTGTAAATCCAGTGTTATGGACTTTTGTGTGGATGTGTGAATTTTCTTATGCTTGCAAAGTTCCTTCAATTCTATTTGTTACAGTAGAGTTCATGTCAGTGCAGTAGAGGTCATGTCAGTGCAGTAGAATTGTTTTAAAAAGTGACATATATTGATTCACCCCCCTCTCAGTATATCCGTGTGTTTTAACAATTGGTATCAGAGCAAGGTTCCTTGTGCTACCTTACAAGTGAAGGTAGATATTGGATAAGAACACATGGCATAGGAAGGATCATCATCTAATAGAACACCTTATTTTGATGGATCTAACTACGCCTTATGGAGTATGAGGATGGAATCTTATCTTAGTTCCCTAGGGTATGATGTTTGGAGATTTGTGATTGATACTTATACTGCTCTTACACATCCTCTCATAAATCTAGCTGATAAGAAGGCTTATGGGAACAATTCCAAAGCTAAGAATGCTATCTTAAATGGTCTAGCTAACTCAGAGTTTGTCAAAGTAATGCAGTACAAGACCGCTAAGGATATATGGTATAAACTCAAAAGTCTCAATGGAGGGGATGATAAAGTAAAGCAAGCAAAATTGTAGACCTACAAGGCTGAATTTGAAAATCTAAAGATGAAGAAAGAAGAGAACATTGTTGACTATCTTCTCTAAGTAGATAAGGTTGTAAATGCTATCAGAGGTCTTGGTGAAGAGGTGGTGGATTCAACAGTTGTGAAGAAGGTACTGAGAACACTTCCTCAAAGGTATGATTCAAAAGTTTTTGCTATTGAAGAAGTAAGAGATTTAAATACATTCAAAATGGATGAATTATTTGGTTCACTCACTACCTTCGAAATGAGAAACATAAGCAAAGGAACATCTGAGAAGGAAGCTCCTTTCAAAGCATCTCAGAAAAATGAATCCGAGTCAAGTGATGCATCTAATAATGAGGAAGCCAACTTTGTAAGAAAGCTAAAGAAGGGATCAGGCAAGTACAAAGGTAAAATACCTTTAAAGTGTTTCAACTGTGGTGACATTGGCCATTATGCAAATAAATGTCCTCTTAGAAAGAGTAAAGATAACAACAATGGTTTCAATAGATCTGACTTTAATAATAAAAGCCTTTACTCCAAGGATGACTATAGTTCAATAGAAGAAGCAGACAACTACCCATCAGAAGATGGAAGAGATGACGCCCTATTCATGTCTATGGAAGTCTTGGACAACTCAGATAGTGCTGCTAATAATGAAGAAGACATAATAGTTATTGATAAATAGGAATTGGAAGTTGATTTTGAAGGTCAACTAATCACTTCACTTGAAGACTTGGATTTAGCAAGGGAGGAAAATGAAAAACAAAAGGTTAAGCTCAAAGAATCAAAAGAGATAATCGTTAGCTTGAAGATTCAAATTGAAGAAGGAAAAAGAATCATAGACATGGTAAACACTGCATTCAAATCCAAATCAGATGAGTGTTTAAAACTTGAAGAAGAAATTGTCTCATTGAGAAAGGAAGTTGAAAAGGTTCATGCTCAGCTGAGTAAGAACATTAAGCTTAGAAAGAGATCTAAAATTCTATATGATATAATAAACATTCAGAGACCTCTTTTCATAAAATTAGGCTTGGGCTATGTTGAAGAAGTCTCACAACCTCCTACTCCTACAAAGAAGACTAAATCAGAAGAGACAATACAAAATGAAGAAATTCCAATGAAAAAGGAGAGTACAAAAATTAAAGAAATCAATTTCATCCCTGTCATCTCTCAAAGAAGAAAATTTAGAAGATCAACACCTGCAAGACAAACATTCATGAACAGGTTCAATTATGCTTTCTCTAGTTATTGTTTCAGTTGCAATCAATATGGTCACAAAGCCATTGAGTGCAGATCGAGAATGAGGAGAAGTAATTTTGTAAGTAGAAATTCTTTTGCCCCTTTGTTTGATCACAACATAATATGTTATATATGCAACAAATTTGGGCACATAGCAAGGTACTGCAGAAGCGGACTAGCTAAATCAGAATCACAAAAAAATGGCATCAACAATGACAATGACATTGTTGTAGATCATAAGACAGATCAAAATATAGATCAGAAGAAGGAATGGAAAATTAAGAAGAACAATCATGAAGGTGAAAACTCAATGATTGTCCAAGATGTATTTTATGCACAAGGGCAAGGAAATCCTTGGGTTATAAACAACGATTGCTCAAGTCACATGACAGGAGATAAAAGTAAGTTTATTTGGCTTGATAAATGGAATGGCGGATCAATTAAGTTTGGTGACAACACTACTACAAAAATATGTGGAAAAGGTGCAGTAAGAATTGATGGAAAGAATAGGAGAGAAGATGTTTTATATGTAGAAGGTCTTGAGCACAATCTTCTTAGTGTAAGTCAGATGTGCAAGAAAGGATATAATCTCATTTTCAATGCAGAAGGTTGTGAAATCGAAAGAGCAAGCACATGTAAACTTGTAGCAGAAGCAAGCAAGACTGAAAAAAATTTGTATAATCTCAGTGAAGTCAAAGGAAGGATTTGCCTTCTAGGATAGACAGACAAGAGTTGGTTATCGCATAAGAAGTTGGGAGTGATATCACTCTCACCAAATTAGTAAAGATGCATGATAGAGCATCTATATAGGGGGAGCAACACAAGGCATATCAATCATCCCTGTTTCGAGAGTGGCTACCTCTCAGGGGGAGCAGGTAGATAAAAGGCAATTTAGATACTTAGAGTTCAACATGGTGAGGAGAAACTTCAGGCTTGTTTCCGGTTGTAGTAAGGAAAGAGATTACATCCCTTTTCCATTGATGTCAAAGGGGGAGAGAGTTCAGAAGTTTGTATAACAACTCAGGGAGAGATAGAGTAAGGGGGAGCAAGTGCAAAAGAAGTAGTTTTGTGTTGTGTGTTGCCATCAATGACAAATAGGGAGATTGTTGGAAGTGTTGTCATTGATGTTAAAGGAATTTGTCCAAGTGTTGTCATTGTTGTGGCTAAGGTAAAGAAGAAGTGTAATGAAGAAAAGTTTCTAAGATAGAAAGGAAGAAAAAGTCTCTAAGGCTCAAGTTTTACCTTTAGTTGGCAAAACGTTTGGTTCCCAAACTTGTAAGTTCACCGACAACCAATTTTGTTGATAATAAGTTGTCAATGAAAAATCTAAGGCATGAACGATTTCTGCCTTCAGTCGGCAAAGTCTTCAGTTCGCGAACTAGCTCGTTGTTTCATAGCTCACTAATTTTCTGATTCACCGACAAAGGAGAACGTGAAGAATCACGAGTTCGTAAGTTCACCGATTTGTTGATTCACCGACAGAGGCGTGAGGAAGAAAAGTTATAAGCTTGAAGTGTAAGGTTTGTGCTATTGACAAAGTTTATGTTTTGTGAACTAGTTCATGAGTTCATCATTTCGCCAATTCATTGACTAGGCGACATAGGGCTCAAAGGTCAAAGTTCATGTTTTGACAATTTTGCCGATAAAGGAGATCCTGAAGACAAGGATTGTAAAAGTATAAGTTTGTGGTATAAGTTCGTGGTTTGGATATTTTTTTGATAAAGGAGGGAAGCTTGCTCGTGGTTCAAAGGAAAGTTGGCAAGTTGTTGGGAAAGGCTTTGGTTCGCAAAGGGGTTTGTTTGGTGACAAAGAAGTTTGCCGATAGGTGACTTTGCCGACAAGCGACTTTGCCGATAAAGGCAAAGGGTGTTGAGATGAAAGTTTGTAGAATATGGATTTCACTGATAAAGGCTTTTAAGGCTAATCTTGTAAAAGTGTTCAAAGAGATGGTTCATCAAAAAGGGATTTTGGCAATAAAGGTGTTGGAGGGCAAGTTTGTGAAAATAAGATTTTGTCAATAAAGGTGATGACCATAGTTTGTAAAAGTGACATTTTGCTGATAAAGGGTTGGAAGAAGAGTTGGTATGATATCGGTATAAAGAATTGACATATTCAAATTAAAGATTTGAATATATGTTTTAAGGCCAACTGGTAAGTTGAATTAATGCTGGTATAATGGCTAGTATGCTCAAAGATTTAAATATATATTTCGCTGACTTGGAAATAGAGATCATAAAGTTAAATGTTGGCGCCATTACTGTAGCATGTGGGTTTCTCAGGTTGAAATTCCTATGGGTTGGAGCCTACAAAATATTGTAATTCACTGTTTCATTCTTGTGAGGCTGGATTTGGATAGTAGATCCAAGCAACTTGCTCACTGTGGTTTTTCCCTTCTAGGGTTTCCACGTAAATCTGGTGTTATGGAATTTTGTGTGGATGTGTGAATTTGCTTATGCTTGCAAAGTTATTTCAATTCTATTTGTTGCAGTAGAGATCATGTTAGTGTAGTAGAATTGTTTTAAAAAGTGGCATATATTGATTCATCCCTCCTCTTAGTATATCTGTGGGTTCTAACACATTTCTAGTAGATGAAACTAAACTAAAAGCTATGTTGTAATCTCCATTTTTAGGTGTTTCCTCTAATCTCCTTAGGTTGATATGGTGTTCTCACTTGATCCAATGTGTTCTAGGGCATTAATCAAAGATTCAAATAGTCTTGAAGATGATGAACCCATTCCAATCCATATTAGCACAAGAAAAATGTAAAAGATATGATCATGTTAGCACAACAAAAATGTAGTAATGGGATAGATATCATCATCTAAAACAACAAAATATAATCTTGTAAGCACATGTATCTAGTGTTTAAGTAGACAAAATATAATGGAAAAACACACCTTAAAGAATGTGTTCCAAAAATCACATTAAATGGTTACCAAACTAGGGTTCTTAATCAAAGGGTGACAATTCAAACCTATAACTAATGCTAAATGATTCAAGGCCTCTACAACTCATACTAGAAGGTAACAAACCTCAGCAAGACCATGATAATATTGTTAAATATCTGAGACCAAACTTTACATGTTATGAGCCTAGTTGAAACTCACCTTTTATGATGATTTTTGGAAAAAATGGAAGGATCTGTTGTTGTTTTAACTATTGCATCTATGGTAGAAGTTTCAAAATGGATTAAATTTCACATTTTTAGACTTACACTGTGGTTTCATGGTCTTCCATGCATGTTTGATTAATGTTTGTGTGTAGGGATATTACCTATGGCTACTAGGGTTCTTGTCTTTAGTATTACATCATGGGCTTGCCTTTTTCTAATGAATCCATGAAGTTATCCTATTGAGTTAGTCATTAGATCATCAAGGAAGGCATTATGAGGATACTATGATGGTGTCATGAGTGGAGGGTAACCTTGTCGAGCATACAAAACCCTCATTATCATTGTTAAAAGCATGCAAAATTGTGACAATCCTAAGATTGTAGCAGCAACAAGAAGATGTCTTTTTCATAAGCAGAGACCATGGTTTTCATCAATAGTGTTCTCCCTATGTCTCTCTCCCTATGTGTTAAATTACATTGGTCACTAATGTAGGTGCATAGAATGTGGGTAAGAATTCCATCTTTTGAAATAGGCATAAAGAACAAGATTGCAAATTACAAGTTCCATGAATAATTTGTATAAAAATAACCATTATTATTTTATGTCCAAAATGAACACCACCACTAATAAAAGAACCACTCACCTAATTCTATGCATGTTTTGGGGTGTTGTATCACATGTATACTTGTTGTTAAGCACATATACAACTTGTAGTGGTTTATTGTCACATGTTGTAAGCCATGTATGTGAAGATGAAAACATAGTTTATCCATTTGCATGAGAAAGTAAGGGATATAACATGTATTGATGGCATGAGAAACACTACTACATATTCTTAACTATTGTAAATATGCATCTTCTTATTTCATCATGTTGTGATTCATTGTAGCATGAATCACTTGTAAGCATGTACAATTATAACATGTTATGCACATCACAAATGAAGGCATGTTGTAACTCCAACACAAGTTGATATAAACATGGGGGAAATGTTGTATCATGGAATGCAATGATTGCAAGATATGCACAAAATGGATTTTTTGATAAGGATTCAAAAAAACTTTCAAGAAAATGTAATTGGTGGGTGTAAATCTAAATTCCACAGCCTTATCCAACATCCTCCTTGCCTATGGCAAAATGGGACCTTCGGAATAGGGTGTGGAAAACCATCAAAGCATAAAGGATATAGAAATTTTGTTAGATGTTATATTTGCAGCTGCCCTTGTAGACATGTATGCAAAGTGTGGAAGCATAAACAAGGCATGTGATTAGTTTTGCATGACACCTCAAAGAGATGCCATCTCATAAAATGAAATGATTGCAAGATATGCACAAAATGAATTTTTTGGAAAGGCTTTATAAACTTTCAAGCAAATACAATTGGCATGTGTAAAACCAAATTCCATAACCTTTGCAAGCATCCTTCTTGCCTATGCCAAATTAGGATATTTGGAACAAGGTATGGACAACCACCAAAGAATAAATGATATAGGATTTTTTTTAGATGTATTTGCAACTGCCCTTGTAGACATGTATGCAACTTGTGTGGAAATGTATGCAACTTGTGTGGAAGCATAGATAATGCATGTGAACTATTTGGCGTGATGCCTCAACGAAATGTTGTCTCATGGAATGCAATGATTGCAAGATATGTACAAAATGGATTTTTTGATAAGGCTTTAAAGAAACTTTCAAGCAAATGCAATTGGCGGGTGTCAAGCCAAATTCCACAACCATATCCAACATCCTCCTTACCTATGCCAAAATGGGATCTTCAGAATAGGTTGTGGAGAACCATCAAAGCATAAAGGATATAGGAATTTTGTCACATGTTCTATTTGTAGCTACCCTTGTAGACATGTATGCAAAGTGTGGAATCATAGACAAGATGCATGAACTATTTGACATGATGCCTCAAAGAAATGCAGTCTTATGGAACGTAATGATTGCAAGATATGCACAAAATGTGTATATATATATAATGTCATAAACATATAATGTCATGAAAATATACATAATCTCATATTTACATAATGTCATGAAAATAACATATAGTGTATATATCAAGCCATATAGGCATGTACAAATAAAGCCATATATGCATGTACAAATAATGCCATACATGCATATACAATGATATACATTGGTAACATACAAAAGTATGTTTACAAAGCCAAATAGGCATATGTAACAAAATGTCCCAAAATCACATCTCCTATGGACTACTATCAAGTAATCGACAACCCTTGTTAGGTCATGAAGATGGTGAACCAGTCAATGAATTTTGTTAGATGTTGTATTTGCAGCTGCCCTTGTAGACATGTATGCAAAGTGTGGAAGCATAGACAAGGCATGTGAATAGTTTTTCATGACACCTCAAAGAGATGCCATCTCATAGAATGAAATGATTGCAAGATATGCACAAAATGAATTTTTTGGAAAGGCTTTATAAACTTTCAAGCAAATGCAATTGGCATGTGTAAAACCAAATTCCATAATCTTTGCAAGCATCCTTCTTGCCTATGCCAAATTAGGATATTTGGAACAACGTATGGACAACCACCAAAGAATAAATGATATAGGATTTTTTTTAGATGCTGTATTTGCAAATGCCCTTGTAGACATGTATGCAACTTGTGTGGAAGCATAGATAATGCATGTGAACTGTTTGGTGTGATGCCTCAACGAAATGTTGTCTCATGGAATGCAATGATTGCAAGATATGCACAAAATGGATTTTTTGATAAGGCTTTAAGAAACTTTCAAGAAAATGCAATTAGCGGGTGTCAAGCCAAATTCCACAACCATATCCAACATCCTCCTTACCTATGCCAAAATGGGATCTTTAGAACAGGTTGTGGACAACCATCAAAGCATAAAGGATATAGGAATTTTGTCACATGTTCTATTTGTAGCTACCCTTGTAGACATGTATGCAAAGTGTGGAAGCATAGACAAGACACATGAACTATTTGACATGATGCCTCAAAGAAATGCAGTCTTATGGAACGTAATGATTGCAAGATATGCACAAAATGTGTATATATATAATGTCATAAACATCTAATGTCATGAAAATATACATAATCTCATATTTACATAATGTCATGAAAATAACATATAGTGTATATATCAAGCCATATAGGAATGCACAAATAAATCCATATATGCATGTACAAATAATGCCATACATGCATATACAACGATGTACTTTGGTAACATACAAAAGTATGTTTACAAAGACAAATAGGCATATGTAACAAAATGTCCCAAAATCACATCTCCTATGGACTACTATCAAGTAATCGACGACCCTTGTTAGGTCATGAAGATGGTGAACTAGTCAATGAATCATCCTCTCTCGCTTGTCCACTAGATTTCCTCAATAGAGATTTTTGAAGTTCCACCTGTTAATACAATCAAACAATATCAACATTAATATAGACAATATTCAAAATATATAACATGACATATGCAATCAATCACTTATCACTATCTAGTGATCCTTCTCAATCATTTTTTTTGTCTCTCTTCATCTGTCACTAGACAGGTTGGAGTTGTGACCTCCTGTGAGAAGCATGGAGAAGCAAAATTGAGTAAAAATGAATATCATTTATGTAAATTAAATGACGTGAGATAAAATAAGAAATACAAAATGACATTTACATGTTACTGGCTCATACCTCGGTTAAAGGATTTGCAGACAAAACAACTGTAGCAATGCCCACCTCCGCTGATTGATGAAGATGAGGAGTCCGCATATTCAACATCTGAAAATAGAGTTCAAGGTTATTTAACCAAAATAGATACATAACATTATTTAAATGCATAATGATTAGAAATGGTAAAATTTACCTCAGTGAAAGTGCCTCTGCCTGAAGACCAAGGAAATGATCCTGATGGTGATGCTTCAACATCCACCTGTTCATCATCAAATTGTAACTAAATAAGATTACTATTTATATATGACAAAAAGTTTACATGTACTATATTTACGATCTTGTGATAAATTACATACCTGTTGATTGGACCTCCTCTCATAACCCTGCACTGGATGACAAACAAATGTAGGATGAATACTTTAACCTTAGAATTTCATAGTGCAGACAATTACATACATTAATTTTGACTTATAATATCTACTCATATAATTAATTAGAGATTTCAAATACAAATATATTATATTGCAGAACCTTGTAAAAAATTACCCAGGAGTCAATACCAAATGTATGTTGTAAGAGGTCATATGTGAGAATAATATCATCCAATATGGATGTGTCCATCTCCTGCTGCTGCCCCTGCATTGCATCGTCTTGACACTCTGGAATGTCTGCACCTTGGGTCCCAGCATCACACAATGCCCCACATGACCTGCAAAGATGGGGGACTGACGACACTACTACTCTCACCCTCTCTAGCCTAGGAAAGATCACTGCCATGCTGTACTAAAGTCTAGGTGAGGTAACTTAGGGAATACAGTGTCTCCACCTCAACACTCTCCTTCAAAGTCGAAGGGAGTGAGACATGTTGTTTCCTCATAATGGGTCTCGGTGGACGGTCCTGGGCATAATGTACACCCTCTCTATCCTGTACAGAGCCATCACCTCTGCCTTGGAACTCCTATATGCCAAAGTAGTTTGGGATGTCATCGAGAACAAACTCACAGTGGAGTTTCTTCAAAAAATATTGGGGGACCTCATTATTATTACAAGGGAGGTTATCAAAAACCATGTACCATCTATCCCAAAAGTTTTGGGATATTGCTTCATGCACACACCAATGAATTGGGAATCTTTTGCAACTCCCATGTAATGGTTGTTCTGTTTTAGGAGTGATGCAAAGTGCACATAGTTCGCTTTTCAAAATTTTCTTATCTTTGACTTGTTTATGTATGATAATTTATCGGTATAGAATTGCTGACACTCCTCCCTATAGTCCTTCCAATCGGTGAGTTGCTTTGTAACTGATTCAATATGAGAAATAATCGACTATAGTGAAGTAGCAAGGGTTCTCCTATGATTGTTGCTTGTGTTAGTGTAGGTTTTTATTTCCTTAGGGATATTTCTTTTTCCTACACATTATTAAGCTTGATTAGGTTTATTAGATGTGGTTAATATGAGGACACATGGAAAAATACATCAACTACACGTGTAACTCTCTCCCACACATGGGTAGTTGAGTTACACACCTTCTTTTGGCTTTTTGTGCCACCTCTCATAACCACTATTTTATCTTTACCTGAGTATGTTATGGGGTAGTTGGGTTTCTCACCCTCTTTTGGCTTTATGTGCCACCTCCTTTCTGTCTTCACTTGAGGAGGTTATGCCACATGTTTTGTCATTTACCAAGTAGGTAAAACGTCCCACCTTTTATGGGTAGTAGGAGTTAATGCACCTCTTGGATGTATATGCCCTATTTTTGCTATATATACAACACTCTACTCTCACTTTCACAGGTTCAATCCCAGTTCGGTGAAAGCTCCGTGAGAGTATCGAGAGTATTCTCAAATTCTCTTACTTTGTCTCTATTTTTCTCTCTCTTTAGATTCTCTCTCCATTTTGCTATTTTGATTTTTGATCATTTGTTGACTAGAGTGTATGTGATCTATGACTGACATAAGATCCTAGCTCGGTTCTCGGTTCTCGTAGAATCTAACATGGTATCAGAGCCTGTTTGTTCAAGATTTAGTTCATTTTTTGTAATCTTGATATTTGAGAGATTTGAGACTCTTAGATTGCTAATATTTTCTAAAAAACATAGTATGTTCTTCTCTTGCATCCTCGGATGATCTGGAGAGTTAGAACAATTTGAAGGAAAATAAGTAGTTATATTAATCTGGCATGCATATTTGTGTTTTTGTGAGATCTAGGTGATTGCAGCATTTATGGTAATCCTGGAGGCATTTTTAGCATCTCCATAGTGTCCAGAAGGCTCATAAAAGTCAATATTGGCTTTTATTTCACCAAAATCAGAGATTGGAGGACACAATAATAATTTAGAGTAAAAAATTTGAAATCTTTTTACTGGAGCTGTTTTCATTTTTGCTTCAGATAGCCAGCTTCCACTCACTAAAAAGAAAAATGATTTCTGGGTTTTGTTCCCAGGTCGAAAAACCATCTAGGTATCTATTAATTTTTGAATACATTTAATAAATGTTGCAAAAATTAAGTTAGAAACATGCGTGAGTCGTTACTGACAAGCAAATTCAGCATTTTTTTTCAAAAGTACATAACTTTTGCCTCAAGTGTTGGATTTTTGCAAACAAATACTTGACGAAAAGATGGAAATGAGAACTTTCTATCCACAGATTTTAAAAAAAAATTCCATCCCTTTTTATGAGATATTGCAAGTTGAAGTTGCTGCACATTTTTTCTTCAACATGCCATAACTTTCACCTCAAATTTTCATTTTTTAAAAACGAATAGGCATTGGAAAGGTATTGAAGAGTAATAAACAACTGTAAGGCTAATTTTTTCAGATTGTGTATCAGATTTAAATTGTACCAAAAATTGCAATTTTGGCCATTGTAGGCCTAGAAAGCATTGTATGCTGGTAAAAGCCTTGTAAGCGCACTGATTATAAAATGCCAACATTATAATATCTGGGGGGTGATTTTTGAGACTAGTGGAAAGGGGGGTGTCTTATGTGCTCTCTTTAAGTTACATCTTTTATGGGGTTATTATAATCATTTTGGGGGTTCATCATGGATTTCAGTTATTTCCATCCTTCTGTTGTTAAGTTAACATCAAAGAACTATTTGTCTTGGAAATAAGGGATAAAGAATCGATGCCTTGAGCAGGATCTATTGCCCTATCTCCTTGGACTCATTCCTGAGCCAAGTGACTATGAACAGAAGAATGCATGCTTTAACAATAATGACATGGTCTATGGACTAATATGTAATACTATTTTTGAGGATATTCTACATCACATAGAGCACACTGAGTGCTCTTTCACTGCTTGGACCATCATTCAGTAGTTGTATGAAGACTTTGGATCTTCATTTGATAGTGATGTTTCCTTGGATGACCAGGCTCTTGTGGATGATAGTGAGACTTCTTTTGCCCCATCTTGTGTGACATACATTGATACCCCATCTTCAGATACAACACTTGTTGCTTCATCAAATTCTAGAGATGCTTCTCTGAGAGCTTCCAGTGATTCTTTGTAGTAGGATCATTACAGTCTTCTTGATTGGGATTCCTATCTATTAGACATTACATCTTTGTTTGTGGAGTCTCACATTTCAGATTTGGAGGACACATTTGAGGGGTTATCTCTCCTCTTTCATGACAGTTCTTTTGTCCTTGCGCCTATTATTACTATAGAGTTCAGAGAGGCTTCACTGAGGGCTTCCAATGATTCTTCGCAAGACATCTCGTGGGATTTGCATTGTAGCCACATGGTGTGTATTGATATTCCACATCCATACATCAATTCTTCAAATCTTGCTCTTCAGTTTTCACATGATTTTGAGAGGTCACGTGTTTCAGTTAGGCCCAGGACTCCCAATTTAATTGTGACTCATTTCAACATCAGCATGACGACACTTGAGCAGAGTTATGAGATAAGATACATCATGAGGCTTCCTTCCTCACCTTGCTTCTTTAAGTGGGAGTTACTTCGACATTCACCATTGGAGTTGTTTCTTCCTAAGGGGAGAATTGTCATTTGCCACAAATGGATCATCTTCAACATTCATATATGGGCATCCGCCTTTAACATTGGAGCTACTTCATTGTGGGGGGGTTTCATATTCTCTTTCACTCTCTCTACTCTGGGGGATGTTTTATCTCTCTATTTAGGGGGGGGGTATTCCTTTGTGGGGGGCTTCTTCTCTTTTAGGGGATAATACTTTGTACATGGGTACCTCACCAGGCTTCACTTGTTGGGACCCATATCTTTTCACGCACCTAAGCTATGCTTAAGGGGGGTGTTAGTGTAGGTTTTTATTTCCTTATCGATATTTCGTTTTCATACACATTATTAAGCTTTCTTAGGTTTATTAGATGTGGTTAATACGAGGACACATGGAAAAATACATCAGCTACATGTGTAACTCTCTCCCACACATGGGTAGTTGAGATACACACCTTCTTTTGGCTTTTTGTGCCATTTCTCATAACCACTATTTTGTCTTTACCTGAGTATGTTATGGGGTAGTTGGGTTTCTCACCCTCTTTTGGCTTTATGTGCCACCTCCTTTCTGTCTTCACTTGAGGAGGTTATGCCACATGTTTTGTCATTTACCAAGTAGGTAAAACCTCCCACCTTTTATGGGTAGTAGGAGTTAATGCACCTCTTAGATGTATATGCCCTATGTTTGCTAAATATACAACACTCTACTCTCACTTTCACAAGTTCAATACCAGTTCGGTGAAAGCTCCGTGAGAGTATCAAGAGTATTCTCAAATTCTCTTGCTTTGTCTCTATTTTTCTCTCTTTTCAGATTCTCTCTCCATTTCGCTATTTTGATTTTTGATCATTTGTTGACTGGAGCGTATGTGGTCTATGACTGACATTAGATCCTGGCTCGCTTCTCGCAAAATCTAACAGCTTGTATTTAGATTTTTCAATGTTTCAACTAAGGATTGAAGTTGTTTTTTGTTTTATTCAACTTGGCTTAAATAATTTTGTTCGGTGTCATGTGGAGGGTGAGGACATGAAGGTGGAGTTTGAAGGTTTTGAGGTTGCTCTTCAGCAGGAATTTCAACATCTAGTTCAAGGTTTTACAATGATTCATTAACTAAAAAATTGAAAAGAAAAATTCAATTAAAACAACCAAAAATAACTTCATTTTGTTTTGAAATGAAGAAAATTGATAAAACCCTACCTTCTTTAGTTTCCTGACTTTGTTGCCCTCCTCCATGATGGGATTAGCAACATGACATGGTGTTCGATGGTCTTCTCCTTCAAATCTCTCAACACACACTTGCGTTAAAACACTAGTCATGTTTTGGATGCAATAGGAAAATGATAGTTAGAAAGTGAGGCCACAAGACTGTGTTTTTGCACTATATTTAGCAGTCTAAAACATGATCGTGTTATAACATGATCGCGTTATGGTTTCCTAGCACTAAAAAGTGGGATGACCACTTTTTTGCCCCCCCCCACCCCATCTTCATGCACACGCGCTATTAGCAACTTTTACATGTAAAATATATAAAAATCTTTAAATATACACATCCCTGAATAGATGAACAAAGCCCAATGGTGATCTCTTGACATGTGAGATAGCCCAAATTGCCTCTCATTCTTTTATATTATCTAGGGATAAAAACAAAAATTACAGTATTAAAACATCACACAACCACTATGGATATAAAAATATGAAAAAAATTTATCTAGAGAGAGGAACAATGAATTCTAAAATCCATGAATAGGTAAGAATAGAGTGTAGTTTGCCTTTCATTCGATAGGAAAAATATTGTTTTACAATCTTCTTACCCATAGAGTGATGAATGATGAATTTTATTGTACATGATGAGCCAAGTTGAGCTTTAGTGCTAAGCAGGATATCACATCCAGACAAGGGTCAAATAATTCCTACCAAAATAAAAGGAAATGGAATACTCTACATAGTATAGTGAGTTGTGCATTACAAAGATGAAAAAGCAGAGGATGGATGTTGGAGTGTGAGTTAGATACAAATAAATGAACCCAAGCTATTCCCTAAATTGCTTTGGTCTCTCAAATTAGATGATCCATCTATGTAAACTACCAAAGTAGGGGCAAAAACCATTAAATCTCCCAATTAAAACATTTTGCTTCAAGGTTTTTTCCATCCAAATCACCTCTTCATCTTGATAAAAAATTAATTTTAAAACCTTATTTGCTTTCTTAGCAATCACGCCTCCCTTCTAGATTTGAGATTTACTTCCTTTCCCATGCAAATCCATAACAGAAGGGACAAGATCTAAAAAATCATACTTTTTAAAAGTATGGACATTACCTCTACAAATGTCACTCTAAATTTATTTTTTTATGATTACCACATAAAGCATCAAGAAATGACTTAGGAGAGGTGTTCACATATTTTAAAAGAGCCATACAATTATCTTTCAGGAAACCGCATCATGAGGAGGGGTAGACTCCCACTTAGTAGTTACGCCAGGTTGAAACCCTATAGAGCATCCACGAGCCACATATATGCTACTAGAGTGTAGTTCAAGGAGGAGGAACTGAAGCCATTCACCCAATCACCATTTTACCTAGATAGGGGATGTTAGGGCTCTTTAGGGTATCCATCAAAGTAAGGGGTGGTGATGGGTATGATGTATGGTTCGACACAGAGGAAGGATTGTCATTGAATCACTTCGCTTCTCATAAGTGTTGTGTTAGGGTTTGACATTGATGGGATGATGAGATTAAGGTTTGATATCAATTCAAAATTGTGGGTATTCAAAAACCTTCCATACAAATGGGATCTCGTTTAGTCTCAAGGCTTGTCTAATGATGCGTTAAGCAAAGAAGTAAATTGGAGACCCATGTGCACAATCAATCATATTGGTTTTGGTTGTACAAGAGAGGAGGATAGTTTGAAAGTGCTTTGTGAATGTTAGGGAGGAGGGAAAAGGAAGGAAAAGGGTTATTGTACGGAGAAATTTTTAGGGAATGGTGGGAATAAAGCATGTGTAGGGATGGCTAGTGAAACAGGCATGTCTTTGGAATGGGCAAGACAAGGCAACTCTTGGAAGATGGAAAGGGCTAATGTTGGCAGAGGGTCATGGAAGGTGCCTTGGACTGATGACTTCAATCATCCTAAATTGAAATTAGAAATGGCCACTACCACTAATAATTAGTATTCAGTCATGAAAGCAACATAAGCACTAATTGTGAGGGTAGGCTTTACAAAAGGGACTCAAATCTTGAGCACACCTTCTTTTCCTTTTTAGGCACTAGCATCAACACTTCCACCTCCACCTAGGCAAGGAATGCATTCGCAACCACACTGGACTACCAAAAAACATAGAAATTCTTCACTTGGCTCCCACTCCAACAACCACATTTTGTTGACCTCAACGGGTTGGGTCACCCAAATGGGTGATGCAGTCAATGTTACAAAATGAAATTGGTAAATGAAAATCAAATTGATAGATTCTTACAAATGTGCTAACATGAAAAAATCAAATCTGAATAGAAATATTGTACATGACAGATTAGAAAAGATATGCTGATGTGAAAAAATAAAAGTTTGACGGCCTAAGAGTGCTTTTTTAACAAGCGTTTTGACGGTTGGAGACACTTCTCCGACTGACTTGCTAACAATAATATATCATATCAACTAAAAATAGTAAATTGTAGAGGCATATAATTTTAATAAAATAGTTATGTATATTAGTAAATAAAACACTAAATAGTTATGCATTTTAGTAAATAAAATATTAAGTAATAATTTTGAAATAATTATATAATTAAATAGTAGTAAATAATTTGTTTCAAATTTAGTGTGTGGGGTGTGTTCAAGTGGTTGGACCACTTGGTTATCATGATGGAGACTAAGGTTCAAATTCCCCAAGGACATGTTATTGTTGAGTGGTGTGTTGCATGTGTATGCCAAAAAAAATATTTTGTTTCAAATTTCATTATTATAGGTATTTTATCTATTTCAAAATATTTGTATGTCAATTTTAACTATTTTATTATGTTAAGAGGCATTTAATGTTAATAAGGCATGAATAGTCATGTTTTATCTTATACATAAAAAAATAAAACACAGAGTTGGCATATACAACTTAATCCTATTAAAAAATAATAAAAAAATACATATTTGCTAAAAAAATTACAAAAAAATCTAAGCCAAACTTTAACATCATATGCATTTGCCCACAAATGGATTTGATGATAGGTGCACATTCTAGAGGAAAAGGATGCCATCAAATCTTGTTATTGGCCATTCTTAGCTATGATTCTTACTTGTGAGCTCTCTTTGAACGCTGCCACAAAAATGACAAAGCTTGTTGCTGTCTAGGCCAATTGTTTCTTTAACTAATCTTCTGCTCTAAATATTTCCCTCTCCTTTGTTACTATGATGGCATCCTTTTCCTCTAGAGTGTCTTTGAGGGTTAAATTTTATTTCTCCTTTGCCTTAAGGAGAGTGTCTTTTTTCCTTGAGATTGTCCTTCAAAGCTAAAATAACAAAGTGTTTATCCCAGAGCAACTATTTTAAATTTACAATTTCTTCCTATTATTCTTGCTCCTTTGAAATCTTAATATCCCTATAACCTGTCTTTATTTTTGCTCTTGCTTTTGCTTTTGCTATGTTCTTAGGTGCACAAGATGGCCCAACCTTGTTTGCAATTTACTTCTGAAATTCCTCCTCTGAGGCAAATTGATGGCCAGTCTGAAGTTTAGTGATAATCTTAGCAACAATTTGGTAGTCTTTTTCTTGTTGAGTTAAGAATTTTTGGTGCTTGCTTCTCTATAGCATTTGAGGGGACAATTATTCATGTCTTTCCAATGCTCCCTATAGTTCTTCCATTTCTAAAGAAATGGTGTGCGACTCCTCTACCTCTGGTGCTATTGGGGTGGTAGATGGAGAGGGCCAATCTTCAACATTGGTTATAGTAGAGTTTTCTAGGTGAGCCAGAGATGGCTCCCCTTCAACTATTTTTCTTTTCTTTCTTTTTTCTGCTATAACTACTTTTCCTTTCTTTTATTTTCTAGATTTTGAGAGGGCTCCTCTATAACTTCTTTTTTTCTTTTCTAGAGCATGAGGAGGCTCCTCTATGACTATTTTCCCTTTCTTCTTCTCCTGAGCCTGAGAAGGCTCCTCAATGATTATTTTCCTTTTCTTCTTCTCTAGAGCCTGAGAAGGCTCCTCAATGACTGTTTTCCTTTTCTTCTTCCTCTCTAAAGATTGAGAAGGCTCCTCAATGACTATTTTTCTTCTGCTTACCTTTTTGCTTTGTTTTACTTTGTTTAACTTTTGCTTCCTCCACATATGAGCCTTCTAGATAGTCTTGCCAATGGGCTTCTCCTTTGTGTTTCATTGTGAAATGATGCTTATAGATGAGGAATACAAGCCCATGGTGTTTAACAGGGCCTCTATTTTGTTTATATCTGGTGGCCATGGCTACCACTATAGAATACAAAAAATAGGGCAAATTGACTTTGTATTCTAGCTAGTCTTGGTTGTATCTGAGATGAATCAATATTTTCATAATTGGCCTTAAAACTATAGCAAACTAGCCATCACATGTGACATATTTCATCAACCATGTTGCTATATTTTTCCATGGATCTGGGAGGCTTTCTCGAATAATACATTTTTGTTCCCCCTTATTAACCAACATTCTAATTTTTGGTTCCCCCTCATTAGATTTTTTTTGAATTAATTCAGAATAAGAGGTTTTGAGGTGATAGAATTTCTCACCTTCATCTAGCAATCCAAAGATAGCACTAATGATGGTAGAGGAGATAGAGATGTCGATGCCCCTCACTGTGTTATGGCCACTCTAAAGATTATTGACAAACTCCTCCACAACGTCTTCCTGAAAACCCTCAAACTTCTCCATTAATGCCAATCATCCCACATTTCTGAATATTTCTATTGTGTCCTGGTCAAGGAGGAGTTTATGAACAGAGGATGGTTCTAACTTCTTCCTGACGCCCATATTGTTGACGAAGATAGAGAGTTCTATTTAAACCAAGGTTGAAAAGTTGATAACAATTGTTGTGTGAATGTAGGAGAGCTGGAATACTGTTTATTCTAATGGTGAGTTGATTGAGGTGATGAACTCTAGAGGTTGTTATTATGAAAATAGGAAATGAATGCAAGGAAAATCCTTGATGAAGGGTGATTATTGTAATTTTTGGTGAATAATGTCACTCCAACACTTTGCATGTAATGACAATGAGTTTTTCTCAGCATGGAGGTACTTTTCACTTATTAGAAAATGAGTTGTGTATATGTGGATTATCACATGCATAGGGTGATGGTAGAAGGTAATGATAGATTTGTGTCTAAATTTATTGAGAAAATATTTTTTAGTTAGTCAAAGTACAAGAGTAATACTTGTAATATTTTCAAGATTTTGAGTTGTCAAGTCCTTGTCTACGTCAACACGTGAGTCCTTTGTCTTCATCAACAAGTTAATTCTTTGTATTCGTTAGCACATTAGTCCTTTGTCTTCATCAACACATTCTTTGGATTGGTCATACGTGGTGACGTATGGCTAGATAAGGTGTGCTAGGGGTGCACTTGAAATTCTCTAGAGATATTTATGAGTTGCTTGCTAGAGAAATGCTGGAGATACTCCAAAGATGCTTCCGAGTTTTTCCTACATTTACATTATTTTTTTTGTTTCCTTTTTTTTTTCTTTTGGAGGAAGAATCACCATTTGCTAGTTTTCTATTCTTCCTTAATTCCCTTTTTTTGGAGGAATAATAACCATTTGTTGGTTTTCAATTCTTCCTGAGTTTTTTTAAGATGAACTCAAATGTCTTTTTGAATAAAAGAGGAAACCTCTTTTACATAGCACAAATATGGGTGTGACAGAACTTTGACAAACTTCTCTTTGGTAGAAGGACGTTGATAAAGGTGAAGCCTATGTTCATTTACCACAATTGTCTTGTATTCTCCATCAATTAGTGACAACTGGGTAGTCCCATTGTCATAAATTTCCTTGATTTCATAGGGTCCCATCCAATGTGTCTGCAACTTACCTTTGAATTCTTTGAACTTGGAATCAAATAAGAGGACCCAATCTCCTATCTAAAATTTCCTCTGCTTGATGTGTCAGTCATACCAAAGTTTTCTCTGCTATTGAATTAACTCTGTCTATTGAATTGCTTCAAGTCTGATTTCATGTAGCTCATTAAGGTGGAGAATGTGATCTTGCTAGGCTATAGTCAACTCAAGGAAAATATCTATGGATGTTCTGAGAGTTTGTAGCTCAAATTCTATGGGTAGCATTAGTTTCTTGTCATAAACTAGCTCATATGGAGAGAATCATGTAGTTGATTTCTAGGTGGTACTGTATGCCCATATAACTTCATGGAGTCTTCCTATTTATTGCTAAAGTTTTTGTCAGTGCCTATAGATAAAGTGCAGTGCCTAACTACATAATATCTTTTCCATTTGAATATACCTTGGTTCCTTTAGATGTTAACACCCATACTTTATAAATGAGCTTCCCTTGTGTATAAAAGTAGCCTAAATCTCAATTAAAAAATCCACTGTATCTATGACTTTGAAGTTAGTTTTTGATCTTTTTAGGCCAATAGAATCATCATTTGATTTTAATGGTTTATTATCTATTTAGGTATTGGAATAATCCCTAGTATTCTCTCATTTTCCCTTTGTAATTGCTTGCATGGAAACATGCATATCTTCTTCCTTGGGTAACAAATTTTTAGATTCTTATAGTCAACATAAATCTCTCTTTGAGCGGGCTATAATTTAATGTAACTTTTTCAAGATTTTGATTACATTTGTTGTAATTTCATAATCTTATGAACACATTAATGTTAAAGTGCCAACACTTATACTTGTTTGGGAGATTTTATGCATTATAGATCTTCTAATAAATGAACTAAGATAAGTTCCATTCTAGAGGGGTTGCAAACATATTTTTTTGGCATAATTTCATTTATCTTTAGTTGTCATCTTAGACAAAGGGAGCTATTTATCCTAAAAAGATAAAAAATTTAATTATTGCGTTGAGCAAGATGTACTATCCAATCTCCATGGTATCATTCTTGAATTGAGTGACCATGAATAGAAACATGCATGGTTAAACTATAATGACATGGTCTATTGACTAGTATGACTTTTAGTTTCTTAGGACATCCTACATCGCATTGACCACACTAAGTGCCCTTTCACTATTAAGACTGTCATGAAGTAGTTGTATGGAGATCTTGAATATTCGTAAAATGATGTCCCCTTGGAGAACATTGCACATGTGGATGCAACTAAAATATAAAATGATCCTCCTCTTGATGCCCCATCTACATTTATTCATACTTAGACTACATATGTGAGTAGTCCATGGGATGTTTAGTGTCATCATTTGATATGCACTGAGATTCCAACATTTCTAGTATCATTGTTAGGTGTTCATACTTAGGCATCTGATGTGGACCATGTGGAATGAACAACATAGTCACATGCCATGCACTGTGATTTTGCCACCTCATTTTGGCACTACAGAGTTTATAGCAAGTTTCACCAATGGATTTCAATAATTCTTTCCAATAGGGTATATTGTTGGATGAGTAGTTTATTCACATGGCATGCACTATGATTCCACCTCCACACTCTAATTCTTTGACACCTACTATATACCACTTTCCACATGGTTTTGATTAATCATCTTCTTTAGTTAGGTCTAGTACTCCTAATATGATCTTGGCACTACTCAAAATGAACATGGGGACCATTGCACAACTTCTAAATACATGCATTTTGTGTTTTCTTGCCTTATTTTCCTTCTTGGATTGGGAATACTTTCTACATGCACATTTGGGTCTACTACTTCCTAAGAGAAGGAATGCTTTTCAGTAAGCATGGATCTCCATCATTCTTTAGTTTCATCCTTCCATCTCTAGAGTAGGAGGCAACACAATTAGGGGGGCTACATATATACCTCTTCTTCATATTGTACAGGGGTACCTAGTATGGGTTGTCTTGCCATGACCCATTTTTTCTTTCCTAAGTTGCACTTAAGGGGGTGTTGGTGTAATTATATATTGCACCTTATATTAATTTTACTTAGGCATTTTATTTTCTTTACTTAGGTATATTAGGAAATAATGAACTTACATTATCCATCTCCTTGATTGAGAGAAATCTTGTACCACCACTATATCAATCGCTCCTTGATTAATGGTAGTTAGGTGCAACTACTCCCTCATTAAGTTGAAATCACTTGACACCATTGCTCCTACATGTTGAGTTAATCCATTAGATCATTGTGGCTAATTCAACTCCTCTGGGACACTTGTCATCCTAATTTTTTACAAATTATAGTCATTTCCTCTAATCTCCCAATACAAATATTTATATTTTTTCAAATATCTTTTTGCATGCAATTGAATTCATGTCATTATTATGTTGTTTTTGTTTCTATGGTAGATTTAATTGTTGCAAGCTAACTAGATTCATTATTTAAATCTTACAATTTACATGCTATAAAAGCTTCTAAGATCTCTTATGCCTATTAGGCACAACCCTAGACTAAATCCATCCATAAACATGGACTCCCTAGATTCTTCTATCATTGAAACTCCATTTATCTCAATAATGAGGAAGTCTTTGATCATGATGCATACTTTGACTTGGGTGAGACCTAAAAAAAAGATGGATAGTAAGTTATAATTACTAAAATAATGCATAACTAAATTGGATGATAAAACCTAATCTTTGTTTATAGTTAATGAGCTCCAATATTTAATTTTAATATAATTATTAAATATAAAAACCTTGGAAACAAAACTATAATACTATATTATTATTACTTTAAACTTAGTTACCTTATGTAGATTAGTAAATGTTTAGCTTTGATGAGTTCTCATCAAACATGAAATGTGCTTAAAAATATAAAAACAAATTTCTATCCTTCTAAATTATTAATAAATCCCTAATAAAATAGAGATAAATATCTATTTAAACAATTTTAAAACTAGTTTTCTCTAATGAGTTAGCATAATCATTGGATAGGATTACCCTACAATCAGAGGATTGTTTCTTTCAATAAACATTGTTTCTTCTTCATGATTGAGTAGGAAACAACCTCATGGCAAGCTTTTAGATATGATGAAACTTGTGAGGCATTGAAAGGTATGATTTATCTTCATTTATTTTCTCTTTTATACTTATTTTTGTTTTCTTATGAATTTTCTAGAGTTATGTATTATTGTGCTTGCTCTTGCCACTCCTTATTTTACAATGTAATTTTTTAGTCCTATAAACCAATTTTAACCTTTCATAAATATTAATATCATTATCATTAAACTTATTAACTTATATTATATAAACCATTCCAAAATCATGGATAGAACCATACCTACCATCTTCATCAATTATTTTATCTCATTCTCACAAGTTTAAAGTAGTTTGAGATGCTCCCAAGGAGGAGTGAAACACGCAATGGTTGAATTATATTGACTAAAAAAATAGTGAAGGTAAAACAAAGATGATGATTGCATGCATTCAATGTACTTTAAGTTGTGAATGTTATGTGCATTAATGTTAGGAGGATCATATTAATTATTGGTGAAAATAAAATCAACATTAATGGAAAACTTAAATGAAAAAATTACTTTTATTAAATTTAAATATGAAACACATAATGTATTATAATGGTAAGATTAGCATGTAGCCACACAATTTCCCATTTAGTTTTGGACCCACTTTGATGGGAATGTCTTAATGTAATAACATATCAACAAGTGCCACACTTTGACATGTTAGGTTTGATTTATGGCTGAATCCTTATTTGACCCTATTTACTATTTACTCCCTTTTACACTAAGTCCCATACATTCATCATTTACCTCTTATTATTTCACCTTCATTTGCACTTACTTCCATACATTCACTCTTGACTTTGATATTATCATTTTATCCTTGGATTTCATTTTTGCATTACTTCCAGGATCAATCATGAGGCATGCTAGAATGAACTTCAAATTTAAATCTTTCAAATTTAAAGTTCAAAGTTCTCACCCCTTTCTATTAGCCATTATGGGTCAACTTAGTACACATTTGTGCAACATGTTATATTTTGGCATTTAAAGACATTTAATGTGCAATTAATACAAACATCCACAAATTAGAAAAGTACACAATTACAAGGTGAAATCATTAGAGCACACTTGAATTTTATATGAGACAAAAAATCACATTTACATATAGGTCATTGTTGGTAAATATTGTCTTCAAATCTTCACTTAGAGCTGTAAAGCCAACCAATTCGAGGGTCTAACCTAAGAGAACTTGAACCTAGTGATCTAGTAGATTCCTCAAAGATGTTTATAAACACTGCAGTTCTTACAGGTATATCAATCATTAAAAAATAGGGCAAGTAGGATTTAATAGGCTATGTTTTATCATATTAGATTTGTGCATGTCAAATCCATGACAATCGAGATCAAATTCACGATGCTTGAGATTGAATTGTTGAGATTTGCATGCCAATTCAGACTCTAACACATTCATCAAAGAGACCGTAAATTTTTAGAAAGTAGAAAATCAGTTCAATACATCATCAACATTAATTTTAAAGCTAAGCTCCTCTATCCATCACATTTAACTTTAAATATTCATTTCAACTATTAATCTTTACTCTTAATTTATCTAAATTAATTATATTTAATTAATTAACTTAGATTAACCCTAAATTAAGTTTTTAATCCTTACAAACATAAATATTTTAAGATCATTACTTACTCTATAATTCCATGTGCCTCAGATATTACACCTTGGGTGATACTCTCATAATTAAAATCTCGAGATGATATTAAAAAAAAAACCCAAAAAAGAATGTATATTTAAATTTGATTCTCTAAATTAAAAGAAAAAACTTAATAAATAGATTTATTCACAATTTCCTTTGTAATTGTGTGCAATAATACCACTCTATCTAGTTTAAGGAAATTAGAAGGAAATGTTTTAAAGCTACCAATCTTACCAAAGTTGTATGATTTGGAGGCCTAAATTTACCAATCCTCGACAACCAACTGCAATGGAGGCTCTATTTCACGATGAAATCTAGAGGTGGAGGGGGGATGTGAGCTAAGACGCTCGTAGGGAATATCAGAGTCCAATTGGCCACCAACACACCCAACCTTAGCCTTAGCCATGGGTGAAAGTGGGCTTCGAACACCTGCAATATATGATCCTCCCCTCTTTCTCCACCAACCAAATCCACTACTGCTAATGAAAATTTCATTTGAATCTTCTCTTTGTAGTTGTTGCAGATTGGTAGTGCCCAAAGGTGCTGAATAGGAACCTTTCGAGTGTCGAGTAATGGCAGGATACTTGAAATTAGAATTAGACTTATCAGCGCTTCTTTTGTTTTTGTTCAATCTCCAAGAAAGCAAATAATTCTTCCATGATCTCCTCGTCTTGGGAGGAGAATAGCAGGGATTGGGGACATACGTTGATCTTGACCGGCCCAGCCGACGAAAATCTTCACTCCCACAACTAATTCCTCCTCCTCCTCCTTTCTCTTCTCTGCTGATTTGTGCGTAAATTTTAGCTTCTGCAATAACCTGCAATGGTGAAGTCAAACAAGAAGTAAAGGGCAATAGAGCTCATGAATAATGACAATATGAGTAAATATGAGTAAGTAAAGATTGAGATATGGATATATTTATTAAACATTAAATTAATAATAGAGAAATAGTACAATATTCACAAAAAGATGTAGGGTGGTATGAAGGCACACCCACAAAGTCTAAATGGACCAAGTCCTAAACAAAGATGAATAAAAACAAAGACCCAAGTCTGAAGAAAACTAAACAGTTAATGCCATGCCAGTAGAGGGAGAAGGATCCTGATAATCACACTCCCCCAAAAGTCTCCAGAGACGGCATCATCAATCGGCTCCCAACCAACAAGAGCATGAGTACCGACCCAAATAATAAATATATGAGAAAGGAGTAGGGTGGTATGAAGGCACAACCACAAAGTCCAAAGGACCAAGTCCTAAGCAAAGATGAATAAAAACAAAGGGCCAAGTCCGAAAAAACTAAACAGTTAATGCCATGCCAGTGATAATCAGGCTTCCCCCAAACTTCTTCAGAGACGACATCATCAATTGGCTCCCAACCAGCAAGAGCATCAGTACCAACCCAAATAATAAATATATCAACTGTCTAAGCTTTAAAGATAATATCATGTCATGAATCTGAATTTTAATGTATTAAATTTTTGAATTCTAATGTTTGAGCACTCTACTTAAATATCATCCAATGGTCAAACAGTCAATAGCAATTTTACATCTCATTCACAATAAAACAATAAATATTTGTCCTATTTTTATTGGCCAAAATTAACTTTTAACTATTGAAATGGATGATATTTAAGAATAACTGAATCTCCTTCTGAATCCCTTCATTAAAAAAATTATACAAAATTATACAGTGAATAATTGTATTACCTGCGCATAGAGAAGCTCAATATCCATCTGCATGTTGTTTTTTTGCGTTTGCAGGAGAGAGAGTATGAAAAAAGCCTCAACTTGGAAAAAGGCTGAGTTGAGGCCTTTCATTGCTCACGCCATGAGTACAACAACAACCACAATACAGTCCTGCGGTGGGGTTATAGATATCTGTATTTTACTCTTTATCTTTAAGAAGAAGAAAACTTTTGAAAGTGAGATTGCAGCCAACAGTAGGTAGGCTGCTAATTTTCTGACCAAATTTAAAAAATACAGATAAGTCATACTTGTATTTGTTTCTCTGTAATCTAAACTTTGACATCAACCAAATTTGTTGTGAGCGCCCTCTTTGAACGAAGAACAATCATTGGCTTTTATTTCCAATCTTAAGCCAACCAGAACAGCACCGCCATTTTTTGATTGCAAAACTTAGAAGTAACTCATATTAGGTATAGTCACAGCGAGGACTTCCATGTTCTAAGCATATAGATGTGTTATCAAATGGTCCAGAGATGATAGATATTTCAGTTTGGCCCATAGATATAGATATTATTATGGAGAAGTTGGTAAATGGTCTATAGATATAGATATTTTAATATTATGGAGAAGTTGGTAAATGATTTATAGATATATATTTCAGTTTTGATATCATGGATAAGTTGGTAAATGGTCTATAGATATAGATATTTCAGTTTTAATATTATGGAGAAGTTGGTAAATGGTTTATAGATATATATATTTCAGTTTTGATATCATAAAGAAGTTGGTAAATGGACCATAGTTTTGATATCATAAAGAAGTTGGTAAATGGACCATAGATACAGATATTTCAGTTTTGGTATTATGGAGAAGTTTTTTTTTAATACCAAAAACAACAAAAAAAAATCTAACTTAAAAGAAAGAAAAACATCAAGTATTGGTGAGCTTGGTGATAGCCTTTGCACCCTTGAGACTTCGTGTTTTGCAAAGATATTTGGCTTTAAAATTTGTAAATGAAACCTTCAAATCTCTCCAAATTGCTTCAGATAGACATAAAAAACTTATTTTCTCTAAAAGCTTTTTGTCCTTAAATAAATACAATTCCTTTCTTTTAGAGAGAGAAATCTTCATCTTACAATTTAAAATAATAAATTATTATTATTTTTTGATGAAACTTTATTTAATATTTTTAACTTGTTATTTTATTTGATGAAATAATCAATGTTTATCCTAAAATAAAGATAAAACATACCTATTTCTATTAGTGGGTCCTATGTTAAGATAAAACATATTATTATTAAGTTTGTATGTTAAAATGAACTTAAAAAAAATAATAATGATTTTTAGATGATTAAATTTACTATTAATTAAATTTTCTACATGATATAACATATTATTATTAATTAGGTAACAATTCCTTGGATAATGAAGTTAAGAGAAAAAAAAATATTAAAAAAATTAAATAAAAAAATTACTCATAAACTAAATTATAACTAAATTTAAATAAAACTAAATCAAATTAAAATTTAAATAAAATTAAACTAATCTAAACTAAATTAATATTTAAATTTCAATAAAACTAAATGAAACTAATATTTAAAACATAAAATAAGCTTTAAAAGAAAAATTATGATTTTTACATGATGAAATATTTATAGTAATATGGACTACCAAAATTTTAAAATTTACTAAAAAAAGAAGTACATCTAAACATATTATTAAGTTTGTTGTATGTTAAGATAAACTTAAAAAAAATAAAAATTATGATTTTTTTAATTAGTAAATTAGGCTTAAGGGAGTCATATCCCCATATATTAATAGTAAGGAACTATGTACAATATTTTGGCTACTCCATAGGAGGGCCAAAAAACACTCATCTACTGTTTTATACAATGTTATATAATATATGAGTTTATTTACTCTTGAACCTGCATGCTCGATTCCACTTCACCCACACCACCATCCTCATTTGTACCGAAGCTATCCATTTCTAAGGAAAATGATCAATTGACCTCTGTAGCAGCTGAAACTCTTGCAATCACCTTGAGGAACTCAATTCCCCACTTCGCATGATGCTTTCTAGCATTGTCATCTTCTCCCATAGCCCTCGCTATAAATGACACCGAGGGTCCTATGTAGTGTGGATTGATGAGTGGCTAGAGACCTTGACCAAGAAAAAATCCCAAACCTAAGATTGCATCATCTACCACCTTCTTCAAACCACATTTCCACTATAGTTTTATGAGTGTCTCAGTAACCACTCATATTGTCTCTTTGGATTCTCTCGATTCTAACAACTTTCTGATGAACATTGAGGACAAATCTGTTAGAATTAAGGTGTCTCAACCTTTGCAAGTTTCTAGCATTTATTATTTAATTATATTTATTATTTTGCATATTATTGTAATTTGGATGCAAATCCTATTTCGTCACTTTGTGGGAGTTGGCACGGTGATGTGTCATCCTACATGGAAGGTGACCACATGTATTTTTGTCCTCATATGAGGAGATAGGCATTCCACCTTGTGGTAGAAGAGTTTTGCCATGTGTCGGCATCTTTCAGGTGTTGTAAGAGGTTTATGACGCATAAGAGTTATGACAGATTCCTATGACAGAATCTATGACATGTAAGGGCCAGAAATGGAAGATTATATGACAGGTGAAGACAAGTGTCTGAAAGTATCTTGCATGGGGAAGTAGGCACCCAAGTTTG
The DNA here is from genome assembly GCA_027924645.1 of Cunninghamia lanceolata. Classification (NCBI taxonomy): domain Eukaryota; kingdom Viridiplantae; phylum Streptophyta; class Pinopsida; order Cupressales; family Cupressaceae; genus Cunninghamia; species Cunninghamia lanceolata. The sequence continues at coordinate 34,611 of BSBN01001464.1, read as the reverse complement.
ACTATGATAAAGTTGTAAGAGAATTTTCTATTAATAGACAGTTATGATAGATTCTCTTACAACTGTAAGAGTTGTCATATGACAGATTTTATGACATTGTAAGAGCATCTGTCATACCTTAATTGGGTAAATTTGGGGTGCCCAAGTTGGGGGGTTGTAAGGGATGAAAGAGAACAAATTAAAATTAAATTTTAGGAAAACGAGAAGGGGAACAAATGATCGGACTTTGTTGAAAAATGATCAATTAACTTAATCAATTGTATTACCAATGCAACTGGTGTGATGTAGGAAATTTATTAATCTTAATCAAGAAACCTCTTAATCAAAATTAGTGTTAGTACTATAAACCCTACTCACACCCATGAGGCATTATGCTGCCGAATTTTCTCAGAATTTAGGGTTTAGTAGGTTAGTAAGTTTAACCCTTGTAGCGACATTAACCGTATCGCGATGACCCCCTTGTTGGCCTTCTTGCATTTTGGTATGCGCACCTGTGCGTATTACCCCGCTGACAACTGTATTGTTTACGCCTTAAGCATACGCCACCGAGCACACTTACGCGTGCGAGGGGGTTTCTAGGGAAGCATGGGAATTTTTTTGATATTTCGTGTCATGACCACATGACAAATGTGGACATGACACTTGTGATGCGTGTTGTGACCGCATGGGAAATGTGGGCATGACAGGTAGTAGTCACTTCATCCCAACCATCTAAACAAGCAGTGAAGAAATCTGTTGTTTCTAGTCTTGATGGTTGTAATCGTGCATTGGAAGTTAAACTTCCTGCAAAAAAGACAATGTTATGGCATAAGAGATTTGGCCACATTGGTGAGAAGGGTCTGCGTACCCTAAAAAATAAGAACCTCGTTGAGGGGTTAGATGATTGTAATCTTGAGTTTGACTTTTGCGAACATTGCATTTATGGAAAACAAAACCGTGTTCAGTTTTACTCGAGTTCTCATAAGTCTTCTGGTGTGTTGGACCTCATTCATTCTGATGTGTTTGGTCCTGTTAATGTTCCTTTGTTATCAAAATCTATATACTTTGTATCTTTTATAGATGATTATAATAGAAGGACACAGATTTATTTTCTCAGAAGCAAATCTGAAGTCTATGGCAAGTTTAAGGAGTTTAAAGCCTTTGTTGAAAATCAGACTGGTAAAAAGATTAAATGTTTGAGAACTGACAATGGTGGTGAGTTCTGTTCTACATAATTCGATAAGTATTGCAAGGAACTTGGGATTGAAAGGCACAAGACAACTCCATACACCCCACAACAAAATGGAGTTGCAGAGAGGATGAACAGGACACTAATGGAGAAGGCTAGGAGTATGCTTAGTGGAGCTGGTCTAGAACAAAATTTTTGGGCTGAAGCTATTGCCACTGCTTGCTATCTGGTAAACAGATCTCCTACATCAACTCTTGTTGGAAAGACACCCATGGAGGTGTGGTCTGGTAGAAAGCCTTCAATAAGGCATCTTCATGTTTTTGGTTGTGAGGCATATGCACATGTGCCTAGGGAGAAGCGGTCAGAGTTGGAAAACAAAGTTGTTAAGTGTATCTTCATTGGCTATGGTGTTGGTGTGAAAGGATACAAGCTTTGGGACCCTGTGGCTGAAAAAGTGTTGTATAGCAGAAGTGTCATCTTTAGAGAGCTTACACCTTCTTCCACTATTTTGCAGCCAGAAGAAAAAGAAAAGAAAGAGGACATTGTTCAGTTTCCTCTCACCCCTGAGAAGACTGAATAGAAAGACAATGTTGGAGCTGATGATGAGGAGAGCTCTAGCAGCTCTGAAAGATCAGATGAAGAAGCTGAACCTCAACCTCAGCTCTTGAGGAGGTCTACATAGATAAGAAAGCAACCTGAAAGGTTTGGTTTTACATTGCTTGATTCTAGTTGTGCTTATGCTTTAATCACTAACAGTGATGAACCTAGAACTATATCAGAGGCTTTGGATATGAAGGATGCAGGTTCCTGGAGGAGGCCATGGAGGAAGAAATGACTTCTTTGGAAAAGAATCAAACTTGGGACTTGGTGCCTTTGCCTCCTGGATGGAAACCCATTGGATGCAAATGGGTGTTCAAGAAGAAAATTGGTGTAGATGGCAGTGTTGAGAAGTATAAGGACAGATTGGTTGTGAAGGGGTATTCACAAGTGGAGGGTATAGATTATGGTGAGATCTTCTCTCCCATTGCAAAGCTGACATCCATTCGATTCCTGTTGTCTCTCACAACAGCTTATGATTTGGAGGTAGAACAGATGGATGTGAAGACAACTTTCCTTCATGGTGACTTGGAGGAAGAAATCTACATGTCACAACTAGAGCATTACATGGTGAAAGGTAAAGAAAATTTGGTTTGCAAACTTAAAAAGTCTTTGTATGGTTTGAAGAAATCCCCTAGGAGATGGTACTTGAAGTTTGATGCCTTTGTGTTGTCAATTGGATTTGTGAGATCGAAATCGGATCATTGTGTGTATTATAAATTTGATGGTGATCGTATTCTCATTGTTGCACTGTATGTTGATGATATGTTGCTCATTGGTAAGGGTAAGAATATGATTTCTAATTTTAAATCTTAGTTGTCAGCTCAGTTTGAAATGAAAGATTTAGGGGCAGCCAGGTACATTCTAGGAATGGAAATTAGAAGAGACAGAACCAACAAAAAACTTTGGTTAAGCCAGAGTAAGTATGTGAAAACCGTGTTGGATAGATTTAGCATGGCAGATTGTAGACCATTGTGTGTTCATGTTTCTTTGGGGACAAAGTTGTCTATTGAGGATTGTCCAAAATCTCCTAGTGAGGTGGAGAACATGAGTAGAGTACCTTATGCTAGTGCTGTTGGTAGTTTGATGTATGCTATGGTTTGCACAAGACTAGACATTGCCCAAGCAATGGAAGTCCTTAGTTGATTTATGGCTAATCTTGGACGGGTTCATTGGGATGCAGTTAAGTGAGTGTTCAGATATTTGAGGGGTACTTCTGAGTATTCCATTTGCTATCATGGTAATGTTTCAGGACCTCCACATTCTGTTGATATTTGTGGATTTGTGGATTCAGATTAGGTAGGTGACATTGACAACAGGAGATCCACCAGTGCTTATGTTTTTACACTATTTGGTGGTTCTATTAGTTGGATGAGTAAGCGACAACCTGTTGTTGCTTTGTCCATGACAGAAGCTGAGTATATGGCAACAACTCATGCTTGTAAGGAAGCCATTTGGCTTAAGAGATTGTGTTCAGATATTGGTGTTGATGCAGGTCAGATCACGATCAGTTGTGATAGTCAAAGTGTAATTTGCCTTGCAAAGAATCCAACTTTCCATGCTAGAACCAAGCACATTGATGTTCAGTTTCACTTCGTGAGAGACATGGTTTAGGATGGAAAGGTAAATTTGGAGAAGGTAGATACTTTGAAGAAAGTTACAGATGCATTGACGAAACCAGTGAGCACAGAGAAGTTTAGATGGTGTTCAGAGTCTATGGGCCTCTCGGCCTATAGCAATTAAATCCTATTTTTCTATTGGCTCTTACAAGGTGTTCAACAAGTGGGAGAATGTTAGGAATTAAGGTGTGTCAACCTTTGCAAGTTTCTAGCATTTATTATTTAATTGTATTTATTATTTTGCCTATTATTGTAATTTGGATGCAAATCCTATTTCGTCACTTTGTGGGAGTTGGCACGGTGATGTGTCATCCTACATGGAAGGTGACCACATTTATTTTTGTCCTCATATGAGGAGATAGGCATTCTACCTTGTGGTAGAAGAGTTTTGCCATGTGTCGGCATCTTTCGGGTGTTGTAAGAGGTTTATGATGCGTAAGAGTTATGACAGATTCCTATGATAGAATCTATGACATGTAAGAGCCAGAAATGGAAGATTATATGACAGGTGAAGACAAGTGTCTGAAAGCATCTTGCATGGGGAAGTAGGCACCTAAGTTTGACTATGACAAGGTTGTAAGAAAATTTGCTATTAATAGACAGTTATGATAGATTCTCTTACAACTGTAAGAGTTGTCATATATGATGGATTTTATGACATTGTAAGAGCATCTGTCATACCTTAATTGGGTAAATTTGGGGTGCCCAAGTTGGGGGGTTGTAAGGGATGAAAGAGAATCACTTACATGTGTCATATGCATGTTTTATGGCCTTAAAAATTGGGCCACATGGATTTGGACGAGTTCCTTGTGTGACTTGCTGTAGAAGCTACCTCCATTCGTACTACTTCTCTTTATATACAGGTGCTTGGAGATGGAGTTTGTATCACAAGTTTACAAGTACTGTTATGCTGCCAGATTGACTCCAGACACGAGTGTCGAAGACCATTGAAGCTTGCATTGCAAGTGTATTGAAACATTCTTTTAGATTTGTTAATACATTGTGCAGGTTTCTGAGTGTGGGGTTTTTCACCTGATAAGGGTTTCCCCACCGTAAATCTTTGTCTCTCTTCTTCTGTCTACTCTCTGGTTCTTGTGTTTTGCTGTAATATCTCATGTTAATGGTTTAACATTGCTGCAATAGTTAGGATAAAGTTGAATTTGCATAGCCCTCTCCTCATTAGATTAGTGTAGGAAGCGTTTTCTGCACACCTAGCTTCCTTTCAACATCTATGTTTACTCAGTAGCAATGGGTCATAGAAATAAAGGAGTCCCCCAAAACCAATTTCACCATGTGAAGCACCACCACCATTTTAGACCTAAACATTTCTTCAGACACAACTTTGCCACCTCTCCCCAAAATGCAATTTGGCATTTTTTCCTTCAGGCGAACTATTGTATCCATTATCTCACAAAGTATTGCCCATTTGATAGAGCCAAAGGGCTTAAAAAACTAATATTGGATTTCCAAATAGTATTTCCATTATTGCACACACTGGGTTGAAATAATGGTGTAGTACTCATTCATGTGAAACACAACTTCTTCCAAAGTAACATACACTGCTATGATATTAAGCATTTATATCTATCATGATATGGAGGACAAGAGATCAGGAGAAAAATCCTTCCACGTGCAAAGGGAGATATCAAAGTAATATTCCCATGTCAACTCAAATGCCATGTTGGCCATTTTGTCTGTTGCTTGATGCTTTGTTGGCATCATGAAAAATGTGCTCCACCTTGAACTCTTCAAATGCACTTAGCAATTCCCAGAACCTATGGAGCATGCTGTTTAATTTCCAATTAGGGGTTTGCCTATTACAGATTGCATTTATGATAATTAGAGAATCCCCCTCTAGGTCCATTTTTTGAATCCCAAGATTTTTACATATTTGGAGCCCAATTATAACTGCTTAAAATTTTGCTTCATTTTTTGTTCCAATCCCCAATTTCTTTGTTTTGCCCCAATCAAGGCTCCATCTCGGTCTTTGATAATGCATTTAGCACCAGATTGTCTTGGGTTGCCCCTAGATACCCATCAAAATTTAGTTTATTCCATCCTTCTTTAGGAGGAATCCATCTCGCTTCATCCCTGTGTTTAGTGGATAGATGAGCCCGTGCTTCCCCATGAATGGGCTAAAAGTATGATTTTTAGATGATGAAATTTAATATTATTATTTAATTTGCTACACGTTAAGATAAAACATATTATTATTAAGCTTGTTGCATGTTAAAGATAAACTTTGGCTTTTTAAAGGCAACAAGAATTCCAAAATTTTCTATCTATCTATTCTAAACACTGAAGTTATAATAAAATCAAGGAAATAATTAAAGAAGATGGTAGTTCAAATTTGGATCTTGTAGTCATCAAAGATGAGGCCATAAGATTCTACAAAAACTTTTTATTAGGAAAAGTAAGGGATGATGTTTTGGAAAAAAAAAATTTTGGAAACCATTCCCTATGTATTGAATCAATTTGATAATAGTTCCTTGGTTGGCCTAGTGACCATGGAGGAGGCACAACATGGTGTGTTTTTTCTAGAAGCTGACAAAGCTCTGGGCTTGGATGGCTTTCTAACTGCTTTTTACCAACATTTTTGGGATATCATCAAGAAGGATGTGACTCAATCTATGGGTGAGTTTATGAATTTAGCACAAATCTTAAGAGAGATCAATGCGACCTTCACAATCCTCATCTTGAAAAACAAGGATCCATAGATTTTAAAGACTTCAGGTTGATTAGTCTATGCAATACTCTTTATAAAATTTTAACTAAAATTTTGGTCATTAGACTACAACCCAGACTAAAACCCATCCTTCCTCGCTTAATAGCCCAACAACAAGGTGGTTTTGTTAAAGGAAGGTAGATTCAAGGTAGGATAAATATGGTCCATGAAACCTTTCATATTGGAAATGGGAAAAAAGAAAGGATGTTATAGAAATTGGACATGGACAAAGCATATGATAGGATTTCTTAGGCTTTTATAGATAAAGGCCTGGAATGATTTGGTTTTATTCCCAAATCTAAGAATTTGGTAAGTTGTTATCTTTCCTCTAAATTTTCTACCATGATAATGGTTCTCTCACTAGATTTTTTCTAGTGAAAGAGGCCTAAGACAAGGTGACACCTTATCTCCTTTATTCTTTATCTTATGGTTGAGGCAATGGGAACAAGTTTTGTTGTTTCTATCCATAAAAGAAGTTTAAGAATCTAATAAAACCAACTTAAACCAACTCATAATTTTCTCTAGTTTCCCACCTATAATTTGTTGATGATATGCTAATTGTGAGGAGACTTCAATTAGGGAGGCCAAGGAAGTGAAGAGGTTATTGAAGGATTATGCCAATGTTTCTAGACAAAAAAATAATATTGTCATTTGAGCTTGCTTTATTTCATCAACACTCCTATTTTGAGACAACTAAAGATTTCTAGAATTTTGGGTTGCTAGATCAAACAGTTTTCTTTAACCTATCTTGGTTGGATGAGTTAATAAAAATGACACAAAAAACTATACATTTTTCAAAGAAAAATGAAGACACTAGAAAAATAAATTGAAGAATAAAACCTTAATGTATTCAAAATGTAGGAAAAATTATATGGTTAGAAAGGTAAGAGAGAGTTTGATGTTATTGTGGTATTTTTCAGAATAATGTCTTAAAATGTGCAAACCTAATAGAGAGAAAGGTTTACATTTACTTATTTTTTCATGTTTTATGCAAAACACATCTTTGGGCACCTTACATGTAGGCTCAACCCTTTGGCTCAGATATCCAAGCCAAATCCAAGCCTAAGGGTGTACTTCCAAAGCAACTTTAAATGCTATGTGTGTGTGTTATAACACTTACATGTTATATATTCTAATCTATCTTGAGCCATAACATGCTCATGTTATGCTATATTTTGCTTCAAAAGGGTTTTAGCTACTTTTGGTCACCCATCTTTGTGCACACACCTTGGTATGGCTCTTTTTTGGTAAGAATGACCTCTAGCATTTGGAATCCTCTTATTGGAATATTTTAGAAGAAACTTGTTGGGTAGAAAGACTGCATCACTAATCAGGAAGGTAAACTTTAGCTAACTAAAAGCACTCTCCAAAGTCTTCTTGTTTATCTAATGTCCATCTTCAAAATGTTGAGAACTGTTGCTAATAAAATTCAGCAAATCCAAAAATGATTCCTATTGTTGGGATTTGAAGACAAATCTAGGTTAGATCAAGTAGCATGGGACAAGGTTTGTCTATGTAAAGACTTGGGAGGCTTAGGGTTAAAAAATGAAACTTATCAATAGAGCCATTATAGCCAAGTTGGATTGGAAATTCTCAAAGGAGTCTAATCAATGGACAAAGATTTTGAAGGCTAAATATTTATTCTTCTAAAGAAGAGAGGTTGTTTCTTTGTCAAGTCTTTCCCACAAGGGTCTCACTTCTGGAATCATCTGGCAGATTATAGAAAGATTCTATGCAAAGGGTGCAAATGGAATGTAATCTTGGTCAAGCTTCATTTTCTGAGGACACTTGGTTGATTATCAACCCTTTATGTAGAACTCTCCCATGGGAGAAAATTTGTATGGACATGAAAAGAGAAATGAGTGATAAATTTACATATAATATGGAATAGAATCAATAAGAAAAGGTTGGAAAAACATTATTTCTTTTTTCTCTACTAATGAAGTCTCTAACATTTATTCCAATTTGAATATCTTCTCTTAAAACATTTTCATATAAGCCAAGTTGCTAGGAATGATGAAATGATTTGGGCCCATTCAAGGGATGACAATTACATTGTTAAATTAGGTTACAAAATCAAGTTCAATGACCAATTAGATTGATTTACATGGCACAAAATTTGAAACAAGGACCTTATTCCAAAGGTCAATTATTATTTTTGGCTATTTGTTCAAAATAAAATCCTAACCAATGACAATTTAGTGAAAAGAGGAATGATGATGCCAAATAGGTGTATTTTATGCAATAAAGATGCCAAAAATGTTCACCACCTTCTACAAGAGTGTTCTTTTGATACATACATCTTAGGGTCCTTCTTGAATAAATTTGAAGTGGTTTGGATGAAGGGAATAAAGGTACACATAAACTCTTCCTATAACAAACTTCTAAGGAGAGTGTTGTGCAAATTTCAATCTTTTATGTCAAATATAGAAAGTAGAAACACATATAAACATAAAATAAACAATATACCATAACACATGTATGTGGGGAAAACTATTTTAGGAGAAGAACCCCACACTCCAAAGAAACTCAATGTATTATTCAATAAACAACATAGTTAAATTATACACTTGTAGAGAAAGCCTTCATATGAGTATCGCCAACTAGAGATTTGGAGGAATTCCAACAACATAACAATACCTACAAAACTCACTATCAAACCTCCATCTCAATCATCCAATAACTAGGAGATACAATACATGAAACCATCAAATAGAAATTATAAAATCAAGATCTAAAACCACCCAAAATAGTGGCACTCAAATCCTTAGTTATAAATCCAACACCCAAATTCGAAGATGAGTCCATAGGCTAAAAATGGCATATTCCTTCCACTTGTCATAACTTTGTTATAATCCACACACTAAATTGGGAATTCCATTTTGGATCCATTATCCCCAGATAAAGATGCCTTATAACATGTTGGTCAATAAGTGTAACTCCCCTTGATAACTCTTTTATGTGTTGATGTTTTTACATTTCTAATGCAGGAGGCCCAACTTCTAGAGGCCATAAAGTTTGATCTGGGAGGCCGATTGGGCCCCCTTTTTTTAAATTTTAGAGCTCAAAGAAGTCCACATAACAAGCACATAGGAACTAGTGTTAAATAACCCAAATTTTTTTATTTTGGCCAAAAACTAACTCTATAGACCAGAAATTGAGTTTTTCTATTTTTCAACCTAAAAATCAGATTGTAATCTTAACCTTAGGTGCAAGGTTGTGTTGGGAATTAAGTGTCTCAACCTTTGCAAGTTCCTAGCATTTATTATTTCATTTGCCTATTATTATATTTTGTATGCAAATATGATTTTGTCACTTTGTGGGAGTTGGCATGGTGATGTGTCATCCTACATGGAAGGTGAATAAGTGTGTTTTTGTCTTCATATGAGGAGATAGGTGTTCCACTTTGTGGTAGAAGACTTTTTCCATGTGTCGGCATCTTTCAGGTGTTGTAAGAGGTTTATGACACGTAAGAGTTATGACAGATTCCTATGACAGAATCTATGACAATCAGAGCCAAAAATAGAAGATACTATAACAGGTGAAGACAAGTGTCATACACATGATTTATGGCCTTGGAAATTGGGCCACATGGATTTGAACGAGTTCCTTGTGTGACTTACTCTAGAAGCTACCTCCATTCGTACTACTTCTCTTTATATATAGGTGCTTGGAATTGGAGATGCATGTTGTTCATTTTGCAGGTACATAAATGCTGTTGGAATTACTTTAGACTTGACATTGTGACTACTCCTGAAAGAGCTTGGCTCTAAAACTATATTGTAACCATTCCTTGATTACTGATAATACATTGGGCTGTGCTTTGGAGTGTGGGGTTTTTTTACCTGAAAGGGTTTTCCCCACGTATATCTTGTGTCATTGCATTATACTTGCTTTTGAATGTGTTTTTAATCTCTCTGTAATTGTGTATCTAAACTATAACTGTTAAGATCTAAAGAAAAATTTGCACTACTTCCCCTCATTAGGTTGGTGTAGGAAGCTGTTTCTGTGTGCCTTGCTTCATTTCAGTTGGTATCAGAGCCTGGCTAGTTTTGGTCCTAGCTGCTGGGTAGAGGGTTTTTTGTACTAATCTTCGATTGAGTGGGAGTCTTGCAGAGCATTTTGTGATCTTGTTATAGTGAGAAGATGGCAAGCACATCTGGGAGATTCAAGATTGAAAAACTTAATAGAGGCAACTTTGGGTTGTGGAAACTCAAGATGGAGGATATGTTGGTGGATAGAGATTTATGGCTCGTGATATCTGACACAAAACCTCAGAGCATGAAATAAGAAGATTGGGATCAGATGAATCGGAAGGCCAAGGGTCTCATAAGGCTCTGTTTGGCTGATTTTGTGCTCCTGAATGTCCATGAGGAGAAAACTACAAAAGAGTTGTGGAAGAAGCTTGGTGATGTTTATCAGGCTAAGTTCTTGGTAAAAAACCTATTCCTAAGAAAGAAACTATACTCTCTGAGGATGGAAGATGGAGGATCTGTGGCAGATCATCTCAATTCTTTCAATATGCTTGTTGCTCAGTTGACCTCTGTTGGTGTGAAGATGGAGGAGGATCATTTCATGACATTGTTGTGTTCTTTACCAGATTCATGGGACCACCTTGTGATGGCCATTGGGAGTGCCACTACCACCTTCAAGATGGATGAAGTGGTTTCTTCGTTGTTGTCTGAAGAAATGCAGAGAAAGTCTTCTGAAATGGCTAAGGAGGCTCTTGCGGTTCGTGGTAGGTCCAAGGAAAAAGAAAAGAAGAAGGACAAGAAAAAAGAAGACAAAGGAACATCCAAATCCCATGGGAGATCAAATTCTCCTAGAAATTACAAGGCCTTATGTTGGAACTATGGAAAACCTGGTCATTTTTGCAAGGATTGCAAGGAGGAGAAAAAGAAGAAGAAGAAAAACCACGATTCTGACTTCGACAAGTCCTCTCAAGATGATGGAGAAGTGTTTGTTGCTGCCTTGGCAACACATGCATCCGAAGATGTGTGGTTAATTGATTCTGGTGCATTGTTTCATATGATATCCCACAAAAACTAGTTTTCAAAGTATGAAGAATTTGATGGTGGGAAGGTGTACCTGGGTGATGACTCTCACCTAGATATAGTTGGCCGTGGAAGAGTCCTGATCAGATTCCCTGATGGTCGAGTGAAGGGGATCAATGATGTACTACATATCCCTAGGTTGGAAGGAAACCTGTTATCTGTAAGCAAATTGAATGATGTGGATGTGCAGGTTGTTTTCTCGAATGGAGGATGCAAGATGACAAGAGGAGCTATGGTGTTGGCTAAGGGTGTTTAGATTGGCACTCTGTTTCAGCTTGATGCATGCACAATTTAGTGCAATAGTGTCTTTGTTTCGAAGAAGAGAGCTTCAAATCCTTCATCCTCACCATTGGAACCAGCAACCAAGAAGACTGTTGCATCTACTTCCGATGGTCATGCATTCTGGGTACCCAAGGGTGCTCATTCTATGGAAATGAAACTTCAAGTTGAGAAAACAATATTGCGGCACCAAAGGCTTGGCCATAAAGGTGAAAAGTGTTTGAGGACCCTGAAAAATAAAAACCTCATTGAGGGTATGAATGATTGTAACCTTGAGTTTGATTTCAATGAACACTGCATATATGGCAAACAAAATCATGTTCAGTTTTACCATAGTTCTCACAAATCTTCTGAGGTGTTGGATCTAGTTCAGTTTGATGTTTTTGGTCCTGTTAATGTTCCTTCAATTTCAAATCTATGTATTTTGTTTCATTTATTGATGACTATAGTAGAAGAACATGGGTATATTTCCTTAGGAGTAAATCTAAAGTTTTTGCAAGATTCAAAGAATTTAAGGCTCTTGTTGAAATAAAAAAGACATAAAGATTAAATGTTTGAGAACTGATAATGGTGGTGAGTTTTGCTCAGCAAATTTTGACAAGATCTACAAAGAACAAGGTATTGAGAGGCATAAGACAACTCCGTATACTCCTCAACAAAATGGAGTTGCAGAAAGAATGAATAGAACGTTGATGGAGAGGGCTATGAGCATGTTAAGTGGAGCTAGCCTAGAACAAAAGTTTTGGGCTGAAGCTGTTACTACCGCTTGTTACCTGATTAACAGGTCTCCTACATCGATGCTCATTAACAAGACCCTTATGGAGGCATGGTCTGGTAAGAAGCCTTCATTAAGACACATTCAAGTATTTGGATGTGAGGCATATGCACATGTGCCTAAGGAGAAGAGGTCCAAGTTGGAGAACAAGACGGTTAAATGTATCTTCATCAGTTATGGTATCAGTGTGAAAGGGTACAAGCTATGGGATCTAGTGGCCGAAAGAGTTCTGTATAGCAGAAGTGTGGTCTTCAAAGAGCTCAATCCTTCTTCTGTTGTTCTACATCCAGAGAAAGAAGAAGAGAAAGATGATGTAGTTTAGCTTCCTCCCACCCCTGAGAAAGTTGAACCAAAGACACCAGTTGGATCTGATGATGAGGAGAGCTCTAGCAGCTTTGAAAGTTCAGAAGAAGAAGATGAAGAACCTCAACCTCAACTTGTGAGAAGGTCCACGAGAATAAGGCGACAACCTTAAAGGTTTGGTTATTCATTGCATGATTCTATTTGTATTTTTTCTTTGATTTCTAATGCTGATGAGCCTAGGACCATAAGGGAGGCTATGGGTATGAAATGAAGGTTCTTGGAAGGAGTCCATGGAAGAAGAGATGGCTTCTTTGGAAAAGAATAATACTTGGGACTTGGTACCTTTGCCGAAAGGAAGAAAGCCTATTGGATGTAAATGGGTGTTCAAGAAAAAGTTTGGTTTAGAAGGCAACATTGAGAAATATAAGGCAAGGTTGGTCATGAAGGGGTATTCACAGGTGGAGGGAATTGGCTATGGTGAGATTTTCTCTCTAGTTGCAAAGATGACATCTATTCGATTCATGTTATCTCTTGCAACAACATATGACTTAGAGGTGGAGCAGATGGATGCGAAGACAACATTCCTTCATGGTGACTTGGAGGAAGAAATTTATATCACATCTAGAGTACTACATTGTGAAAGGTAAAGAGAATTTGGTTTGCAAGTTGAAAAAGTCTTTGTATGGTCTTAAGCAGTCTCCTAGGATGTGGTACCAAAAGTTTGATGCCTTTGTGTTGAGTATTAGATTTCTAAGATCGAAATCAAATCATTGTGTTTACTTCAAGTTTGATATTGATTGCATTCTCAATATAGCATTGTATGTTGATGATATGTTGCTAATTGGGAATGGTAAAGGTTTGATTTCTGATTTGAAGTCTCAGTTGTCAACACAATTTGAAATGAAAAATTTAGGGGCAGCCAGGTACATTCTAGGAATGGAGATCAGAAGAGATAGAGAAAATTAAAAACTTTGTTTAAGCCAGAGTAAGTATGTGAATACCGTGTTGGAGAGATTCAACATGGTAGTTTGCAAACCTTTGAGTGTTCCTGTTTCGATGGGGACAAAGTTATCTATTGAGGATTGTCCGAAGTCTCTTTCTTAGATCGAGGATATGAGCAGAGTACCTTATGCTAGTGTGGTTGGCATTTTGATGTATGCGATGGTCTGTACAAGACCAGACATTGTCCAAGCAGTGGGAGTCCTTAGCTGATTCATGGCTAATCCTAGACAGATACATTGGGATGCAGTAATGAGAGTTTTTAGATATCTATGGGGTACTTCTAAGTATGCCTTGTGCTATCATGGTTATCCTACTAGTTCTTAGCATTCTGTGAGTATTCGTGGATTTAGATTGGGCAGATGACATTGACAACATAAGATCCACCAGTGCTTATGTGTGCACTATGTTTGGTGGTGCTATTAGTTGGATGAGTAAGTGGCAACCTGTGGTCACTTTGTGCATGATTGAAGTAGAGTACATGGCAGCTACTCATGCTTGTAAGGAAGCCATTGGGCTTAAGAGATTGTGTTCTCACATTAGGTTTGATGCAGGGAAGATTACCATTTCTTGTAATAGCTAGAGTGCCATATGTTTGACAAAGAATCCTTCTTTCCATGCGAGGACCAAGCACATTGATGTGTAGTACCACTTTGTATGTGATATGGAAGAGGATGGGAAGCTAAATTTGGAGAAGATTGATACTTTGGTGAATGTTGCAGATTCCTTGATGAAGCCCATGAGCACAGAGAAGTTCATATGGTGTTTGGAGTCTATGGGCCTCTTGGCACCTAGCAATTAAATCCTGTCATTCTATTGGCTCTTGAAAGGTGTTTGACAAGTGGGAGAATGTTGGGAATTAAGGTGTCTCAACCTTTGCAAGTTCCTAGCATTTATTATTTCATTTTATTTAATTTTTTTTCCTATTATTGTATTTTGTATGCAAATATGATTTTGTCACTTTGTGGGAGTTGGCACGGTGATGTGTCATCCTACATGGAAGGTGACTAAGTGTATTTTTGTCCTCATATGAGGAGATAGGTGTTCCACTTTGTGGTAGAAGACTTTTTCTGTGTGTAAGCATCTTTAGGGTGTTGTAAGAGGTTTATGATGTGTAAGAGTTATGACAAATTCCTATGACAAACTTTATGACATGTAAGAGCCATAAATAGAAGATCCTATGACAGGTGAAGACAAGTGTCATACGCGTGATTTATGGCCTTAAAAATTGGGCCACATGGATTTGGACGAGTTCCTTGTGTGACTTGCTCTAGAAGGTACCTCCATTCTTATTACTTCTCTTTATATACAAGTGCTTGGAGTTGGAGGTGTATGTTGTTCATTTTGCAGGTATAGAAATGCTGTTGGAATTACTCCAGACTTGACACTGTGACTACTCCTAAAAGGGCTTGGCTTTAAAACTGTATTGTAACCATTCCTTGATTACTGATAATACATTGGGTTGTGCTTTGGAGTGTGGGTTTTTTTACCTGAAAGGGTTTTCCCCACGTATATCTTGTGTCATTACATTATACTTGCTTTTGAATGTGTTTTTAATCTCTCTGTAATTGTGTATCTAAACTATAACTGTTAAGATCTAAAGAAAAATTTGCACTACTTCCCCTCATTAGGTTGGTGTAGGAAGCTATTTCCTTGTACCTTGCTTCCTTTCTAGTTGAGACACCTTTCCTAACATTCTCCCACTTTTTGAATACCTTGCAAGAGAAAAGGAGAAACTTACTAACATTGAAATTAATTGCTAGGGGCCGAGAGGCCCATAAACTCACTACACCACCTGAACTTGTTTGTGCTCACTAGATTTGTCAATGAATTTGCAATATTTGTCAAAGTATCAACCTTCTCTAACATCACCCTGCTATCCTCTACCATATAAATAAAAATAGTACTGGACATCAATGTGCTTCATCCTCACATGAAAGGTCAAGTTCTTTGCTAGATATATGGCACTTTGACTGCCACAATAAACTGTAATGGTTCCTACGTCTAGCCCAACATCTGAACACAATCTCTTAAGCTATTTGGATTCCTTAAAAGTATGATTAGATTCTATGTACTCTTATTTTGTAGTGGAAAAATAAACCATAGCTTGTCACTTACTCATCCAACTGATTACACCACCAAGCATAGTGAAAATATATCCACTAGTGGATCTCCTTTTATCAATATCACCAATCTAATCATAATCCACATATCCATGAACACACACTAAATGTTAGGTCCATGTAGGATAACCATGATAACAAATGGAATATTTAGAAGTACCCCACAAATATCTAAAGACCCTCTTCACTACATCCCAACGTACCCATCTAGGATTAGATATAAAATGAATAAGGACTCTCACTACTTGGACAATGCTTGGTCTTGTATAGACAATGGCATACATCAAACTTCCAACAACACTAGCATAAGGTACTCTACTCATATCCTCCATCTCACTAGGAGACTATGGACAATATTGAAGTGATAACTTTATCCTGATCATAACAAGAACACACATTGGCCTGCAAGATGACATGCTGAATCTATCCAACACTAAGTTCAAATACTTACTCTGGCCCAACATAAGTTTTCTACTCACTCTATCTCTTTTGATCTCCATCCCTAAGATGCACTTGGCCGCCCCTAAGTCTTTCATCTCAAACTATGTTGAAAGTTGAGACTTCAACTCACAAATCAAACCCTTCCCATTATTGAAAAACAACATATCATCAACATATAATGCAATGGTGAGAGTATGATCATTGTCCATCTTATAGTAGATGCAATGATCCAATTTAGATCTTATAAATCCCAAACTTAACACAAAAGAATCAAACTCTTGGCACCACATCCTAGGAGATTGCTTCAACTTACAAACTAAATGTTCTTTACCTTTCTCAATGTAGTGCTCTGATTGTGTCATATAAATCTCTTCCTCCAAATCACCATGAAGGAAATCTATCTTCACATCCATTTTCTCAACCTCAAGATCATATGATGTAGCAAGTGATAATAGAAACCGAATGGATGTCATCTTAGCAACTAGAGAGAAAATCTAATCATAATCAATTCCCTCAACCTAGGAATAACCCTTTGCAACCAATCTCACCTTGTACTTCTCAACACTACCATCTAAACTAGTTTTCTTCTTGAACACCCATTTGCATCCAACACGTTTACTTCCATCAAGCAAAGGTACTAGATCCCATGTATCATTTTTCTTTAGCATAACCATCTTTTATTCCATGGCCATTTTCTAGGAATATGCAGTATTCATACCCATAACCTCCTTTAGTCTAAGGATCATCAGTGTTAGTAATAATAAAAAAACATCTCTAATTAGAAGTATACCTTTTTAGTTGTTATCTTTGCTGAGTGGACCTCCTTAATGACTGAGGTGGATGTTCTATCTCTTCTTTGGAACTCTCAGAACTTTCTAAGCTCTCCTCCTCTTTAGGTCCTTATGGGCTTCTAGTTCAAACTTCTCAGTCTTTAGGGTTAGTTGAATACATTTTTCTTTCCATCCTTCTCTAGCTAAAATAATATGGAAGAAGGCTTGACATCTATAAAGATAACACTTCTTATATATAAAACTCTCCCAACCATAGGATCCTAAGTCTTGTACCCTTTCACACCAACACCATAGCTAATGAAGATACATTTTACAACCTTGTTCTCTAGCTTTGATCCCTCCCTAGGCACATGCACATATGCCTCATAACCAAAGACTCGAAGATGTCTCAATGAGGGCTTTTTGCTTAATGACACCTCCATAAGTGTCTTATCAGCAAGAGTTGATGTAGGAGACCCATTAACTGAGTAACAAGATGTGACAATTGCTTCTTCCCAAAACTTTTGTTCTAGACCAACCCAACTAAGCATACTCCTAGCCCTCTCCATCAATGTCCTATTCATTCCTCCATTCTATTGAGGGGTATATGGAGTTATCTTATTCCTTTCTATTCCATGATCTTTACATAACCTATCAAAATCTACCAAACAAAACTCACCTCCATTGTCAATCCTCAAACACTTAATTATTTTACCAGTCTAATTTTCCACAAGAGCCTTAAACTCTTTAACAAACTAAAGACTTCATATTTACTTCTAAGGAGGTATACCCATGTCCTACTATAGACATAAATGAAAGATACATAATAAATTGATTTTTAAATCAAAGGAACACTAATAGGACCAAAAATATCATAATGTATCAAGTCCAATATCCCAAAATATTTATGAGAACTAGAGTAAAATTGAACTTAATTTTGTTTCCATAAACACAATGTTCACAAAAATTAAACTCAAGATTGCAATCATTCAACACCTCAATAAGGTTTTTATTTTTCATGGTCTAAAGACCCTTCTCACCTATGTGACCCATTCACTAGTGCCATAATATTGCTTTCTCTACTAAAAGTTTTATCTCGAAAGAGTGAGCACCCTTAGGTACCTAGAAAGCATGACCATTAGAAGTAGATGCAACACACCATTCATGCATCTAGATAAAATAGACTTCCAATTCAAACACCCTTAGCAAGCACCATAGCTCCTCTAACCATCTTACACCCTCCATTCGAGAAAATAATCTGCACACTTGCATCATTAAGTTTATTTATTTAATTTACCATTTCCTCTTAAATTAATTAATAAATTCCATTTATTTAATTAATTTATCATTTCTAACAACTTCCTCTCCATAAATTAATTAAATAATTTTAGTAGTTAATTAATTTACCCTCACTCGTCCTTATCCTCAACCAATTACCACAATTATTAAATAACTGATCACAATTATTAAATGATTGATCCAAAATTAAATTCACTTTTCATCTCCTCCATCCATTATCATACCACATCTTTTAATCTCAACCTTTCACATAAAAGAATGCTCTAGAAGATCCTTATCCATGACCTATAATCCTCTCATCTAACCTTAGCCATCCATTTAATCTTTTAATCCTAGCCCTTCATTCATCATAGATAACCTCTATAAATTGAGCCTCTCACATCATTATCACAAGACATATTTCATATGCAAGTATATGCTGTCAAATTCCATATCATTATCATTTGCCTTCATTATAGCCATTCCCATACCTAGGTTATGCTGGTTTTGTGAGCAGTCCACAATGCATAATATATCTAAAGAACAAAGCTATTAGAGCTAGGGTGCACTCTACTACATTCTATCAAGTGTGAAGGTGTAATTGAAGGTGAAGGTATTGAGTTATATTGCATTATATTCCATTATTTACCTTGGATCATATTTCTGCATACACACACCAACATATGAGACTTATCAACTTACAATATGGAACAATAATGAACTACATACAAAAGAGAAAGTCATGTGGATTAAGACATAAGAGTGGAGCAATTCCTCATTGAGGATGATATGGAACTAACATATGCATCATATGTAGGCAATACCAAATGATATTATAAGACAACTAGCATGTACTAAACATATGTAGGCAATATCCATGATATTCCAAGGTGACTAGCATATGCATCATATGCAGACAATATCCAGGATGTCAAAGGCAACTAGCATATGCTCTCAAAGGAAAGATGTAGGTAGATCAAACATCCATACACAACCTTATTTTCATACAATATTAGAATAAGTTCATATACATCATGGACATGAATCCATACACTCTTACCTTCCACACTGTTGGGATAAGTTGTCATTAACTTTGCAATCCTAACCAAATTCATGTATCTCCAAAGTTCTTGGAAACTGTTCCCCAACACATAGGAACTTGAGAGAAAATAATATTTAATTATAGCACTATGGCATGTTGTTGATAACTCCTATGAGATAGGACTCAATTTGGGCCCGCCCACTTTGGAAGTGGAGTCCATGGATACTTCTAGTTGACTCTTTGATGTCTATCTTGACTTGGTGATACTTCCTAGGAAGTGGGAGCTAATTTGGGCACTCACTTTGTAGGTGTTTCCAATGAAGACTAGGAGTTTGATTTTTTGTGTGCATGAGTGGATACACTTTACATGAACA
Organism: Cunninghamia lanceolata; assembly: GCA_027924645.1. Taxonomy (NCBI): domain Eukaryota; kingdom Viridiplantae; phylum Streptophyta; class Pinopsida; order Cupressales; family Cupressaceae; genus Cunninghamia; species Cunninghamia lanceolata. Next base: position 15,064 of record BSBN01001464.1, on the reverse strand, counting down.
TGATGTAACAATTAACAACAAAGTTAGAGATGCATGATATTTGCATGAATATGATGTGGCAGTTAACAGAGGAGTTAGAGATGCATGATATTTGCATGAATATGATGTGGTAGTTAACAGAGGAGTTAGAGATGCATGATATTTGGATATTGCTTGCATGAACTCATAAAAGCTTGAATGGACTTGCATGTTGTTGCATGTTACTTGCATGGAATTGCATGTTGTTACATGCCACTTGTATGAGTTTGCATGTGCTTGCATGTGTTGCATGTTACTTGCATGGACTTGAATGTTGTTGCATGTTGCTTATATGAACTTGCATGTCACTTATATGGACTTGCATGTTGCTTATATGAACTTGTATAAACTTGCATGTTGTTGCATGTCACTTGCATGTTAGTTATATGGACTTGCATATTGTTGCATGTTAGTTATATGGATTTGCATGCTATTTCATGTCATTTATATGGTGTTGCATGTATCTTGCATGACACTCTAACTCAGGATCAGTTTTGGATAACTCTTACATGGTGCTACAGGTGGTTACATGACTCTTGCCTGTTATAGAACAAGTTGTTACATAATAATATTGGGGACATCAATGATGCATGTTGTTTGCATGACATTGGTGTGTGTTAGTACTTCAATCATACTTCAGTTGACTTTGTCTAATTGGGAGTTACTAGGTGCTCATGAAGAAGCTTTCAGTCAACATTGTTAATGTCACATAACACTTCAGTGGACTAAGTTTGAGTTTGACTTCTTGGGTGCCCATGTTGAGACTTTCAGTTGTGCTTTGTTATTGTCACATAACACTTTAGTTAACTAAGTTTGATTGAGACTTCTTGGGCGCCCATGTTTAAGACTTGTAGTTAACAATTGATTTCTACCATGCAACTTTGGAGTTCACTGTATTGGGCGCTTGGATTTGCTCAAGGTTTCTTCTAATGTTATTGGATACAATTTATTGTATGTTTGAGATCCATGGCTTCTATATAATAATGCCTTGAATTGGTAGAAATTGCATTCTGAGAAACATTACATATTACAAATAGGTAATGACAGGAAGGACAGGTATTTAAAGATTGAAGAAGTAATAGAGTGCTGACAGAATCCAGATAAGATTTTAGTATTATTGTAAACTCATTTACATGAATTAATACAAGCATAATCTCTTTGGGTGTGGAGATTTTTCCTGCAAGAGTTTCTCCATGTAAATTCTGTGTCTACTTCTATCATGTTTTTTTCTTTTACTACATTGATTAAATTGGAGAAATACTATTACATCTAAATTGAAAGTAATTTTCAGATTTACACATGCTTTTATTTCAGATTTGAAAACATTTAAAAACTACATAGCTACAATTTTACCTTGTTCTCTCTCCCTTTTTCTAATGTACACACAATGACAATCCTAAAACATGTTTAAACAAGTTTACAACCCATGACTAGACTCTTAACAAGATTTGAAGAACATTTATAACTTAAAAAGGAGAAACATCTATCATTTAACATAAATAAGTTCAAAGAGAAAAGATACATAAAGGTTCAATCTCCATTAATAGAAACCAAGAATTTCATTAGATTTCAACAAAAAAATTACAAAAGGGTAGAAGCAATATTCCTTTCTACAATCTTTTGCAATACACATACTATCATTTACAACTAAGAAAGAAGATTTTCCATTATTTTAACAAAATATGTTAAAAAAGAGAAACAACTCAAAAACTTGAGGCTCCATTAATGGATTCCATGACCTTTTTAAAGATAAATTCCATAAGTAAAATAAATACATTTTACTATTCCTATTTACATAAAAATATGAAGTATGCTATTTTAAACAAGAAGGAGATTCAAGAAAGAAGAAAAACATAAATGAATTAGATCCAACCTCTATCCAAGCTCAAGATCCGTACAAATTATAGTAGAATGATCCCCACACTCTATCCAAGCTTTTCTAAAATCCAAGCACACTACCAAGCTTTCAATCCTTCAAAATCCCAAAGCTCTCTTGGTTTTCTTTACGTCCTCTTCTCAAGCTCCCAGGCTTCCATTCCCAAAACGCAATAATAAAAATACAAAGAGGAGACTCCCCTCTCTTAAGTCTTTCTTTGGTTATGTAAAATTAACTCAAGTTTTCACATCCTTACCTAATGTATTGTTGATATTTGTCCATTCATTCCAAAGGGAACCAAGATTTAAAAAGCACTTAATGGATATTTAGGTAAGTTTATTTTCTAATAATTAATAATTCTAAGATAACGTCATCTTCCAAAATATCTTCCTCTAATTCACTTTAAAACTCACATGAAGCTTATATCTAAATTCACATTCTAAAATATATTTTCCAAATCAAATCTTAAGCTCACATGAAACTCAAATCCAAATTCACATTCACATCCAATTTAACTTTAAACTCTCATGAATTACCAAATGCAACCCAGCTATATATATGGTATTCTAATTTAAAGTAAATCAAATATTCATAAATTAGGTGACTAATATATTTCCAAAGTTCCACCTAAAGCCTTCTAGAATTTTCTATATGATGCCTTTCCCATATATATCCCTCAAAAATATAAATTATACCAACATGACTTAAAATTACCCATTTTTAGATGCCCAAAAGATGCCATTTACAAAGAAATCCTTCCAAGAATTTCTCATTTCAATTTCAAACTCAAACACAAGCATAATTAAGTATCAGTTATTTCTAAATACTTGGAATATTACAAGACATCATAATTAAGATATTAAACATCATGCATATGTAATATTTATGAGGTATTCACAAGGTTAATTAGGGTCATACTTGACTCAGGTATGTGGCTATACTGGTATGTACATAGATACATCCTACTTGTTTCATGAGTAGACTAAGATAGTGGAAACACATCCATATTTCTCTCTTTGAATTAACTCCCACTCACCTATTCTTGTTTCTTGCACAATCATTGTGCACTACAAACACATCAGGAAATAATAATTGAAGCAATAAAAGCCAAAGAGTACACTCACACATGCAATATACATGTGCTCTAATTTGCATGGAAAACTATCTCAATCACATTCATCCCATAAGTCACATCATAGAAATAAATTCTCAAATGCATACAATAAATACAAAATATAATACACATGCATCCAAATAAGCTCATGATTATCCACAATGATAATATGGGAAAACACAAGTCATGAATTAGGATATGACATGATATACTCATGGCTAACATTATTATAACATCATATATGAAAATAATGATCTTGAAATGTCTATAGTTATGTAATATAAACTATCATATAACAAAAAGTTCTATGTAGTCTCATACATGTAAGGTGTCATAAAAAAATTGATCAATATACATCACATGATAATATCCTAATGCAATGGAGCAACAAGGCTAACAACAAAGGTGGGCCTTACACTTGCACCTTAGTCAATCCTAGCAACTTTATTGTTGTTTTCAACTATTTATATGAAGTTTTTTATGATTTGGAGTATGATTGATGCATAATTCATTATATACTAGTGCAAAGTGCTCTAATATGAATTCTTTAAAATTATCTCTATAGTCCTTGAATTCTTATAATGGATGATCTAGGATGGTGAATAAGTTTCCTATGAGTTTCTTATAAATATGTTATCCTAGGTGCCAAATTGTTTCAAATTTTGATTCTTTTCGTTGACCCAAGACCAAATGTTAATTTTTTAGTGATTTCTTTAGGACATGAGTGTGATGTGTGGACATATGCATGATGTGCTAGCATCCCACAAGTTTCCAAAAATTAAACATTCATTATTCCCACATATTTACCTACTGTAACACTCATTTGTTAGAAAAATGCCTTTTGTATTCGAATCTGACCCTTCATCCTCCTCATAATCTTCATGAAAAAGAAACCTTAGAATCTAACTCATGAAACCTCTTTCTTTCCCTCGCATGGTTATGCTTGGATAAACATACATGTTCCATTGTTGAAGCTTGCTAAGGCTACATGTTGTTGGATTTTCATTGACAACTCCATGTCTCCTTTCTCTCTTCTACATCATGCTGGTAATATTGTTTTAGTAAGTTATTATTCTTGTTTGAATAATATTACAACTCTTATTTATCATTTCTTTCTATGTTTCTATTGGAAAATCTCTTGGTGACTATCACCACCCTTTATCCAATCTCACACACACTAGTTTATTAATCCTTGTAGACCTAGGATTTGATATTGATTAGTTTCTAGATACACATAGGCTAAGAGCATACACTATTCCAATATATTTTCTATTTGATTGCCCATGGAGGTCAAAAGACAAACTAGGGGATTGACCATTCTTGGCAAGCTCCCAAGCATTCCCAACCATTTTTCTTGTCTTAGCTATAGGTATTCAGATGACCAATACTAAATGATGATTTCATTCTCCCTCTTTCTTTCTCTTGTCATTTCATTATTTCATTTATTCTAGTTAGGTTAATTTCATATTTGAATCATCTAGTATCACTTGGTGTACTGCTTTTGTTGTCCCCATTTCCTATGATGTAGGTGAGTTTGAAATCTAGTCAAGAACTTGAGTTTTCATCTATTCTAGGGCAACAATGCATAAACCACACAACAATGTAATATTGGGATGATAGCACATCGCACAGATATATGTGCATCATGATAGTATCTATGATAGTGAGCTTCATCCTTTGGTGCTAGGTTTCTTTCTCTCTGTCATTAATAGTTCTAAATTCAATTTGTTGATTATGTAGTTCAATTTATTGTAAATTAGCATTTTACAACCCAACTCGTATTTAATGTAGCATATGTTTAAAAGTTAAAGTATCACTTTTTCTCTATTTTTCTCTATTACACAATTATTGGCATGGTGATACACTAAATAATAATTAATAGTTATTAAAAATCTCACAACCTCATGGTAGCTATTGCATACGTATACCTATAAACCACATTAGAGCAATATTTTCTAATACATGATTCTAACTATTGCCAAAATGATACCTTTCCAAATAATTAACAACTATAAGAAAGATAACATATACTAAACATAAGTTTCACCCTTTCAATACCTCAAACAACCATAGGCAATAAATCAAGGTAATATAATAGTTATCACTTTAGGGATACTTGTCTATCTCCTAAGATAGATATTACAAAGGGAATATGTCAACATACTATACAATGACATATTATCCACCTACTTATAACTTATGACAAACATAGGGACACCCATGATAAAAATAGCATAGCAATCATCTTAGACACAATTTAGAGTAAGTTTTTCCACTATTTAACACATAGAGCAAGATGATACCTCATTAGTTACCACCTAGGAGATACCTTGGAATACTATACAATATTTTTTTGATATTATTGGTAAAAAATGGGTTTTGAAAGGGCCCAAACCCTTATATAATGAAGCACCAAAAACACAAGGTATTGACAACCAGATGACAAAAAGACTAAACTCCATAAGAGATAGAGCACAAAAAGAGGAAACTACAATAGAAACCAACAATAATAACACACTAGTAGTAAGCACACAACACCAAGAAACTAAATGGGAGATAACTCCTTAAGTTTGCTAACAACATCAGGTTCTTCCCTAAGGAAGCTTAGATGATCATCAATAGCCTCCTCATCTGGGTCAACAACCACACAATCCATCTATTTCATTTGTAGATGCATCCTTTTTCTCAGGCCCTCCATTGTTGTAGTCTGGTCTTTCCTTTTCAGGAATATATCATGCAACATGGCAGTACTTGTGACTAAATTTTTGATAGCTGGCCTATTAAGAGAAACAACATTGCCAAGGGAATCAAATAGAGAGTAATATTTCTCCTCTAGCATCCGCATCCTTAGTTTAAGGTCATTGATGTCTAAGGATAAAACACTAAAGTTTTATGTCTTGGTCCATTCCTTATCCAAGAATTTCACTTTGATCTCAAGTTCTAGAGTCTCCCCATTCACTTGTTTGTACAATGATTGAATCCTTAATTTCATTCTCATTTTCATTCTTAAACCACTGAAGGATGTAGTGTTGACAATCAAAACCATCCTCAAGGGCTTTCATTTTAGACTCCTATACATGGCAAATAGAGCAACTATCATGACAGGTTGAGATAGATTTGATAGCATTACCCATATTCTCCTTGGTAATCTCATTTCCATTCCTTTTAGTAGAAGTGATGATATCCTCAAAATCAATATCATATATAAACTCCCTAGAAGAACTAATAATCTATAAGGCTTTCCCTTTCCTATTAGAGGGAGGGGACTGATATGAGTAGGGGACACAATAGAGGGATCATGGTCAATAACATGAGTAGATGAATACCATACAATATTCATCTCCTAGGAAATATCTTATATAACCATAGGATATAGGTTCTTACATTGATAATTAGGAATGGAATACATTATCTATTACCTCAGTGATACCTCACAATACCATGTGATTTTTGATATTGATTTGAAACATCAATATACCATAAGATGTACCATTATTAGCTAATGTGTATCCGACATAGAATGATGAAATAGATTACAAATGTGATATCTAAGAGATTGGTTTATTGTTTATGATAAGAAATATGTATTTTTGATTTTTATATTTCTTGTCTAATATAACTACTCTACATATTGAATCCTCTATTATATATAAAATTAGATAGATAATATATGATCAATTATTGTAAATAGGTATTTAATGTTATTTCACGTGAACTTGCAATGAATTTGAATGTTTTGTTTCTTTTAATTGATGAAAATCATATGACAAAAGGAAAAATACATAGTACTTAAAACATCAACATAACAATTATGTGTCAATTCAAATTTGGTGTGTCATAATGTAGACATCCCTAGTGGGGTGTGTTAGTGTAAATTGTTTAAAAAATTAAAAGATCTTAGCCTTTCATTTCCATAACCTTGTGCATTTTAGAATAGAGATACAATGATACATGCATTGACAAATAATATTTCAAGTTACACAAAATAAGTCATATATGTCAATAATACACCAAATGTAGTAAATGAAGTTATTTTGCTTGGGCCTTTGCAATGAACTTCCTCAACTAGAATGCACTAAAAAATTGATTGATGAAAAATGATTTTGTCAAAATTATGAGAAGAATTTATTGGGAGAAAGGTTGAGATGCTACATATGTTTACATATAGATCAAGTAGTGAAATAATTTCATTAGGTGTCATATAATATGTACATCTAAAATATATATTTGGTAGCATATGAAAGCAATGATAAAACATGAATTAGGTGTTTTGTTAAACATGCATATCTATTTTGTGAGGAATGTAGTACAACAAATTTTGAAGCATATTTAGTGAGATGACTATATAATTGGATAGTAGAACTAGAGGGAGCATGATAAGACCTTACCATATCAGAAACTAATAGAGAAAGGCTGGAAATGTATGGGACACTATAGAGATAGAGGAAGTACTAAACCTTCATTTTTTGAGAACATAAATACATTTTTTTGCAGATACCAACACTTTGGTTGAAGATACTACTTCATAATAAATCAATTAACATTCTAATTTTGAGACACAACTTCATAATGATGTTCATGTAATAATAAAGATTACACAATTACAATTAATTTTGCTGTGTTTTGAATCCATGCTAGTGTTTCCCATTAGTATGTGTTCTTGACTCTTTTAGCCCCTTGTTTAGCCTAGTTTATCCTTATCCCTTTGTCTTTCCCATTTCCATGTGTTCCTTAGCCCTTAAGTAAGCCTTATTCATATTTCCCAGGTGATAGTTATTCCTTCACACCAACATTTAATGTTTTGCACTATACCCTTCTCATTGTTTCTCTCATATTTGACAATTCGAATATCTAATTCACACCAAATCATCACCATTTATCCTTACTCAAGTATTCTAATGATATTTGAGCCTCCTTGGGTAAAGGTTCAAATGTATCCCACACATTTTTTTTTAGCCTTTTAATTCTTACCTACTATGTTTCCACCTTTACTTTGTCCAAAGTCCTCCAAAAATCTAACATATAGAGCCTTCTTTCTTTCATTTCATCCCCATGAATCTACTATCACAATCAAACTTCTTCCTTGCATGTTATTATCTTTATATCCTTTGGAAATTCTTGAGCTTTGTAGTCTTGGAGCCTTGGAATCTTGTTGGTTTATTACATTAGAGATTTGGAGAATCAATTTGGAGTTTACTGGAGCTTTGATCTATCCTCTTTGTCAGTCTATTTTCTTTCTTCCTTCTTTCCATTGTTCTATCCATTTCTTTTTTCCATATCCATTAGAGTTTCATCCTATTTCTTCTTAGTTTCCCTCTGTTCCCAATCCATTTTTCCATCCCTCTTGTTTCTATTTGATCCCTCTTTTTCTTCTCCCATTGTTTCCTTCACCTCCTAATTTCCCTTTCACTCTTATATCTAATTAGGGTTTAATTTATATGTTTTCATTTATATGCTTATCATAGTTTGTATATGATTAACATTGTTGCCATTAACATGTTCACGTGTATCTTGTTTTAATACCCACTAGGGGGTTTATTAAGGTAGATTCCCCTCTAATGTTTCCATTTTGCATGGTTTCCATTATAAAATATTGCTTAAAAGTCAAATACAAAAGAATCTAGGCATTTCTAGTAGTTGGTGTAGAAGAGAAAAGTGCTTAAAAATTTAAAATAAATCTTCATAATTTTTTTTAGTAAATTATAAGTATGATTCAAAATTATTGTGCCCTACACATTTGACCCAAGTCAAAAATCTAGTGCCCAACACCTTGGACCCAACAACAAAACAACTCCTATAGGTCCTAGATTTCACAAAGAACTTCACAATCATTTGTATCCCATACAATTGATTTAATCATTTTTATAAATTACAAGGGTTTCATTTTTATCTTTCTCTCTCCTTATGATAATATAGAACATTAGATTTTACACTAATTTTGTTTTTCTGTCTATCATAGGAGGTTCATATTAATTAGCCAAGCTTGTACACCTATTTCAATATGAAAAAGGCTTGTACACCTATTTCAATATAAAAAAAGCTTGTACACCTATAGAGGTACTTGTCCAGAAAATTTCAATCAATTTTGAGCACATGTCAAAATCCTTGTGGCTAACACATTTTTCCTAGGTCAAAATTCTTGTGCCCAATACATTTTACCCAAGTCAAAATCCTCTAGGGGATGAATTTGAACTAGTCTTTGTTTACCTCCAAATTTGGTTTGTAGTCTCTTGAATCCTTCTTCAATCCATTTACAGCGTTAGATCTAACAATTTCAAAGTGCAATGATTTTGTTTTCTATTTCCATCTTCTTAGTTATAGCTTGTTTCCATTTCCTATTTCTCTTTCCAAGTATCTTGTCTCTTGTCTTTTGCTAGACCCAAATTTAGTGTAGGTTAATTAATTAAACAGTAAGCTTGTAGTTTGATCTATTTTCTTTAATTTGTGCTATTTAGCATACACACTTAAAGAAGGGAAAAACTAAAACCTCTTTTTCTTCCTTTCATTTAGTGAACCCATTAATATCTTACAAGTTATTTTTTCTAATTTGAATGTTGGAGTAGCTTCACTGTGTTTGTGCATTAAATATAGCTTCTATTTTATTCTTTGTCTGGTGGCCTTCCTTTTTACTCTCTTAGTATACCTTAATTCATAACCCCTACCTATTGGGATAATATTGTATTTATTCCATTTTATTATTTGTAATTACTCATAAGGGAATGAGGTTGTTTCGCCAGCAGTGGTAATTCTGATTTTACCAGAGGTAATTATGGAGTGACATTTACGGTTGGCAATTATAAAAATATGAGTAAATGAGTGTAGGTGCCACCTTGGAGGAATCGGCTATTTTAGCATGTATGACACATTTCATAAAGTTGGTGAGTGTATGTGAGAGAATCTATGACAACTGCAAGTTGTCATAAGATTCTATGACATTACGACAACTTATGACAAGTAATTAATAGTTGTAAGATGTTATGCTTAGCTCTAGGCACCCATATTGGGAAGATGCTTTCTGGGAGAATCTATGATGGTTATGATGTGTCATAAGATGCTGTAAGAGACCATTTTTGGCCTTGGGTGCCCAACTTTGCATGGATGACTTTGGACAAGTGTCATGAGATTGTAAGAAGTCATTTAATGTTTGCATGTTGAAGATTCTTAAGAGAGATAAATTGGACACCTAGTTTGGAGGGAAAACACTTCTATAAGTTCATTTCCATGTAAGTATTGTAGTATGATAAATTTTTGTACATAGGTGCTACCGAATTGAATGTTGCAGAGATAGAGGAAGTGCATGTATTATGTTATTTAGATTTTGAATATAATACAACTTGAGCCTCTTTTCTTGGTGGAGTTTTTTACTTGAAAGGGTTTTCTCCATGTTATATCTAGTGTTATTCTTCTATGGTGTTTGTTCCTGTGTTGTCATTTTTAGTTCTGAATGTAATCTACATTGATATTACATTGTTTGAGATCATTAACATATTGTAATTAGGTTTCCATTTGAGTAGTTCTTTCCTTCATTCCTAATTGGTATCAGAGCCTGGCCAGTTCTGACTATTGGGTGGTAGTGTGAAGGTTATTTAGCTGCAATGAGAGATTTGGTTGTTGTTTGGTTGTAGACCTTGTGTAGATATTATGGCTACATCCAACGCTTCTTCAACCTCTCATTTGGACATTGATAAGTTCAACGGTACGAGGTATGCGTTGTGGAAGTTGAAAAATGGTGGAATTGCTGGAAGAAAGAAACTAGTGGTTGGTTGTTCAAAAAGAGAAGCTTGATGATGTGAGTCTAAACGAATGGGAAAGGTTGGATAAGAAGGTACGGGGAACTATTCAACTGTGTCTTACAGATTCTATCTTGTTGGATGTCTCGAAGGAAGAGACTATATACAAACTTTGGAAGAGATTGGGTGAGATTTATCAAGCCAAGAGTATGGTAAACAAGCTTTATTTAAAGCAGAAATTGTTTTCTATTAAAATGAAAGAGGGTGATTCCATTGCAGAGCATTTGAATAATTTTAATTTACTTTTGATTTAACTTGATTCCGTAGATGCTATAGTTGTAGAGGAAGATGAATGTATATTTTTACTTTGTTCTTTCCCTAAATCTTAGGAGAATGTTATCCTTGCTATAACTGCTAACCTTGGAGATTCGAAGTTGGATCATCTTGTTGCGACTTTGTTGGCATAGGAGATGAGGAAGAAGACTTCTAAGGTTGAACACTGAGGCTCTCAATGTGAGGGGAAGGTCCAAGGAAAGATGACCAAAAGGAGATCATAAGGGGGCTAAAGACAAGTCTAAGGACTGATCTAAGACTCCTGGAAAGAAGAACATAGTTAAGTGTTGGAACTACGGAAAGAGGGGACATGTGAAAAAGGAGTGCAGAAACCCAAAGAAACAGTGGGAGACTGCTTCTGAGAAGTCCTCAAATGCAGGTGAAGATGTTTTTACTTTCTTCATGTAATGTTATTTCTAATGATCATTGGTTGGTTCACTTAGGATGCTTGTATCATATGACCCCACATAAAGAATAGTTTTTGACATACGAAGAGTATGATGGAGGTAACGTGTACCTTGGGGACAACTCTACATATCTGATAGTTGGGAAAGGCAAGGTAATATTTTTTTTTAGTGGGGTAGGTGCACAAAGATGAGGGACCAAAATGGGGTCTTAAGTTGCCAATTTTTTTTTGAAATCAGGAAACATTGACGTTGGATGAGAAATTTAAGATAGCTACACTCAAAAATTTGAAGATGGAACAAAAACAAGAGTTGAAACTACTAATTTTTTCCAAAAATGGTTGAGATTAAGGGATTCAAAAAAGGGGAGCCCACAAATTGGTCCTATTTTTCTCAAAAAAACATAACATAGCATTTGCTGTGCTCCCCCTAAAATGTTAACTTTTTTTATATTTCAATAATCGCTCCAGTGAGAAATTAGCTAACACCATGTAGTTTTATCCTTGATTTTTTTGATAATTTTTTCATGAATAATTGATTTTTTAATAATTTTCGAAGTGGATAGATCCTGAAAAACATAAATTTGAGTGGTGCTTCCCCCTAAACTTTTTGAAAACTAATTGAAAATCAATTTTTTTTGAATACGTGTAGAAATGGAGTCTAGTTTCTAAAAATATAACTTATTTCAAATTTTGATGAATGGTTAAAAAAAGTAAAAAATACTAGACACTGGTTTTTGACAAAAAATGGACACACAAACAAAAGAAATTCAAGATGAAACCATTAACGTACCGAAAATGTGAAAAAAATTATATGGCTAGATAGCTAACAGAGAGATCAATATTATGGTGGTATTTTTTTGAGTTGTCATTGGAAAAAGTGCCATCCTGATGGGGAGCACGCTCCAGATTATGTTAGAATTTTGCTAAAAACTAGAAAAAACATGTCTAAGCATGCTTGACATAACACGAGTGCGTTATAATGCGCTCACATTATGTGAAATCCATAACGTGAGCACATTATAATGCGCTAAGCAAAATTGGCTTTACACATGCCAATTGCATTTGCTTGAAAGTTTCTAAAGCCTTTTCAACAAATCCATTTTTTGCATATCTTGCAATCATTGCATTCCATTACAGAACGTCTCTTTGAGGTGTTACATCAGTCAATTGACATGTCTTGCCTATGTTTCTACACTTTACATACATGTCTACAAGGGAAGCTGCACTTCCTACCATCTCTCTCATCTCTACTTCCCTCCCCTCTCTACCTCCTACCCTCTATTTGATTCTTTGCTTCCCTCACCTCTCTACCTCCTACCCTCTCTTTGAGTCTTTGCTTCCCTCCCCTCTCTACCTCCTACCTTCTCTCTTACTCTCTTCTTCCCTCCCCTCTCTACCTTCTACCCTCTCTCTCACTCTCTACTTCCCTCCCCTGTCTACCTCCTACCCTCTTTCTGAGTCTCTACTTCCCTCGCCTCTCTACCTCCTACCTTCTCTCTCACTCTCTACCTCCTACCCTCTCTCTCTCTCTAACTCACTACTTCCCTCCCCTCTCTACATCTCTGGATCATTCTTTCCATCCAATGAAATTTCATAAATCATCTTGTTTCTATTTCATCATCCCAATTTATATCCTCATCCCTCTTTGCGTAGACCCTAGTTTTCTTGTTTCCATGTTCTTTGTTGACGAGAGAGAGAGAGAGAGAGAGAGAGAGAGAGAGAGAGAGAGAGAGAGAGAGAGAGAGAGAGAGAGAGAGAGAGAGAGAGAGAGAGAGAGAGAGAGAGAGAGAGGAGAGAGAGAGAGAGAGAGAGAGGAGAGAGAGAGAGAGAGAGAGAGAGAGAGAGAGAGGAGAGAGAGAGAGAGAGAGAGGAGAGAGAGGAGAGAGAGAGAGAGAGAGAGAGAGAGAGAGAGAGAGAGAGAGATGAGAGAGGAGAGAGAGAGAGAGAGAGAGAGAGAGAGAGAGAGAGAGAGAGAGAGAGAGAAGAGAGAGTGGAGAGAGAGAGAGAGGAGAGAGAGAGAGGAGGAGGAGAGAGAGAGAGAGAGAGAGAGAGAGAGAGAGAGAGAGAGAGAGAGAGCACTCAGGTTGGTCAAGTTTATGAGTTTAGGGTTTGGGGGATTTATTTAGGGTTTAGAGGTTTAGGGTTGCTCAGGTTTTATGGCTTGGGGGTTAGGTTTTAGGGGCATTATAATTTAGGGTTTAGGGGTTTTGGGAGAGAGAGAGGTTAGGGTTGCTCAGGTTTAGGGGCATTATTTAAGGTTTATGAATTTAGGGCTGCTCAAACCTTTAGGGGCATTATCTAGGGTTTATGAGTTTCTACCTAGGTTTGCTCAAATTTAGGGTTTAGGGGTTAGGGTTAAAGGGAAATTATTTTATAATTTCCCTCCAATCCTCCTAATCCTAACCCATTAGTCCACCCATCTCCTAATCCATCAATCCATATCTTCCATCCATCATATAACTCACCATCTAATCTACCATCAAACATTATAAGCTCTAATCCATCAACCCATGAACCCTTGAATTTTTTTTTTCGAAAGACTCTTTATGAAATCCAAAAATAAAAGAAAAGATATGGAGCCATCCAATCCACTAATCTAATTTCAACTCCCTCTAACACTCCCAATCCCAATCCATCCCCTCCTATATCCATTCACTCGATCCTAATCCTAACCCCACAACATCTTCCATCATTGTCCATCAACAATATGCATATCCTAGTCCATCAACCCATGAAGCCATGAAGGATGTCACCCAAGGACTATTGGTAAGGAATCTTAGAAAAAAACATCATGTACTCAAATTCCTATCCTTGAGAAGGTAACACAAAACCTCCTAATAACATGGACCTACCACTCCAACACCATCATCCACTCCTATGTCTATCCATTTCATTGAAGAGTCTCCTACCATAAGTCCAAGTCAAACCCCATCATGTAGCTGAACATCAAAAGATTATTAATCCCATCAAAGAACCCATCACATCCATCTAAGAAACCCAATAGCCATGTTAAGAGCCTAGCCCAAAGCATGTGGAAACACCAACCACCCATCCTAATCAAAATCCAAACATCACATCTAATCCCATGTCCCGAATCCCTTACCATCTCATGGTCAACCCATCTACATCGATCCCATCATTGATCCTCCAAAATCTCCTAGTGAACCCCCATCACCACCTCTTACTCCCCAATCCAATGAATATCAATGCATCCCCACTTACCCTATCCATATCTAATATCGCGCTATCCATGCTTATCTTCCCGACATGATCAAGATATTATCTGTGATCAAGATCTTATCAATGAGCAAGTAACCCACATCACTCCTATCCATCATCTCATGCTAGTCCTATTCATTATCCATCAATCTCCCATGATGAGACACTTGGTCCCCCAAAAAAACATAGATAATCAAACAAATAACTTGGATCCTATCAAATCATATCCCAATGAGGATAATTATTTAATCAAGATTCAAGAATTCTACATCCATTTCCCATTGATCCTCCATCATCCCCTATCAAACTATATGTTTAGGTGTTTAGCCTAGTTGCTTGAGTTTAGGGTTTAGGGATAGGGTGCATTT